>BSBK01000883.1:1675000-2232500 GCA_027943335.1 Chamaecyparis obtusa
ATATCTAGGTAGATGGTAAAAGTAAATGGAAAAATAAAAAAATTTAAGATATAGCGAAAAGTGTAAATTGAAAGTGAATTTTGTGCTTTGATATAAATGATTAATATTCAATAGTAAACCCCAACAAGCCATGAGATATAGTTTTTACATGTAAGGAGAAAAGATTCCAACACAAAATAATTATGTGTCAAAATAAAAATACAATGACAAAGGGCCCTTGTCTACCAGTGAAGTTGTTTGGTTCTCAATGCACCCACAAGGGATCAAGTCTTGTTGGGTGCAAAGGATTCGACTCCATAAGGGATGAGGTCAGGATCATGCCCTCAACGGATATTGGTGGAATGGATACCCCCAATCCTGGCTCTTAGCTGAAGTTGAAATTTCACCAAAAACAAAATACAATGACAAAAATTACTTTATTTATGAATAATATTGACTCAATTGTGTTCCTTTCAATATTTTATATATAAACACAACTTAAGATGTACTTCCTTAAATTTCTACTCAGGAAATGTGTATTGGTGTAATTATTTATTTTTCACTTCCCTTTTCCTAACACTTTATTCATATCTTGTAAAATAGTTTGTTCATGTCCTTTTTTTCTCTTTTTTGGAAGACCACTATGTATAAGCTTTTAATTGTTACAACCCTACAAATTCTAGTAGATTTCAAAATAATTTCAATCTTATCGTATCTCACAAGTGTGATGGTTTGTCATTTTAATTTTTTTATTTTTAACCTAAAAGGTTTCCTTCATTAGCTAAAACATAACAAATTTACAAATTTACATGAATTTTGCTTTCTTTGTTCTTAGCTATGAAGATAAAATCAAACACAAACTACTCTCTACCCTAGATATTTCTCATATTTGTGCATACCTCATGTTTATTCCTACTTTATGCTTCAACTTATTCAGGTATGTAGGGCTTCAACATTATGTTATTCTTGTATCCCTTTAGGTGGAAGCATAAAGGTCATTTTTAGGTTTAAGTGGAATACTTAAATCAACATATATGAAGAAAATTGTTAAGAGTTATAAGGTAATATGAACTATTGATGTTTTTAAATTTTGTGTGCGTGCGTGTATAAAAAGTGTAATTTTTTATAAACATTTGTTAATAATTTGTCTCTAGTCATTGGTACTTTTAATGAGATGTTTTCTCATTTAGCATAATATTTAAAAATAATAATTCAGAATTTTTGAATAAAGATCATTAAAACTAATTTATGTCTTGTATATTTTGTGTTGTGTATGATATTTATTATATTTGTTAATTTATAGATTAATATAATTTTGAATAATATTGTATAGCTGACATAACTTTATTTGTATATATCATAATTAATTTTTATTGACACAAGAATATCAATACAAAAAGTAGGTATACTTTTACATTTCTTTATGTTTTCATTTTCACATGTGTTGAATTGAGATCTTATGTTTGTTAAAAAATTATTCACTAGAAAATTATTTATATGTGTGAGTACACACACACACACATATATATATATATATACATGTATATATATTTTTTTGTCTATGAATGTATGTATGTATGTATGTGTGTGTGTGTGTATGTGTGTATGTATGTATGTATGTGTGTATGTATGTAGGTATGTATGTATTTGTTAAACAAAAGTATTATAATTATAGTTTTTAGAATGATCAATCCTAGGATTACAATTTTACAAAAATCTTATATCATGCCAATTTTATTTGATAGTTAGAAACTTGTATCACTAAAAAATTAAACATACACAAATGTCCACATATATAGTTTAAAAAATCTTTCAAATATACATCTATTAATCTTAGGGCTATAATTATGCAAAAAATCATATTTGCCAACTTCTTTTTATTGTTGAAACCTTTTTCCAAATAAACTTTTTTTGTCAAAAACTACGAAAGCAAAAGTTCAAGGGTCATATAGGAGCTAGTGGAGTTCTTCAAATGAAGGAACTTTAACCAAAGGTATTTTTCTTTAAGTTACCTAAGTTGAGGGAATTCCCTTTCTTATGATTATTTTGGAATGCAACATTAGAAAAGTGGGGGAAAAAATACCTAATTTCAAACCCTGTGGTCTTCATTCAAACACTATTGACACTTGAAGCCTATAAGGATTTCAATTAAGGTTTGAATTAAATTGTAGATCTATTCTACCATGATAACTTGTGTGAGAATTTTTTAACTTTGTGTTGTCATGCGGCGATGTCTTCATTTGATTAATAGGCCCCTTCTTCTCTTGGCGATATTTCCTTCCAACATACTTTTTCCTTTATTCTTTATTTCCTTACATCTTGTTGTGAACCTTTCGTATGGCAATATTTTTGTGTGTAGTAAGAAACATCCTTTTGGAAACTGAATGATGATTTTTCATGCTTGGTAGTGGGAAGATACATGATTTTTCCATGAAGGGGTTTATACATTTGGGCAATAAATAGAAACTTGTGCTTTGTTTCTTGTTGCCATTTCAATACTTGAATAGACTAAAATTAGATAACAACGATATTTAGATGTTAGTTTAGTTTTCTTCAATCCTTAGTAGAAGATAGTATAATTGACTAATCCTTTGGCCTTTTTATATATGTGATGTAGTCAAGTATGGAGGATCCAATTAAGGACTATCCAAACTTGCAGCCAAACCACAACACAGCGGAATTACAAAACAATATCAGCAGATCTGAGATCAAACAAGTATCTTTATTCATCAATAACTGATTACATGCAATGTGCCAGGCTGTAAGGCCTTCCCGGTTACTGCCAATTACAAAGCAAGAAATAGTTCTACAAGATCACATAGGATCCAATGCACTTCTCCTCAGCTAGCCCAGGTCTGCAACACAACAGGACACTGGTAGGCACTCGAAGAAAGATCTAAACTTGTTCTCACAAGCCACCAAGCAATCCCCTTGTTCCTAATCTCGTAAGCTACTAACTCTGCTACACTTCTTCTACCTTCCAGATCTACTCTCTCTAGATCTCTGCCTCTACTTCCTCAAATAACTACCCAAACACCCCCTTAAATACTAATGTTCAACCACAAGTCGGCTAGAAGAAATAATTAATTCCCCAAGCCAAGTCAGCTTCTACTACAAACAAACATTAAATGCAATACAAGTCGGCTCACAAATAGCCTTACAAATATTAAATTATCCATGTCAACCTCTAGATCAGGTACCAATAATAAATGCACCAAGTCAGCCTCCCAAATCTCCAAGAACAACCGTCGGTAAGTCACAATACCGAGTGCCAGGAAATATACCGAGCAAACATACCAATCGAGCTCCACAAGCATTACCAAGCACCAGAAATGTTGAGTCTCCTTCAATGACCAGCTTCCTTCAGTGAACGAGTCCTCCAGCGGCTGAGCCACTCCAGTAACCGGGCAATAGACATAAACACTGAGACCCCGCTGGTAACTGAGCACCGAGCAACAAAACACCAAGTCACCGAGTGACCAACATCAACCAAGATCCACCAGAACTTCCAACTAAGAATCACCACCAAGATCACCAAGCTCCATCGGTGAAGCAAAACAAACTTCGACCAAGGACTATCACCCAAATAACTGAGTAAAAGCAGGTCTTTACCGAGCTCATCCACCTCCTTCACCAAGTACCAGAAAATCACAAGGAACTGGACAAGAAGCTAGGATGCCATTGCATCAATATGTTTTCTATTATGTGATTATTCTCCTTATTACACTCTATACCGATTACAAATTGAATCTATGTTGTTGTTCAATATTGTGTAATTGATCATTTGTATATGAGCTACAGGATCATTTCTATGACTCTTTTTGTGTTTCATTCACTCTAATGTTGGACTAAGCTAAAATGTTGTCAATATTGAAATGCCCAACCAATAATGTTACGGTGAATCACTATAGATAGATTTATTTTTATTGTTGTTTCTATTTCTTTTCCCTCTCAAATGTAGAAAGTGAATGAAGATCCAACTTAGACTAAATCTTGAAGGTCATCTAGTGTTTCCCAATTAGTCCTTGTATAATTGAACTTTCCATAGAGTTTGTTACCTTACCTAAACACAAATTTTAGGATCAATAGATCTTTTTTTGTGAAATGCCTAATGAGCCTTTATTTATAAACTAGAAGAAGGGTTATGAGCCATAGACTAGTTACAAGATCTCAAGTTTCCAAATACCTAAGATTGTTTTTTTTTCCTTTAGTAATTGTAACCAGGCCAAGAAAATGCTCGTCAAGTGCGCCAAGGCCTTCACCACATCCCCTTGCAGTTATCACCCAATGTAATTTTGAAACTTAGGATAATGGCAGTCTCCTCATTTTTCTAGCTCCCAATGTAAATTGGGATGCAAAACTTGCTAATGCTTTAATGGACTTACCCAAGTTCACCAAGGAAGATGAAAAGACCCCTACAAAGAATATGATGGATGTGGTACACATACAAAATTTACATCATATAAGGGAGAATATATTAGCCCTTAGATTGGTAGCAATTTCCTTAAAAGGGGAAATGTGAAATTGGTATAGATCCTTACCGCCAAATACTATAGGAACTTAGGACCAACTCAAGAATCTATTTTTTTATCGGTTCTCTGAAAAGGGAGATTAATCATCTTTACTCTACCAACTAAAAACTACCTTTAATTAGGAGTATATTTCGAATATAAACCTGCAGTTGTAAAACAAATCTAACCACAAAGATTTGTTAAATCACAATAGTAATCCCTAATATCAAAAAAGGAAGCAAGATAATAGAATGCATAAAAAACAATAAATAAAATCAATTCAAACAAATGAAAATGCAAACTAGATTAGTCCTTTATTGTTCTCCTTTCTGATGCAATGTGGGCTCTTGAATTTAATCTCAATTAGACAACATAAGAACTTAAAAGCATGTATGTGGTTCCAAACTGTGAGAATAAGCTCTATGTTTGTAAGAATTTTGTGATTTCAATCAGGATTCCTTGATTGATGGGATTTATTGATTGTGATTTGAAGAGTGCACTCAAATTGATTGTCTTGTCAACATAATTGATTGATTTGTTAAGTGAATTGATTGGAGAGTTGACTGGATATATTGAATTAATGATTGAATAGATAGATCACAAGCCCGAATAGATTGGTTAGTAAAAAAAGGTGATTAAGGAGTTAGGAAATGTGATTGATTAGTAGACTAAAACTTAATATTAGTTAGAACTAGAAGAATAAATACAATTAAATAGATAAAGAATTCATTTATTTGCACATGGGGGAATATAAATAAATAAATGAACTTATTTATTTATGATAAGAATAATCAGTAAATTAAATGAATTAGCATTTATTTAATTATGAGGAAGAAATGATTAATTAATTATAATAATTACATTAAATGTAATAAGGTACAAGTATTTAATTAAATAATGTGTTTATTTAATTAATTGTAAAGACAAAGGGAATAATTAAATAATTATTCTTATTTAATTACTTTATAGAAGAATAAGTGATGAAGATTAATTAGATGGTTAATAATTAAATAATTAATTAAAATTATTTAAATATCAAATTTAGGGAGAAACTATGAAATTTGAATTTATGTGGAAGGATGCAAATTAATTAAATAATAAAGATTATTCAATAATTTAAGAGAAATGTTAGTAAAATTATTGCGTACAAGCAGTAGGTCAGTTTTAGGTGTCTGCATTCTGCCCCTCTTTGATACAATGCATTTTCATGCGTTGTTTCAAAGAATTATTAATAAAAATCATGCCCTAATAAACTCCTGTGGAAAAATGGTAGTAACTAGTTAATATGGTTCCCCTCAAGAAAATGAGTGAAAACATAATGAAGTGCTCATTTTGTTCACAACATGATTAGGATCACAACGCAACTCACAGTTTGGAAAACAAAGGTCATACACAAAATTTATGAGCTATGGAAGGTGAAAAGCATCACAACCAATAGAAATGCATTGTGTGCACGTCTATTGAGGTAGGGTAGGTGGCTATAAATAGGTTTGAGGGTAATTTTTAAAGTCCTTTGCACTTATTTTCTTTGGAGAATTTGTGGAGAAGGAGTCCCTGAGTGAATTTACAGAGCGATGGCGGAGTATAAGGATGGCGTGCACATCGGTGAGTGGTTCAAGACTTACAAGTGTCTAGCGGGCACCCCAGTACCAGTACATTTTCATCTTTTTGGTGCATTTATTACTCTTAATTTATATGTTTTTTATAGACTAGGTCAAACTAGCTCTTTAATCGAGTTGTATATACTAGGCACATTCATCGCATATTCAATTTCAATCACTACATTCATCGGTAACTCATCCAATTCATTTAGCATAGGAATTTCTTAACTTAGCCACAATTGATCATAATGTGACATATGTTAGGTGAAAATAATGCATATTTAGTGGTAGAAAGAAATAATTTGTTGTAGGGACTCGACACACTTATAGGAATGATTTGACACACTTGTAGGAATGATTCGACACACTTGTAGGAATGAATCAACACACCTATAGGAATGGTTCAACACATATACCTTAAAAAATAGGTTTTAATAAATGAGCTGCATATGTGTATTTTTTTCAATGCATTTTCTTTATTTGAATTTCATACAATGTATTTAAATGCATTTTGAGATGTGTGTAAAATAAGATAGCATAGATGCATTTTGTCTTTGCTTTTACTGCACTTGGATTGATTGGTTGTCTGCATTTGCATATGTAGATTAGAGACTCGGTCCTTATCACTCAAGAGATCATCGCAACATGCTCCATTAGAGACATAGATTATATGTCAAGGAGAGAGAGAACCTAGAGAGCGTAGGATTGTTGTATATTACCTTTATGCCCGAGATGTGGGAAAATAGGGGCCTAATCATCGCTTTGTGTGAGAGATGGCATTCAAAGACTTCTTCATTTCTTTTATGAATAGGAGACTATAGTGTGACTTTGGAGGATGTTTATCAAATTCTACAACTTCCTATTTGGGGGTAGAGGGTGGTATACACGTTCCAGAAATGGAGAGAAGCATTGTGTGACCTATTTGATTGTAGTGTAGTAGACCTTGGGATTAGAGGATATGAGATCATATTGTGTAATATGGTTGGATATGACGAGTATTTTGAGATGTTATGTGGGCTTTTGGTTGGGTTTGTGGTTCCAGATAAGAGAGGGCATGGTTTTCTTGTTGGGTAGGATGAGATGGTGACAGCGATTTTGTAAAGAAGGATAATATATGCTTGGGGACCCTACATAATTTCTATTTTATATCACCAGATGCATGACATTGCATATCACGAAGCACAGAATCTAGGGTGCAGAGTCACACTTTTATAGGTGTGGTCATTTGAGAATATATCCTTGTTCCATATGGCTTTCAACAAACCAATTATTCAACTATGATAACCATATGCTTACTACTATGAGGTAGTGACATACAAACAGGTGGGTCATGTGATATATCAGAATCATCTATTGGACACACTAAGGGTCTTTACATGGAAACTGTACATTGGATGTCCTATATGGGATCCTTCATTTTTGTAGACATGAGTGGTATTTAGTTGGACAATCAACTCAGTCTTAGCATATCATAGATATAAATCTTCCTGATGGTATTTTGATATAGTTTTAGGAGAGGCGGGGAGTACCTATTGTTTTGGTGCAATTTTCTAGATGATCAAGGGATGTTAGATGATGGGGACCAATGATTCCCTTTTCTATAGTAGTTTTTTTCTCTACTTTGGCACATTTGAGATGGGATTAAAGGTTGGTCGTGGAAGATGTAGGGACCTTTTTTAATTATGATGCATGGTAGGTTGTCCACAAGTACATTCCTTATATTGATCTAGGTGTTCTAGTACTAATAGATATGGCCCAATGGATCATATAGGCCTAGAGTAGACACGATAAACAAGGTTAAAGATGTATACAAGGAGGGAGAGATGGAGGATGAGGTGGAGGATATGGAGGGAGAGACAAAGGATGAGGTGGAGGTGGAGATGGAGGTGATGGAAAAGATGAGGGTGATAGAGATGATAGGGATGGTGGGGTTGTTGCTACAATTTCCCCAATAGTTGTACCTATTATTATTCCATTTGTTGATCCAATAGTACCAACAATAGGAGGTAGAGACAAAGGAGATCAAGGAGGTGATGGTGGTGGAGGGGATGCACCCACAGAGGAAGAGGAGATAGATGTTACAGGGAGAAATGAGGAGGAGGAGATCAAGACTGAGACTAATAATAGTAGCAAGTCTTTCTCTTCGAGGGATGATGAGATGGAGGAGGTAGAGCGAGTATAAATTGTTGGGATTATGGATGTAGAAATGGGAGGTTTTTATCAAGTGCACAATATGCACCCATCCAGGTTACAGTGAGAGGGAGTTGGGATGATACGTAGACATCTAATGTTTCTAGTCTAAGGGAGAAGATTAGGGACTTGCAAGGGATACTAGATGGATATCTAAGGATGGTGACATAGGAAGATGCAAAAGTATTTGAGGCAAAGAGGAGGAGGACCAAGGTAGAGGCTAGTGTTACATATTCAAAGAAATAGATTCAATGGTACTCCTCCAATATGACTATTTTAGAGAGGAGGATAGTTCAGATGTAGTGGGATATGGGTTAAGAGAGAGGAGACTTGAGGTCATTGGTATAGGTAGCAGAGGCCAGGGCACGAGTGGTTGAGGAGAGGGTATGTAGTTTTATTGTTGGTGTTTAGGATATAGGCATTTGTCACAACATTGACAGGATGTATGAGGCAGTTAGGGAGATGTAGTATTGGAGGGGAAACTATGAGAGTGTTGTCCCTCCTGATCATAGGGTACCTAGTTACACAAGTTCCCATAGATGACAAAGGACACAAAGATCTCAGGGATCATAGGGTAGTGGGGCAGTCACGGTTCCACTAGCTAGACCATCTCAGATAGTTGTAGACCCATCCTTTAGTTAGCCACATGCAAGACCTCCAAGACTATTAGGACCATCAACAGATCCACGTCTTAGACCCACTAGTTTAGAGGGTGGTAGTAGCACTAGTTGAGTACTTATGTGTAGACACATTATATTTTTCATATATTTTGTGATCTTGTGAGCTATCATTTAGACATTGTATCATGACAATTTTTGAGTTATATATATGATGTAGTTTCAGCATCCTTATATGCATATGATTTTGTTTCTATGCCTTATTATTCTTACTTTCATGATGATTATGATGCATATGATATGTTTACTTTATATGATGATGCCTATGATATCTATGAGATAAAATGATTCATTATATGCTTCTACATTATGTCAATGCATTTATGTGATGGGTGTATGCTCTTCCTATATGATGTGATGTTATGATGATGTGCTATGAACTTATGTTTTTGTATTTTGTTATGCACTTTATATGATGTAACTAGATGTGATTTTGATTAGATAATAGACTGTGCTTAATGAGATTGATGTTTTATATGCATTTGTCCACAATGGATGTATGCACTTTATGAATGTAGATACTAACATGCTATGGATTTAGGATGCAGGATGCAATATTTTTTATGTATCATGATACTTTATCACATGGATTTGTTAGGAATAATGGAGAGAATTGTTAGTAATGATAAATAATTAAGACACGAGTGAATGAGGATGAATCATGATTGAAATATTAAATTTTGTTAACCACCTTTGAATTCCAACTTATTTGAGCAATTTATATCATCATTAAGCCACTTTATTATAGAAAATTGGATAATATCCTACAAAGATATGAATGATCTAGGTACAATTATCCCCTTGCATTTTAATAGACACTTTGAAAAAAAAAGGAATGTGGGCCAATCCATCTAGATCAGGCATTAAGAGTCAAGGTATGTGAAGCACTAAAGAGCATTGTTATCTCTAGAAAAATTCTATGCTTGATATACTTTACCCATGTGTGAATGTACTTATCATAGACACCCAAAATTCTCTTTTAAGACTTCATGGAAAATATCCCACAAACAACAAATGAAAAAAATCCATAAACCATCCTGACATCTCTAATCACTTGTGGATATCCTAGAGATGCAAAGGAACGCGACTTGAAAAAATCAAGACATAATAAGACCAACTTGACTCAATAATTTAACAACCATACTAGTTATGTGTTTGTGTTTTGTAATATTTTTGACAATGACATTAATGAGTGATGATGACGTCTGATTTCAATAATGAGATACCCCACTTAAAATGGCATGTCTAGTTTTGAGTGTTTCATCCTTTGTATAAGACATCATCAACTTTTGACAAAACAATTAATGTTGACTTGATCGATAGATAAGTTAGTTTGGTCAGTTTGATTGAGGACCTGTTGACTAATTTGATAGTTTTGACTTGTTTCTGTTAAGCTTAGACTTGTTGTGGTGATGTTGTTCAATGCCTATTGAAATGCATTTAATAACTCGTTATGTACAATAGAATTTATTGTAGAATTTTTTTAAGTTTTTTCAAAAAAAAATGGTTGTCTTTATACTTTTTTCAATGTTCAGGTTTTTGTTGAAGACTTTTTACGATATTTTTAAAGATGTTTCTTGATGTTTTTATATATTTTTCATGGCATTTTTTAATATTTTTAGATTTTTTTAGGATATTGATGGATCATGACATTATGTTGCCCCCAGTCAAGACAGTCTGGGAAATTTATTATGGAATAGATGTGATAGACTGACTTAGTGTAGGATATGACATGACAAGGACAACCAACGAATCTCAAGCCACAAAATAGATGACCAAGGCTTTTATTATGGAACATGAAGTGAAATGACAAGTGATATCAAGTTGGAGCAATGATAGATAGTGGAGTAATGATCTTTACACATAGCATTGAATTAATTAGTTTTCATCATGGTACTTAGCCAAGATGCCACCAAAGTGGTTTTCATCATAGGACAAATTTATTTCTCTTGATTTCTATTATTGTGTCACCTAAGATGCTTGTTTGTTAGGTTCTTATCAAGGTGACCATTTTTTTTGTTTTTTTTGTATTTTTGATATTTTTAAAATAGTCCTACTTTGAGAGTCGTGTTTAGTACTTGTATAGATGAAAGTTGTTGATGGATTTTGATAGAGGCTATCCCTCTAATGTGGATATCTAATATTCTCTAGACCCATAGACTATTGTGATTATGTAGGGGGCCAATCAAATATATTCAAAATCAGCCAATTTCTCTCTTTCCATCTTATTCTTTTAGTTCTCCGTGAGTACCAAGTCTCTAACATCAAAGGATCATACTTTGACCATTTTATTGTAGCTCCTATGAAGATGTTTTTGATATATTTTTAAATGGGTTGATGCATATTGTCTTTTCTCATTAAGAAATTCAAGCTCTTGAAGTTGAGATACATGGTATTCTTCATATGTAATGACATTTTGAAGGGATACTTGCAATGATGGAAGTTCAAACTCAATTGGAAAGATGGATTTAGTATCATACACAAGTGAATATGGATTGGCTTGTGTCGGTGTACAAAAAATGGTATGATATGCCCATAGGGTGGGATTCAGTTTGCTAGTCCTGGCCAATGTCATTCACTATCTTTTTTAGGATTTTCAAAATGGTTTTTTTGGATACCTCTACTTGACCATTACTCTAGAGATAGTAGCGTGAGGAATAGCAGTGGTGGATGTGGAACTTATCACAAAGTTCAACATGTTTATTTTTTAATGAGGTGATGTTATCTCTAATAATAACTTGAGGCACTCCATACCGACTTATGATACAGTTCAGGATAAACTTTAAAATCTATATATCATTTGTGTAGGTCATCAGGATAGATTCAATCAAATTCATAAAATATTCAATGTTTATAATGATATATTTATGATCGTTAGAGGATAATGAGTGAATCTTGCCAATGAGATTGATCCCTCATTGCAAGAAAGGCCACAGTAAAGTGAGTAGCTATAGCTCCTGAGCTGAAGCATGGATGGGGTTACCATGAATCTGATATTTTTGGTACTTATGTACAAATATGTTGGCGTATGTCTCCATAGTGGGCCAATAGTACCAAATTCTCAAAATATTTTTAGCTAAGGTTAAGCCAATGAAATGGACACCACAAATACACTCGTGTACTTATAGTAACATTGTTTGTGCTTCTTCCAAGTTCAGACATTGTAAGAGTGTTTCATCCATACTTTGTCTATAGAGTGTATTGGAAATTATGGCATAACAGGAGGCTTTCCTTATTAAGGACTTATTTTGATTGTGGGAAAGGTCAAGGGGAATGGTTTGGTTCATTAGGTAAGCATAAATTTATTGGTATCATGGGGTATCAGGACCAACAATCTCACACACAAGCTCAAACATGGGCATTGTTGAATTTTATATTACCATTAAACCTATGGGTTAAATTTCCATCACAGGGTTCAATTGCACAAAGGATTAGGGCTTAAACTAAGAGTAGAGGCCTAAAATCCCTTCAAAAAAAATATCTAAGTCCTAAACCCTACATAAGCCCTTAGACTTTCCAATGGGTGTGCACTTTATTTCGATTCTATTGTTGGTCAGTTGTCATCGATCACCAATCACTTAATTTCCTATTGATGTCTCCTTCATCATAAAATGGACCAGCCCCTTTATCCAATCACCATCTACTTTAGGTTCTCATACCCCACGTAGTTAAAATTTATGCCTTGTCACCATTTTGCAAAAGTATATTTCAATCAATATTTGTTGACTACAAAATGGTGATGAAGGATGAAGAAAAGGGTTTTTTTTCATTTCATAGGGATGCAAAAGGGTCAAATTTTTTTGAGTTTGAAATGGAAAAGGCATGGAGGGGTCTACAGCTCAAGTATGGATTTTCGCTATTTCACAAACATGTTGGTGGGTGCCTTCTTTCCCTTTTACGAATTGGCAAAAGAGTTTTATAAATGAGGAACATATGGAAATGGGCCTAAAAAATTAAAGAAAGGTTTTTGCCATTTTCAAAAGAGTGCATTACGGTCAAAGCATGTTAAGAAAAAAATGGAAAAAAGGATTTTTAAGGATATCATGGCTGGTGGATCCTAGGCCACATGTTTTGATTTTATTGAATGTAGGAAAAGGGCTATGTTTTTGTTATTTTCCAAAGGAGATGGTAGGGTCCATTTCTGTCTTTTGCGAAATGGTGAAAGAATGACACATAGTAGCTCAAGCCCAATCACAAAGGGAGTTCGCTACTTCACATAATGTCATTTTGGTCAAAATATTTTTACCACAAAATAATGATAAAGTTAAAAATACAAAGGCTTTTGTCATTTCACAAAGGTGCTTAAATAGTCAAAATCTGTTGACCTTAAAATGGTGAAAGGAGTTTTAAATGAAGATGGCCAAGGGCATGGTGGGACCATGGGCCACATGTTTTGATATCATTGGTCAAGGTCATTTGACCTATTTTGACTTGCAAGGTGGAAACATTATATTTGAATATTAATGGTCAAAAGGGACTGCCACCTTTTCATCTTGCAGTCAATGTTTCTCAGAGGCCCATAATGGTGCAATAACGATCTGGATTGATTTTTTAATCAATCAGATCAATGGTAGGGTCTTATCAAAGGAAGGAGATGCAATTTGGGCCAAAGGCGATCATGTTCTCTAACCAAATATTTTTTTCTAGCTAGGGTTTGGTATTTGATGCTGACAAAGGTCACTATTAATTATATATGCTTTTCAATTGCTCTTCTTGATCTTTTCTACATTCCATCAGCTCTCATAATGCCATATTTTTCTATACATAGAACTTGAACATGTTTTTTTTTCCAAATCATAGACACATTTATCAAGTATGAAGACTTTTGAAGCCATACTTATTGCTTCAAGTTGTAGAGGTGGCCTTCTTGGTTGTAGGATAGATTTCTTCGATGCAGAGCATTCAATTTTGGGCCCTTTGTGTCATTTCAACATGTAGTTGAGATCATTTTTTTAATATTTTCTCTTAGTCCTTTCTTGTGGAATCCACCCTACTTGAGGGTTTTTACTCCATGTGTAATCAAAGTTATGCTTGATCCATAAAGGTAAATTTTGCACATATCTTCTAGGTTCTTCTTTGGTTCTTTATAGCAGCTTAGGCTATGTAGTTATAATTTCCTTCTATCATGCATTAATATAAATCCTTGTTTCTTCCTTTTCTTTCTATTTAAATCTTTTGTACATGTTTTTTTTTTTTTTTTTGAATGTTTCTTTCTTGATTTCTAAGTTATATATTGTGTCAAATGTACTCATGGATGTCAGATTGTGAATACTGCTCTTCCTTTTAGTATCCCATTAGTTCTAACAAATGTATGAGTCCTTAGAGGGTATATTATTGTTGAAAGTCTTATTTGGGAAAGTGAGATACTAAGGGGGGGTGAATCAGAATCTCTAAACTTTTACACTTTGAAACCAATTGATGTAGGAGCATCCTGGGTGTAAGAGCAATCTTGCATCACCCAAAAATATTTATGTTTTTGTATTCAATAAGGGCTATTTTTTTGCAGAGCTGCTATTTATGGAAAGTTACTATTTTTGGTAATTTTTGTATGTGCTCAGAATGATCTGATTTCTTTCTTGGAGGTTCATTTTGGTCATATAAGTCTGCTAGTAAAGTTTCATTACCAGGTCAAGTGTACATTGGAAGATATTGAAGATTTTCGGTATTGGCAGCAAGGTACAAAAACTTTGAACTCAGTTTTGAAGGCTTTAGAGGCCCCGGATGAGGTTGAAAATTTGGGTGATGGGCGCTTGCGCGGCTCCAACCTGTAGAGTGCTTCGTGGCATTTCTGAAATGGGGTTATAATAGCCGATCGGGTCAACTGGTGATGACTTATGGTCTTCAGAAGTTGGGTCACCTGAAATGGAGAAAAATAATTTTCTTCAAAATTTCTGTTCGGGTTTCAAAGGTTATCTTGAGCCGACTATGATGTAATAAAATGTAAAATAAAATAATTCTAAGTTTGGTCGGCCTTATTGGCTAAAATTTTGAAACCTTCCCAGGCGGTGGAAAAATTGTCTATATAAGGAAGGTTGTATTATTGTCTTAGGCAGTTCAGAATAGTTCTAGGTAGTAGATCTCGGTAATAGTTCGAGGCTTTGTCCTACAAAATATTGTAAGGGAATGCCCATGTGGCTTTGCATATTGTAATTCTAAAAATTTGTAATTCCACATTTGTGGAGATAATAAGAAGCCAATTTTCTCTTCTTGCATATTGTTGTTGTTTCTCTATTTCTGTCATGTGTTTGTGGTATTAAGGGGAGTACCCTTCATCAAGTGGTATCAGAGCAGGTTTTCTTGAGTGTGTAAACAGATCGCCGACTGTGAGGCAGTTTGCACCAGGACCGTGGTTAGGGTTTCAGCGCACATTGCGAAAATACCTCCATGACAAGAACGTGGCAGAAGAGCTGGTGCTCTGACACCTGAGGTTAGAGAGCTGCAGAGACAAGTGCGAGCATTGCAAGAAGAGATTCACAGAGTAATGAATCTCAATGTCAGAGATGAAAGCAAGGATGAAGCCGAAGAAGAATATCAAGAAGGAGAAGCCGAAATTGTGAACTAGGAGGAAGAAAGACTTTTTCGGGCCATTTCCAAGATTGGGAAAAGACCTAAGATTGAGGTTCCTACATTTTCTGGAAATCTTCACCCAGAGGAATTGATTGACTGGATCAATGAATGTGAGGAATATTTTGAGTATGAAGATGTTGACGATCCTGATAGGGTCAAATTTAAGAAGGCCAGATTGAAAGGTCATGCGAAGATCTGGTGGCAAGAAATTCAGTTAGAGCGAAATACAAGAGGGAAAGATAAAATCATAAGATGAGATCGGATGGTGGATAAATTGAAGCAACAGTTCATTCCTATTGATTATGAGCTTGACCTACTGAAGAAAATGCAAAGTTTGAAGCAAGCAGGAAGATCTGTTCAGGAGTATACAGAGGAGTTCTATCGACTTCTCATCAGAACAGGCCATGTAGAAGCTGATAAGGAGAAAGTTGCCCAATACCTTAATAGGTTAAGGCCAAGCATTCAGGAGGAGCTGAATCTGGTTTGAATGAACAGTATTGAAGAGGCATACCAATTTGCCCTAAAAGTAGAGGAAAAGCTAAACAAAAAGTTTGAGAGCAGACAAAATGGAAGAGGTCACAGTGGACGGTCATACGGTGGCCGAAATGAAGATCCGAAAAAGAAGGATGAGGCCAGTAGCAGTCAGAATCAGCGAGGAAATAATTCCAATCGCTTCTAGGATCAGAATAATAGAGATCAGAGAGGAAGAGGA
The DNA here is from genome assembly GCA_027943335.1 of Chamaecyparis obtusa. Taxonomy (NCBI): domain Eukaryota; kingdom Viridiplantae; phylum Streptophyta; class Pinopsida; order Cupressales; family Cupressaceae; genus Chamaecyparis; species Chamaecyparis obtusa. The sequence goes on from BSBK01000883.1 coordinate 1,691,238, forward strand.
AGAGGACAAGGATCTAAAAGAGGTGGCTTCCGTGGAACATGTTTTCACTGTGGAGAAGAAGGTCATAGGGTATTTGAATGTCCTCAACACTAAGGTAGAATAGATAGGAGAAATGAAGGCCAGGCCAGAGTTGCACATGTAGATGAAGATGCTAGATCATCAAATTCTGAAGATGCTGAAAGAGGAGAAACGTTGATCAACAAAAGAGTCTTGTTGAGTGGTGAGAATGAACCTGAGCAAAGGAGGAGCCTGTTTCGCACCAGGTGCAAGTGTGAAGGTAAATGTTGTGATGTGATTATTGATAGTGGAAGCACTGACAATTTGGTGTCAGAAGAGATGGTGACAAAGTTGACGCTCAAGAGACAGAAACACTCACATCCATATCGGATTGCCTGGCTACAGGATGACCACAAGGTCATGGTCAATGAACAATGCCTGGTGAAGTTCAAGATTGGCGGATACCAAGATGAGGTATTGTGTGATATCATATCTATGGATGCATGTCATATGTTGTTGGGTAGACCATGGCAGTTTGACAGATGTGTTGTACATGATAGTCATGCAAATACCTATTCCCTGACAAAGGATGGAGTGCGGCATAAGCTAAAACCATTGAAGGAGACTGAAGAAAAGGTATGTAATAATGAAAGGATAACTTTTGTTGATGGAAGAAATTTTCTAGATGGTATGAGGCATGAGCATGTATGTTTTGCTTTAATTCCAAAAGCTGGTAAAGAGAAAGTAGAAGATGTTCCTGTAGAAGTTGCAGATTTGTTGAATGAGTTTCAGGATATTGTATCTGATAACATGCCTGATGGATTACCACCAGTCAGGAAGATTAGTCATCAGATGGACTTGATCCCAAGAGCGAGTTTTTCGAACAAGGCAGCACATAGAATGACACCTGCAAAAAGTGAGGAGTTGAACAGACAAGTACATGAGTTGTTACAGAAAGGATTGATCCGTGAGAGTCTGAGTCCCTGTCCTGTACCAGCGGTATTAGCACCAAAGAAGAATGGAGAATGGAGGATGTGTATAGATTCTAGGGCAATAAACAAGATCACAATCAAGTACAGGTTTCCATTGCCACGAATGGATGATATTATGGACTGTTTGAGTGGAGCTGTGTATTTTTCAAAGATAGATCTGAAAAGTGGATATCATCAGATTCGGATCAGAGAAGGAGATGAATGGAAGACTGCCTTCAAGATAAAGAAAGGACTATATGAGTGGTTAGTCATGCCTTTTGGGCTAACCAATGCACTGAGCACTTTCATGCGGCTCATGAACGAGGTTCTGAAAGAATTTCTAGGTAAGTTTGTCATTGTTTACCTAGATGATATTTTGATCTTTAGTAAGACATTGGATGAGCATATGATGCATATTCGTATGGTATTTGAGAAGTTGAGAGAAGAGAAATTGTTGATTAATTTGAAGAAGTGCAATTTTGTGAAGAAAGAGTTAGTGTATTTGGGATTTGTAGTTTCAGGAGAAGGTCTAAAAATGGACCCAGAGAAGGTACAGGCTATCCTTGAATGGCCTACTCCAAGGAGTGCTACTGAGGTAAGATCTTTTCATGGTCTAGCTAGCTTTTACAGAAAGTTTATCAGAAATTTTAGCAGTATTTGTGGACCCTTGACTGAAACAATGAGAGGGGATAGAAAAGAGTTTAAGTGGACTAATAGGGCAGAAAAGAGTTTTCAATTGTTGAAATAAAAAGTTACAGAACAACCTATTTTAGCACTTCCAAATTTTAATAAGGTGTTTCAAGTAGATTGTGATGCTAGTGGTACTGCAATAGGAGCTGTTATGAGCCAAGAAGGTAAACCTGTTGCTTATTTTAGTGAGAAGTTAAATAATGCCAAGAGGAAATATTTTGTTTATGATTAAGAATTTTATGTTATAGTTCAAGCATTAAAGAAGTGGAGACATTATCTACTTTCTAAGGAGTTTGTTTTGTATACTGATCATCAAGCTTTGCAATATTTGAATAGTCAAAGAAAATTGAATCAAAGGCATTTGAAATGGGTTGAGTTTTTGTAGAGTTATACATTTATTTTGAAACACAAGAGTGGAAAGTCTAATAGGGTTGCAGATGCTCTTAGCAGAAGGCAACTATTTCTGACAGAAATGTAGATTGAAGTGGTTGGGTTCAAGGAACTCAAAAATTTATATCCAGAGGATCCTGATTTTGGTAAAGCTTGGAAACCTTGTACAGAACCTGTTACTCTAGACAGGATGAAATAGTTGGGTTTCATCATCTAGGATGATATGCTATTCAGAGGGAGTCAGTTGTGCATTCCAAAAAGTTCTATGAGGGAGAATCTCATCAAGGAGAAGCATAGCGGAGGATTGGCTGGACATTTTGGTCATGATAAAACCTTTGGTTTGGTTAGTGAGAATTATTATTGGCCACAGTTGCAGCAAGATGTGAAGAAGTTTGTACAAAGTTGCAGGGTATGTCAGATGGCGAAAGGAGTGAAGCAGAATACAGGGTTGTATCAGCCATTACCTGTACCAGAGAAGCCTTGGGAGGATATCAGCATGGACTTTGTTCTTAGTTTACCGAGGACTCATCGGGGACATGATTCGATTTTTGTGGTGGTTGTAAGATTTTCAAAGATGGCACATTTCATTCCCTGCAAGAAGACTAATGATGTTGTTCATATAGCAGAATTTTTTTTCAGAGAAGTAGTGAGACTTCATGGTTTGCCAAAGACCATAGTTTCAGATCGGGACACTAAGTTTGTTGGATATTTCTGGCGTACATTATGGAAGAAGTTGAAGATAGAGTTGAAATTTAGTTCATCACATCATCCACAGACTGATGGACAGACGGAGGTGGTGAATAGGAGTTTGGGAAATTTGCTGAGATGTTTGGTTGGAGATAAGCCAACAGGATGGGATTTGATTTTACCACAGGCAGAATTTGCATACAATAATTCTGTCAATAGGAGCACTAGTAAATCACCATTCTAGATTGTATATGGAAGTAGTCCAAGAAATGCATCTGAATTGAGGAAGATAGATAAAGGAGAAATAAGTAGTGCTAAAGCTGAAGATTTTGCAGAACACTTGAAGAACATCCATGGAGAGGTGAGGAAGCATATTACCAAGATGAACGCACAGTATAAGGCTAAGGTAGATGAGAAAAGGAGGTATAAGGAATTTCAGGTTGGTGATGAAGTCATGGTTCATTTGCGAAAGGAGCGATTTCCGGTTGGTACATATAACAAACTGAAAATGAAGAAGTTTGGGCCATGTAAGATACTGAAGAAGCATGATTCAGGAAATGCATATGAGGTAGAATTGCCTACTGAGCTAAATATTTCACCAGTGTTTAACATTTCAGATCTGACAGAGTATCATGAAGGAGGTGTTGAAGATGCGATCACAGCAGCACAGTGGAGTATTCTAGCAACTAGTTCAGACACTAAGGAGATCGAAGATATACTGGACAGTCGTGTTGGTAGAAGTACAAGAAACAGGGCATATGAAGAATATCTGGTCAAGTGGAAAGGATGACCTGTTGAAGATTCATCATGGCTGACAAAGGAGGAGGTTAGCCATCCTAGTTTTCCTCTACACACCTGAGTCTTGACAGGGTCACTTCTTAAATTACCCCAGGTGTCTGATGCAGGAGCATCCTGGGTGTAAGAGCAATCTTGCATCACCCAAAAATATTTATGTTTTTGTATTTAATAAGGGCTATTTTTTTTGCAGAGCTGCTATTTATGAAAAGTTACTATTTTTGGTAATTTTTGTATGTGCTCAGAATGATCTGATTTCTTTCTTGGAGGTTCATTTTGGTCATATAAGTCTGCCAGTAAAGTTTCATTGCCAGGTCAAGTGTACATTGGAAGATATTGAAGATTTTCGGTATTGGCAGTAGGGTACAGAAACTTTGAACTCAGTTTTGAAGGCTTTAGAGGCCCTGGATGAGGTCAAAAATTTGGGTGATAGGTGCTTGCATAGGTCAAGCCTGTAGAGCGCTTCGTGGCATTTCTGAAATGGGGTTATAATAGCCGATGGGGTCAACTGGTGATGACTTATGGTCTTCGGAAGTTGGGTCACCTGAAATGCAAGAAAATAATTTTCTTCAAAATTTCTGTTCGGGTTTCAAAGGTTATCTTGAGCCGACTATGATGTAATAAAATGTAAAATAAAATAATTCTAAGTTTGGTCGGCCTTATTGGCTAAAATTCTGAAACCTTCCCAAGCAGTGGAAAAATTACATATATAAGGAAGGTTGTATTATTGTCTTAGGCAGTTCAGAATAGATCTGGGTAATAGTTCGAGGCTTTGTCCTACAGAATATTGTAAGGGAATGCCCATGTGGCTTTGCATATTGTAATTCTGAAAGTTTGTAATTCCACATTTGTGGAGATAATAAGAAGCCAATTTTTTGTTCTTACATATTGTTGTTGTTTCTTTATTTCTGTCATGTGTTTGTGGTATTAAGGGGAGTACCCTTCATCAAGTGGTATTAGAGCAGGTTTTCTTGAGTGTGTAAATAGATCACCGACTGTGAGGCAGTTTGCACCAGGACTGTGGTTAGGGTTTCAGCGCACATCGCGAAAGTGCCTCCACGACGACAACGTGGCGGAGGAGCTGGTTTTGTGACACCTGAGGTTAGAGAGCTGCAGAGACAAGTGCGAGCATTGCAAGAAGAGATTCACAGAAGAATGAATCTCAATGTCAGAGATGAAAGTGAGGATGAAGCTGAAGAAGAATATCGAGAAGGAGAAGCCGAAATTGTGAACCAGGAGGAAGAAAGACTTTTTCGGGCCATTTCCAAGATTGGGAAAAGACCTAAGATTGAGGTTCCTACATTTTCTAGAAATCTTAACCTAGAGGAATTGATTGACTGGATCAATGAATGTGAGGAATATTTTGAGTACGAAGATGTTGATGATCCTGATAGGGTCAAATTTGCGAAGGCCAGATTGAAAGGTCATGCGAAGATCTGGTGGCAAGAAATTTAGTTGGAGCGAAATAGAAGAGGGAAAGATAAAATCACAAGATGGGATCGGATGGTGGATAAATTGAAGCGACAGTTCATTCTTATTGATTATGAGCTTGACCTACTGAAGAAAATGCAAAGTTTGAAGCAAGCAGGAAGATCTGTTCAGGAGTATACAGAGGAGTTCTATCGACTTCTCATCAGAATAGACCATGTAGAAGCTGATAAGGAGAAAGTTGCCCGATATCTTAATGGGTTAAGGCCAAGCATTCAGGAGGAGTTGAATCTGGTTCGAATGAATAGTATTGAAGAGGCATACCAGTTTGCCCTAAAAGTAGAGGAAAAGCTGAACAAAAAGTTTGAGAGCAGACAAAATGGAAGAGGTCGCGGTGGACGGTCATACGGTGGCCGAAATGAATATCTGAAAAAGAAGGATGAGGCCAGTAGCAGTCAGAATCAGCGAGGAAATAATTCCAATCGCTTCCAAGATCAGAATAATAGAAATCAGAGAGGAAGAGGAAGAGGACAACGATCTGGAAGAGGTGGCTTCCGTGGAACATGTTTTCACTGTGGAGAAGAAGGTCGTAGGGCATTTGAATGTCTTCAGATCCAAGGCAGAACAGACAGGAGAAATGAAGGCCAGGCCAGAGTTGCACATGTAGATGAAGATGCTAGATCACCAAATTCTGAAGATGCTGAAAGAGGAGAAATGTTGATCAACAGAAGAGTCCTGTTGAGTGGTGAGAATGAACCTGAGCAAAGGAGGAGCCTATTTCGCACCAAGTGCAAGTGTGAAGGTAAATGTTGTGATGTGATTATTGATAGTGGAAGCACTGACAATTTGGTGTCAGAAGAGATGGTGACAAAGTTGACGCTCAAGAGACAGAAACACCCACATCCATATCGGATTGCCTGGGTATAGGATGACCACAAGGTCATGGTCAATGAACAATGCCTGGTGAAGTTCAATATTGGCGGATACCAAGATGAGGTATTGTGTGATATCATATCTATGGATGCATGTCATATGTTGTTGGGTAGACCATGGCAGTTTGACAGATGTGCTGTACATGATGGTCGTGCGAATACCTATTCCCTGACAAAGGATAGAGTGCGGCATAAGCTAAAACCATTGAAGGAGACTGAAGAAAAGGTATGTGGTAATGCAAGGATAACTTTTGTTGATGGAATAAATTTCCTAGATGGTATGAGGCATGAGCATGTATGTTTTGCTTTAATTCCAAAAGATCGTAAAGAGAAAGTAGAAGATGTTCCTGTAGAAGTTGCAGATTTGTTGAATGAGTTTCAGGATATTGTATTCGATAACGTGCCTGATGGATTACCACCAGTCAGGAAGATCAGTCATCAGATGGACTTGATCCCAAGAGCAAGTTTTCTGAACAAGGCAGCACACAGAATGACACTTGCAAAAAGTGAGGAGTTGAACAGACAAGTACATGAGTTGTTACAGAAAGGATTGATCTGTGAGAGTCTGAGTCTCTGTGCTGTACCAGCGGTATTAGCACCAAAGAAGAATGGAGAATAGAGGATGTGTACAGATTCTAGGGCAATAAACAAGATCACAATCAAGTACAGGTTTCCATTGCCACGAATGGATGATATTATGGACTGTTTGAGTGGAGCTGTGTATTTTTTAAAGATAGATCTGAAAAGTGGATATCATTAGATTCGGATCAGAGAAGGAGATGAATGGAAGACTGCCTTCAAGACAAAAGAAGGACTATATGAGTGGTTAGTCATGCCTTTTGGGCTAACCAATGCACCAAGTACTTTCATGCGGCTCATGAATGAGGTTCTGAAAGAATTTCTAGGTAAGTTTGTCATTGTTTACCTAGATGATATTTTGATCTTTAGTAAGACATTGGATGAGCATATGATGCATATTGATATGGTATTTGAGAAGTTGAGAGAAGAGAAATTGTTGATTAATTTGAAGAAGTGCAGTTTTGTGAAGAAAGAGTTAGTGTATTTGGGATTTGTAGTTTCAGGAGAAGGTCTAAAAATGGACCCAGAAAAGGTACAGGCTATCCTTGAATGGCCTACTCCAAGGAGTGCTACTGAGGTAAGATCTTTTCATGGTCTAGCTAGCTTTTACAGAAAGTTTATCAGAAATTTTAGCAGTATTTGTGGACCCTTGACTGAAACAATGAGAGGGGATAGAAAATAGTTTAAGTGGACTAATGGGGCAGAAAAGAGTTTTCAATTGTTGAAACAAAAAGTTACAGAACCACCTCTTTTAGCACTTCCAGATTTTAATAAGGTGTTTCAAGTAGATTGTGATGCTAGTGGTACTGCAATAGGAGCTGTTATGAGCCAAGAAGGTAAACCTGTTGCTTATTTTAGTGAGAAGTTAAATGATGCCAAGAGGAAATATTATGTTTATGATCAAAAATTTTATGCTATAGTTCAGGCATCAAAGAAGTGGAGACATTATGTACTTCCTAAGGAGTTTGTTTTGTATACTGATCATCAAGCTTTGCAATATTTGAGTAGTCAAGGAAAATTGAATCAAAGGCATTTGAAATAGGTTGAGTTTTTACAGAGTTATACATTTGTTTTGAAACACAGGAGTGGAAAGTCTAATAGGGTTGTAGATGCTCTTAGCAGAAGGCAATTATTGCTGACAGAAATGCAGATTGAAGTGGTTGGGTTCAAGGAACTCAAAAATTTGTATCCAGAGGATCCTGATTTTGGTGAAGCTTGGAAAGCTTGTACAGAACCTGTTACTCTAGACAGGATGAAATGGTTGGGTTTCATCATCCAGGATGATATGCTATTCAGAGGGAGTCAGTTGTGCATTCCAAAAAGTTCTATGAGGGAGAATCTCATCAAGGAGAAGCATAGCGCAGGATTGGCTGGACATTTTGGTCATGATAAAACCTTTGGTTTGGTTAGTGAGAATTATTACTGGCCACAGTTGCAGCAAGATGTGAAGAAGTTTGTACAGAGTTGCAGGGTATGTCAGATGGCAAAAGGAGTGAAGCAGAATACAAGGTTGTATCAGCCATTACTTGTACCAGAGAAGCCTTGGGAGGATATCAGCATGGACTTTGTTCTTAGTTTACCGAGGACTCAGCGGGGACATGATTCAATTTTTGTGGTGGTTGACAGATTTTCAAAGATGGCACATTTCATTCCCTGCAGGAATACTAATGATGTTGTTCATATAGCAGAATTGTTTTTCAGAGAAGTAGTGAGACTTCATGGTTTGCCAAAGACCATAGTTTCAGATCGGGACACTAAGTTTGTTGGATATTTCTGGCATACATTGTGGAAGAAGTTGAAGATAGATTTGAAGTTCAGTTCATCACATCATCCACAGACTGATGGACAGATGGAGGTGGTGAATAGGAGTTTGGGAAATTTGCTGAGATGTTTGGTTGGAGATAAGCCAACAGGATGGGATTTGATTTTACCACAGGCAGAATTTGTATACAATAATTCTGTCAATAGGAGCACTGGTAAATCACCATTCCAGATTGTATATGGAAGTAGTCCAAGAAATGCATCTAAATTGAGGAAGATAGATAAAGGAGAAATAAGTAGTGATGAAGCTGAGGATTTTGTAGAACACTTGAAGAACATCCATGGGGAGGTGAGGAAGCATATTACCAAGATGAACGCACAGTATAAGGCTAAGGCAGATGAGAAAAAGAGGTATAAGGAATTTTAAGTTGGTGATGAAGTCATGGTTCATTTACGGAAGGAGCAATTTCCGGTTGGTACATATAACAAACTGAAAATGAAGAAGTTTGGGCCATGTAAGATACTGAAGAAGCATGATTCAGGAAATGCATATGAGGTAGAATTGCCTACTGAGCTAAATATTTCACCAGTGTTTAACATTTCAGATCTGACAGAGTATCATGAAGGAGGTGTTGAAGATGCAATCACAGCAGCACAGTGGAGTATTCCAGCAACTAGTTCAGACACTAAGGAGATCGAAGATATACTAGACAGTCGTGTTGGCAGAAGTATAAGAAATAGGGCATATGAAGAATATCTGGTCAAGTGGAAAGGATGACCTGTTGAAGATTCATCATGGCTGACAAAGGAGGAGGTTAGCTGTCTTAGTTTTCCTCTACACACCTGAGTCGTGACAGGGTCACTTCTCAAATTACCCCGGGTGTCTGATGCAGGAGCATCCTGGGTGTAAGAGCAATCTTGCATCACCCAAAAATATTTATGTTTTTGTATTCAATAAGGGCTATTTTTTTTGCAGAGCTGCTATTTATGGAAAGTTACTATTTTTGGTAATTTTTGTATGTGCTCAGAATGATCTGATTTCTTTCTTGGAGGTTCATTTTGGTCATATAAGTCTGCCAGTAAAGTTTCATTGCCAGGTCAAGTGTACATTGGAAGATATTGAAGATTTTCGGTATTGGTAGCAGGGTACAAAAACTTTGAACTCAGTTTTGAAGGCTTTAGAGGCCCCGGATGAGGTCAAAAATTTGCATGACAGGCGCTTGCGTGGGTCAAGCCTGTAGAGCGCTTCGTGGCATTTCTGAAATGGGGTTATAATAGCTGATGGGGTCAACTAGTGATGACTTATGGTCTTCGGAAGTTGGGTCACTTGAAATGCCAGAAAATAATTTTCTTTAGAATTTTTGTTCAGGTTTCAAAGGTTATCTTGAGCCGACTATGATGTAATAAAATGTAAAATAAAATAATTCTAAGTTTGGTCAGCCTTATTGGCTAAAATTTTTGAACCTTCCCAAGCGGTGGAAAAATTGCCTATATAAGGAAGGCTGTATTATTGTCTTAGGCAGTTCAGAATAGTTCTGGGTAGTAGATCTGGATAATAGTTCGAGGCTTTTTCCTAAAGAATATTATAAGAGAATGCCCATGTGGCTTTGCATATTGTAATTCTAAAAGTTTGTAATTCCACATTTGTGGAGATAATAAGAAGCCAATTTTCTATTCTTGCATATTGTTGTTGTTTCTTTATTTTTGTCATGTGTTTGTGGTATTAAGGGGAGTACCCTTCATCACCAATTCAACACATGTATCATAAACATAAACTTCAATGCTAAAATGAATCTAACATGCTAATCACATCCATAAAAATAAAACACATAACACAAAGATTTGGTAACCTAGAAACCCTTGAAAGGTAAAACTAGGGTGAGGCTGACACCCACAAATCTTCACTACTACAAAAATAAAGTGTGTTTGTTAGGGTTACTACATTTTTATCACTTTTGGTGATCTACCTTATGAGGGATTTGCCCTGCTAAGATCTTACAGACTTATACAATCTACCTTGATTAAAAGATTTAAAACTTACAAAGAGATTTACAAAGGTATGTTAGGACCACTCTATTAAGATATTTACCATGATTCACTTGCTAGAATATATCAGTCCCTGATCCTTCATTTTGCACTTCAAATGATGATAAAAAATATCCTCTTTCCAATACTTATATGATGTAAAAATCAAATATAACTTTGTTTTGTCCTTCATTGCTCTACACGGTCATTATGTCTGATTTATGCATCTGACAATCAAAACACTACTTCCATTCGTATACATGAGATCTCCTAATTGTTATGTATTAGGGTTTTGATGTCACCTTAAATAAACAATTGGTCAAGCTCCTAGATCAAGATCAACGATCTAGATTCATTACTTATGCTACTTAATCATTCCATTTTTTTGATTGATTACATTTCTTGCATAGGGATTAATGATTGAAATCATGATGTGTAATCAACTCCTTAATTCTATCAACAATCATTAAATTATGCATATAAGTAGGCCAAAATGGTTTACCTAGGTGTTTGTGCCATTACAAACATATATACAAAAGTTGTCTTACTCGGCATATGAAGTCTCTGATTCTTTTTCAAAATTGTTCTCCATATATTGGCACTGACTCTTCTATACCACTCGACATATATACTACTTGGTAACTACTAAAGTACTCAGCAACCTCTAACATGCTCAATAGTAACTACTGCTCGATACATATATAAAATACAAGTCTATAGATAACTCAACCTTAATAGGATGGCTCAGTTGCAGTGATGACCGACCAACATTTCCTTGATAATGACTAAGTATTTGACACTAATAGACAACGGGACTTGGAGATCAACAATTACATCCAATATTTTTGTTCTTTGGGGGACCTTAGATGTTATGTGAAATTATAGGTAGAGAGGTCCAAAGTTTCAATCTGGTGCACTACCCCTTTCCCTTTCTACATATTCTTCTCCCTCTTCCCTCAAAAGATTAGTTCAAGGTGCACCCTAATTGTAAGGAAGTCAGCCTTCTCCAAAGACTAAACCTCACATTTCAAGTCCCGCACTTAAGAGGTTTCCATGTTTCACAAGGTTGTTTACGTCATTCACACTCACCTAAAAAAGGCTTCAAAATTTTGTGATAATAGGGACTTTGTAGGCATGGACCATGAGTTGTTCGACCAAGAACTCATAATGTGTTACTTCAGGAGGCATGTCCAAAAAATATCCCACAATGGTCATGGCATCAACTACCTTGTTCGTGATCTTGTGGATTTTCTCAAAAGATATCTAATAAAAGTATGTTGAACATCTACTTCCATGACCTTGTATAGAATTAGCTTCTCATCCTTGATATCATAATTGTCATTGAGTTGGTTGATTATTAACTGGGAATCACCATATACATGTAGATGTTAGATCTTCCATTGGATTGTGGTCTTTAAACCTATGATGAGTGCCTCATACACAGTGATGTTGTTCACGCTATCAAAATTCAGCCTGTAGGACTTAGGGATGGAGTCTCCTTGAGGTGTGATGAAGACAATGCCAAAACCTAAACCCTTTTTTATGTGAGAGCCATCAAAGTAAAACTTCCACTACTTCTATTCTTTTAAGGAAAATATGTCTTTATCTGGGAAATCTATCAACATTAGATGATTTGAAGGTAACACCGATAACTTTAAGAGACCCCCCCCCCCCTCCTTGGGATCAGTAGAAAAATGTTGATGAATTTTTCAGTACTCATTGTAATCAAATGTAATTATAGAGGAAATTTTTTCATTTTTTGTGTAAACATAAAATTATTATTATTGGTGAATAATTTGCAATCGACCAAAACTATTGGGAAATTGTTGGCAAATCATTTTCTCCATGTGCTAGAGAAATGTATTACTACTAGTAATATTATGTTGTATTCTGTGAACAAAATTTTGTACCTTCATAGAATTAGTATTGAACAATAAATGAAATAGAGACTAAATAAACCATAATATAGCAACTATTTAGCAAATGAAAGAACAATTAAGCATCTTATGGCTCTCTAACTAAGAGTGTCAATGTGAAGCTCTCAGCAAGCTACCATTAATGACAGTCCTAGAATGAGAAATGATTATGATAAATCAAATGCTAACAATTAATTCAAATTGAAATGCTAAATTGCTCCTAAATTGCCTTTCTAGCTATAATTCTCAAGAGGTTAGATGCAATTCTCAGATTTGTGGTTATGAATTATGATTGATTTTAGCCTTCCTTTTATAGATTTAGGCAAGGGTAGGGGGTGTAGTAGATTTGATCATGATTAAGCTTGAGTTGAGTCTTTGGTTCCACCCTTTGAAGACAATTTAAATATTGTGTCCTCAAAGCTTGGGACAAGTAGACAAGATGAGTGGACAAGATGCTCTTTTGGAATGAGTGATTGAGATTGAATTTGGCTTGATCCATGTGAGTTCATTTCCTTAAATCCTATTGGTTGAGGCTTTTTCCTCCCATGTGGTGTTGAGAGAAATTAGGATTTAATCAATTGATTTTAATTCATTTATTTAGCCAAGTGTACCCCTTGAATGGGTTGATTTGATTTAATTCAAACTATACAATTAATTGAATTAATTGCATATTGATTTGATTTCACTTGATTTAAATGTTTTTAATTGCTCTTTTGACTTTAGATTTTGAATTATATTGAATTAAGACTTGATTTTGATTTTGATTGTCCAAATGCTTGTTTCGATTCAATTGCCTTGATTTCACCTTGATTTACCTTGATTACTCATATGAATTGGTTAGTCATAGCAATCGACCAAAACTATTGGGAAATTATTGGCAAATCATTTTTTCCATGTGCTAGAGAAACGTATTACTACTGGTAATATTATGTTGTATTCAAATAAATGTAACAAATAATTTGGCAATTCAAAGACATTTTAATGTGAATGGTATTTTTTATTGGTGATATTTACTACTATACAAAACCATTGAAATCATTTTACTGGTGATATTTACTTAGTGTACACAACAATAAAAAAAATCTTGGTGAATTACACTTTTATATTAAAACTCATAAAATCATTATACTAGAAAATTACATAAATATACTGGAAAATTATATAAATATAAAAAAGTGTAACGGTTTTGATAGTTGATAAAATTTACATAAGATGTAAGATAACAAAAAATAGAGTTCTTATGCAATAACGAGTTTCCCCGCTAAGCCTCTTTGAGTCGACAACCCCAAGTTCCCAACCTATAAATCAAAACATTCAAAACATACATAAGAATCCTTTAGAGACTCCGTTATTTTTCTTGCTTCGACGACCCTAGCACAACATTATTATTCACCTTCACATATTTGCTTCCCTTTGGATGACCTCATCCATGTTTAGCCTATTTTTGTAGAGGTAATCCTCGATGGTACTGAGGCCTTTTCTCACAGTCACCCTATTCACTTAAGGATTCTCATACACACTCCAAATAATAAAAGGATGAATAGATTTAGAGGGGTTCTCTTGGCCTTAACCAATATGGAACCAATCCTCATCATGAGCTAGCAAACCCATCCCCATCCACACCTTGACCAAGATATCCTCCAAGCCACCTCTCCATTCTTCACAAACACAAGAAGTGATGACCCACCTCGCCCCTACCAGGGTGCCTAATTATAGACACCATGCTAAGAAGAGTGATGAAATTTACACATTTAACCTATAACGACCCTCTACCACAAGCTAGTCATGACCCATGATGATTAAAATATTGTCGATGAACTCATTGTCTTCAAAGCATAAAATGTTTCTTTATCTGTCATGAGTGACCTCCCTAAAAAAAGGTTCCATAACCATTTGTTCCATAATATGAAGGGAGAATTTGGCCAACATTTTTCTTAAAGTAGAAATCACCACTGTAACTATCTATTTTTAGTTGATTTGGAAATTAAAATCTAAAAGGCTTTATAACCAATTACCATTAAGTTTGCACATGATTAATCTAAAGCTAGATATTTTGTATTTATTAAAAACTAACATATGAGTAAATGATATTAAATTTGAATTTTTTAGACCTTAAGACAATAATATCACATGGATTAAATTTCAATCAAATTAGTTAATGTGATGAAATTTTTATTTGATATGACTTCTTTATTCTTTGCTATGTGGACACATGTTCCCATTTTGTGGTTTCACAGTATTGCAATTGTGACAAGAGATTATTTGATTTGACTGATGCAGCTACGTGTTCCCAATTCATGCTTTCATAATATTACAGTGATATAGAGAGATTATTTGATTTGACTGATGTAGATATGGGTTCCCAGTTTGCGCATTCACAATATCATCCTCACATTGATTTTGACTCTTAAGTTTTGGGGCATGTTTTACTGTTATTTTTGTATTTCCTAATTTTTTAATATTGTTATACTAATATTAATGTTTTATACCCTTAGGCTCCTAGTCGCTAATGATGTCCCCTTTGTATGTAACTTAACCCTTGAATTTTGCACGTGCATGAAGTGGCTTTTAATTTCTGGGACAAATGTCTGATGAAACTAATTTCCTTCTCAAAGTTACTAGAATAGAGACATGAGTTAGTGTTATTTTTAAATTTCCTAATAATAAATGTTTGTATACTTATGTTTTATACCCTTGTGCTCCTAGCCGCTAGTGATGTCCCTTTCGCATATAACTTGACCCTTGAATTTTGTACATGCACGAAGTCTCTTTTAAGTTTCAGGGAATATATCTCACGATACCAATTTCCTTCTCAATGTCACCAAAATTGTAATATGAGTTACCCTTTTTATGATAGGTTGGTCACTTGGTGAATGGTGCCATAACATGGGATGGTCACTCATTGATGCATTGGAAGGTTTCTTTTGTTCCAACACGTTGGTGCATCCTATGTGGTGCTTCCACCATGAATTTTATTAACTATGGAAAATGTAACTTGCAGGCGTGTTGGAAGTGTTGGAAAGTGATGTTT
Source organism: Chamaecyparis obtusa (assembly GCA_027943335.1). Taxonomy (NCBI): domain Eukaryota; kingdom Viridiplantae; phylum Streptophyta; class Pinopsida; order Cupressales; family Cupressaceae; genus Chamaecyparis; species Chamaecyparis obtusa. Next base: position 1,706,440 of record BSBK01000883.1, read on the forward strand.
GGAAAGCAATATGAAACACTTGAGGTTTTTCATTTATGGAAACACATATGCTATGGTGATCGCATTAAGGTAAGTTTAGTTTTGGAGATGCAGTCTTCAAAATGACTAAGTATGGAGATAGATTTATAGAGTACAATAGTAGTGTTTTGGACATCGAAGAAAGTATATGATGGTTGATGACTTGTGATCTTAGAGGAAGACATTTTTGGATATATATGACCTTCATTTAAGGTCTCTTGTGTTTTGGCATTGTTATCAACAAGTTACACTAATATGAAGACATGAAAAGATAGAGGAATAGTGAAATAGGGCATATGAACAGTCGTGATGATTAAGGGAATATAAGATGGAATGGTAATGTGCTAAGCTAGATAAAGATTGAGGATTTCTGACACTTTGGTAATACAAGATCTCTAACTTAGTATTTATTCCTTGCATTATTAATTATTCTATTTTGTATTGTATTTGGGAGCCGACTGAATGATATAATATATATTTATATGAAGAGCTTTTTGTAAAGCGACAAGGTGATATGAAATAGTGATAGTGATGGAAGATGCAAGATTAGAGGTTGGTAGATGATATTGAGAACTACAACTGGAACTATCAAAGCATAGAAGATGTTTGTTTTGTTCACTCTTGAGAACACTTTGTAAGTGAAGTATTGATTGCAAGAGTTGCAAGCTCAATATACCTTTAACATGGTTGATACTCCTCTAACAAGAAAATGTACTATGTAATACTCAGCTCCTAATAGGGTCAGATCTCCTAACAAGGATATTATACTTTAGTGCATAGTTTTGGCTACCATCCCCACCGGGGTTTTCCCTTGGCCAAGATTTCCTCAAAAACAAATAATGGTGTTATGAGTTATGTGTTATTTTCTTATGTTCTTTTGTTTCAGCAATCATATGGTTTATTAATAAGTTTGTAGTAACTGATTCACCCCCTCTCTCAGTATTACTCAATCCTAACAATTGGTATCAGAGCTTTTGGCCCTTGGAGAGAAAGTCTAATAGCTTAAGGGAGATCAGAATGGATTCAAAAAGTTTACAAAAGAACTTTGAAGTAGCACTTGATGACCTAGACAAAGAAAAGGTTGAGAATGGTGAATTCAAATTCAAATTAAGAAGAGGGGAAGGTTTTATCAAGAAACTAAAGGAGCAGCTTGAATTTTTAATAAATCAAAGACAAGACCTTATGGAAAAGATCAAGGAGGATTCAGACAATGACACATTAGACCAATTAAAGAAGCTTGAGCAAGAAAAATAAAAAGTTAATCTTTTGATGATTAAAGAGATCCAACATGAAAAGGATGCAAGATACAAAGTTGAAGAGACTCTAAAAGAAGAGAACATGAAGATAGGACAAATTAAAGTTGAACTTGATCACTACAAGGATAAATGCCTAGAATTAGAGAAATACAATCAAATCATTAAAGGTGAACTCACTCAAGCCAAGTTACACATTGAGAAATTACATATGAGCAGTGATAAGATTGATTAACAAAGAGAGAGATAGAAACCTAAAGGAGATATGACTGGAATTGGATGCAATGAAGGAGAATGTTCTAAATCTCATGAAGAACCACATGAAGTAAAGACTGAAGAAACACCTACTTTTTAAGAACCTAGAGATCAGATCAGACCTTTCAGAGGTAGATGCTATGGATGCAACAAACTCATACACATGAAAAAAGATTGTAGAGGTAAAGGCCCTTTCAGAACCTTTACTGGTTATTGTTACAATTGTTATGCATATGGACACAAGAAAGCAGAATGTAGGAAACTTGATCAGTAAAAAAAAAAGGCAATATTACATCAGAGAAGAATCAATAGCCAAAATCACATGCTACAAATGCAATAACTTTGGGCATATAGCAAGGTTTTGTAAACTGCAGATTAATCAAGACAAAAGACTACCTACATGTTGCAAATGCAACAACTTAGGACATATAGCTAAGTTTTGCAGGTATAATGGAATGGACAAAAGAAGAGGACCACATCCTATGGTTATTAAGAAGAATATTGGTGATAGTGGTAAAAGTCTTGGTCAGTACATGGATGAATTCAAGAATCATTTTAGGAATCTAATAAATGAAGATGATGGAAAGATATGGAAGATAAAAGAATTCAATAAAGCATTGGTTCAGGGAGAGATAGTAGATGCTATTGTGCCTTCTCCTGATGTTAACATTGCTACATCGACCTATAAGGCTGACCATGGCCTTAGGGGGAGCATTGGATGAAGACAATAGATTATATCCAGCCCCTGATTCTAAGGATTCATCTCATGTGAGCTTAGTTATGGTATATACAGACATTATGGAGTCTATATTTATGATCATAGCATTTGAAGATTCATATCATATGAGTGCAAGATTTGTGCTTGAATGGACAGTATGCGAAGTTGAGCTAATTATGTAAAGTGCATTTACTCACTTGGCGATGAATAAAAGACCTCCAAGCACCATACTTCTTCACCATTTAATGAGAAATGACCAAGGAGAGAAGAGTTAAGAAGTATATCAAACCACCAAACAACTACATTGTGTGATCGATCGAAACAGAATTCCTAAATTCAACATGTTAAAGGTATTTAGATTGCTTACTCAAACAGAAAGCTATGGATGCACCTATGATTTATGATGTTGTGGATAGACCTAGATATAATTTTAAGAGACACCCCTTTAAGTCTTGTGAGGATGACCCTGAAGGAGCTTTTTCTCAAACACCATACGACGCCTACACATAGAAGATATTAGGGCATACATCCATTGCAATTATGAGACAATAGGAGATCCAGAGATATTCATGGAAATTGATGAGATGATTGAATTAGATGGTAAAATGAAGGATGAGTCTAAACATTTAGATGACCTAACCATCATGAAGTTAACCCACATGAATGAATTCAGTGAAATAGAATGGTTCAAGATAATACTTATCATAACTCATGACCGGTTCATTTGGATAGGAGAGAAACCTATAAATATTTGTAGTGAGCTAATTCATGACATTAATGGACTAGATAATACTAGAGTTATTCCTGTAGGAGAAAAGAATATAAAGAAACAAGTTGAAACCCTAACTCATTCAAACTGGGACAAGCGAGCTATGACAGTTAATGACATATTCCAACATGATGTAAATTGGTTGCTATGTTACTTGGATAAAAACTCTATTACAACAGTAGACCCAATTCAGTCTCAACAAAAGTCATAATGATGGCCTATAGGATGGTGAAAGAGAACACCAAATATAACCTATGTGAGATTTTGGCTTAGTAGTTTTTGGAAAATGTGAAGATAATCAAGAAGGATAAATATAAGGCTTTTAGATTTGGCTCACTTTTAATTCACATGTACATACATATTGAGCACAAATTTCTCAAAATACACCCTAGAGCATGGAAGGACAGCATACCCACTGGTATTCAGATATTAGAGAGCTACCAAAGATAGAAAAATGCATGGGTAGATGGTGAACTATTTTCCATGATCAAAATTCTACAAAGAAAAATGAAGGAAAGATTTAGAATCCCTAAAGAGTTGGTTGAGAAGTACAAGGATACAATCTATTTCATGGTTAAAACTGATTGTGTATGTTTTTAAGCAGTTGAACCTAGGAAGAAATGGTGTTACCCCATGGGCTATGAAGTCAGTTATGAAGTTCTTGTGATGCAAATAGAACATGTATTAGCATTTGAAGTTGACACATCTGAGGAAAGATGGGGCACATATGAGGAGAAATCATCAAAAGTCAGAGAAGAACATGATAGAGGCATAAGAAAAAGAAAGATAGAGAAAATGGTTGGTGATATGGCAGCGAAAGTAGGGATGACAAAGGAAGAACTAAAAGAAGTAAGGACTAAGATGACTGATGAAACCTCTAGATCAGAAAGCATGAGAATTAAAGCCCCTCCACCTTTAGAAGTAGAAAACATAGTAAATCCCACTTCCAATATAATTGATCTATCTATCACTCCAGAAAAGATAGCACAAGAATATACACCTGCGAGAACACCTAGGAGATCCACTAGAACAACCAAACCCAATAGACCTAAGAGACAAAAGGTTGAAGTTGAAACCAAGAAGAAAGATGATAAGGAACATGAGAAGAAATAAGAGAAAATAGAACAAAAGAAAGCAGAGAACCTCTGGAAACCAAATATAAAAACATTGCACAAAAGGATAATAAGAGATGGTAACCTAAAGATATTAAATAGATATTATGAGAGGTATGACTCTAACAATCAATCATTGATTGAAGACATGGTGATTGAACATCTACTTGTATACATGAAGAATCTACTAGAAATTAAGGGCAGTATACCTAAGGACTTGTATGGAAAATTAGAAATTAGAAAATAAATTGCACAAACAGAGGATGAAGAAATAAGTAATAAATAAATTGAGGACATGTTGCCTGTATTTTCTATATAGGAGAGATAAAAGATAATTAAGGATCTCAAACCCTTATTGAGAACAAAAGCCAAACTTGTAAAAATAATGGCTAGACAATATGATGAAGTTATTGAGGATACTCAAAAAGTATTAGATCAAATGTTAATGAGTGACATGCCTGAGAAAACTTCACCTCCTAAGACTACCGAGCCCACACCTGTAAGAGTCGGACAAAGCTCTAAGTCGGTAGAGGGGAATGTGGAAAGAAGTGAAGTAAGTTCTGATAAGAAACCAAATTTCTTTATTTTTGGTATGCCTGTAACTCTTGACACTACACTTGATGAGAGTGATCCATTTCAAGGAAACATGGATAGTGCAGTGACAGAAGAAGGAAAATAGGAAGAGGAAGGAAAGAGAGAGGAAGGACAGAAAGAGGAAGGATAGAAAGAAGATGATTAGAAAGAAGAAACCAAAAAAAGAGAAGAGATAGACACAGGTAAAGAAGAAGAGGTAAGAGTTGAAGAAAGAACCTGATAGTTCCACCACTTTATTGTTGGCAAGTATGGACAAGCCTGTGAGCATAGATGTAGAGAACATGGATGAGGATGAAATGATGAAATTATCCTTCATGGCATTCGCTAAGGCAAAAGAAAGATCTGAACAAAAAGGGGACAAAAAGGTTAAGGCAATTGCTAGGGTAGTTAATACAGTAAACAATATACTCCCTACACCTCTTATTTTTCAAGGAAAAGATGATGTAGAGAACCTAAATTTGGCACTAGAAAACTTTGACATTCACTATGAGTCACTAGTGAATATCGCGTAAGAGAAGGAAAAGAAAAGATACCTAGAGAAAAAGTTGAAGGAAGTATGCCAGTCTATTTCATGGGAATTGGGCATTCTAAGAATAACTACATCTAAGGCAAAAAGTTGTGTCACACATGGAAGGAAGCTATATAGCTATTGCATCAACCCTATCAGACACATTCAGAACATTGAAGATATAATAGCCAAGGACATGACTCCTTTGGATAGAATGATGAACAGTTGTGAGACCTCCTCACAAACTATATTAGAGACATGGACAAGCAGGCATCCAAGATTCTTGACAAAATAAATGTATTGGATATAGAGAAAGGGAGAGTAATGACAAGATTTGGTTTGCTAAAGAGTTTAATCACTCCTAAGATATCAATTCTTGAAGGACATCTTACTGAAATGGAGAAGATTGGGGAATCAATGACCAACTCCATACCCACATAATTGAAAATAGTGAAGACTTCATCTTATGTGTTGAATGGATTGATACATGTCAATGAACTATTGATCAAATCATGGAATGATGAAGTGAAGTCCTTGGAAGATTCCTTCCAAGATATTCTAAAACTGGTGAGCAAGGACTAAGTCCTACATTTTTGTAAAGTTTTACAATTTTGGGTATACCTTTTCCATTGATGTCAAAGGGAGAGAAGAAAAGAAGGAAAAAAAAATGTATAAGAGAAGAAGAAAATACAAAAATAATAAATAAAAGAAAAAGAAAAAGATATTAGGAGAAAAGAGAAGAAAGAGAAAAGGAGAGTTAAGTATTTTGTTTGAACTCTTAGTCATTTTTCTCTAAGTGTTTCCATCAATGCCAAAGGGAGATATTGTTGGCAAGTGATTTTTGGAGAGAAATATGAAACACTTGAGGGTTTTCATTTATGGCAACACATCTAATATGGTGATCGCATTAAGGTAAGTTTAGTTTTGGAAATGCAGTCTTCAAAATTACTAAGTACGAAGACAGATTTACAGAGTACAACAGTAGTGTTCTGGACAACAAAGATAGTATATGATGTTTGATGACTTGCAAGCTTAGAGGAAGATATTTTGGGATATATATGGCAATCAGTTAAGGTCTCTTGTTTTTTGGCATTGTTGTCAGCAAGTTATAGTAATATGAAGACATGCAAAGATAGAGGAATAGTGAAACAGGGCATATGAATAGTCGCGATGATTAAGGGAATATAAGATGGAATGATAATATGCTAAGTTAGATAAAGATTGAGGATTGTTGAAACTTTGGTAATACAAGATCATCAACTTAGTATTTATTCCTTGCATTATTAATTATTCTATTTTGTATTGTATTTGTGAGCCGACTAAATGATAGAATGCATATTTATATGAAGAGCTTTTTGTAAAGCAATAAGGTGATATGAAATAATGATAGCGATGGAAGATGCGAGATCAAAGGTTGGTAGATGATATTAAGAACTACAACTAGAACTATCAAAGCATAGCAGATTCTTTTTTTGTTCACTCTTGAGAACACTTTGTAACCGAAGTATTGATTGCAAGAGTTGTAAGCTCAGTATACTTTTAACGGGGTTTTGTATACCTTTAACATGGTTGATATTCCTCTAACAAGGAAATGTACTATGTAATACTTAGCTCCTAACAGGGATATTATACTTTAGTGCATAGTTGTGGGTACCATGCCCACTGGGGTTTTCCCTTGGCCAGGGTTTCCTCGAAAACAAATAATGGTGTTATGAGTTGTATGTTATTTTCTTATGTTCTTTTCATTTCTACAATCATATGGTTTATTTGGAATTGGTTTAAGTTTATTCATAAGTGATGTAATATTGATTCACCCCCCCCTCTTAGTATTACTCAATCCTAACAGGAAGGTTTTTTTTGTTCTAATATGCGACACGTCCTACATGGTGCTTCAATCATGAATTTATTAACCATGGAAAATGCAAATTGTAGGCGCGTTGGAAGATTTTTTTTCCAACACATTAATGATTCCAATGTGGCAGTTATTTTATAAGCTCATTAGAGTGCTATAAAGTTAATTTTGAATTTCAACACACATCATTGATATTTTGGCATCAACAATTGGGGTTTAAAGATGAGTTGAACAATTCATTTGTGCCAATTATAGTTGTAAAATATAGAGGAATAGAAGATATTGTGGATTAAATGCTCATAATTTCAAAGAAGTGAAGTGGAGTGATGGATTGCCAGTGAACTTGCAATTAGTTACAAAGAAATTCCAATCAATCAAATTAGTTATACTACAACTAGTAAGTAAAAGAAAAACTCTCATGAAGTTTTAATTTCTTGAACAAGAGTCAATTTGAAAGGATTGAAAGGGGAGGGTTAGATTTTATATTTGGCTAGTTAGGGTTTTAGTTTGTTTAGAGAAATAGCTAGTTCATCAAAGAGAAAAAAAAATCCTACAGAGGAAGAACCTACTTGCAAGAGAAAAACAAGGTGGCATTTGTGTAATGACATAATTGCACTACTCCCTAATTCTGGGGGGAGGGAAATGAATACGATAAATTTCCCTAATTTTGTTGAAAAAAGAAAAGTTGCTAGTGAAACCCACATGAAGGTTAGGGGTTACAATAGTTTGAGGGATTTTCATGCTAAATTAGAGAACCCCCATCCACAGTTGAATCAATGGAAGTTGGGAATGGCCAAATTGATTGTCCCTAATATTTTTGTCAATGTAGATTTAATTAAGGTTTTAGCCACTTGTTACGATGAGTGCAATAGATGAATTGGGAAAAATGCAAGAGTCTTGCCATAGATAAATAAAGCAATAATTTGTGAAGTGTTTGACATGAAGGATTGCGTTAATTTTGACATGAAAATCAACTTGCATAGGTTAAAGGAGGAATATCAGAATGTGGAAGGTATGTATAGAAGAAGATAGTTTCCTATACATAGGCCTAGGGTTGATGGGAATGTTAAAAAATTTGTAGGCTCTAAGTTTCCCCCATACAATCTTAATTTGTTCTTTAAGCATTTTCATATGGCCTATTACAGGGTAATTTAGGTGACAAACTATAATGGTGATGAAATGATGCCACAAGAAATGATTTTCCTAGTTTGTGATATTCAAGATCCCAACAACAACATATTATTTTAAGTGTTTGGAATAAAAAGTGTTTGGGTATAGAAAACAATAATAATGATGAATTAAAATTCAAACTAAAAAGAGTTGAATGATATATCAGAAAGCTCAAGGAACAACTTGAACTTTCTAGGAATCAAAAATAATAACTTGTAGAAAATATACATGAGGAATCTGAAAATGACTCAGATCTGATAAATCATCTTGAACAAGAAAAGGAAGCATTGAAGCAAAAACATGAATTTTCAACCAACCAAATGACTAAATAAATTCATCAACTATGTGAAGAAAAGAGAAAACTTGATGAAACTTTGAAAGGAAATAGTGTTCAGTTAAAAAAAATACAAATTGAACTACATAGCTATAAAATTACGTATCAAGAATTGGAGAAATATAATCACATCATCAAGGGAGAACTTGTTGAAGCAAAGAAACACATTGAGAAACTTTATGCAAGAAGTAATAAGAGTGATGAACCGCTAGAACACCAAAAGTCTAGAATTGATTTTGATGAAGCAGAATGCTCTAAAACTCAAGAAAATCAATCAAAAATAATTGTGAATTCTAATAAAAAAGAAAGACCTATATAGCAAGAGGAACCTAGAGAGAAGTTCAAATTTTTCAGAGGAAGATACTTTGGATGTAATAAATTTGGGCACAAGAAGAGAGATTGTAGAGGTAAGACTCCTTATAAGCCTTTTTTCTAGTTATTGTTTCAACTGCTATGAATATGGACACAAGAAGATAGAATGCAGAAAACTTGATCTACCAAGCACTAAACAAGACTACATTAGAGAGAGAACAAGAGCCAAGATTATGTGTTTGAAATGTAATAACTTTGGACACATAGCAAGAAATTGTAGACTGCAGGTTAATTAGAACAAGTCATTTGCTACATGCTATAAATGTAACAATCAAGGACATATAGCGAAGTATTTCATGTATAATGGAAATGTTAGTAGCAAAAGAGCACCATCTAGAGATGTAAATAAAAATGTTGGTGATATTGATAGAAGTCTAGCAGAATACATGAATGATTTTGACAGACTTTTTGTAAAGGAAGGTAACAAAAATAGTGATAAAATATGGAAAGAAAAGGAATACAGTGAGACTAAGGTTTAGGAAGAATCAGTAGATGCTATTGATGGTATCATTTCCACATTAGTCTAAGTGGCCAAGCATGGCCTTAGGGGGATTTTTGGAGAATGATAATAGTAAACCATCCAGCCCCTTGTATAAAGAATGAGTTGATGCGAGATTATAGGCAAACATGTTGATGTATGTGAAGTCTACATCTATGATCGCATGGTTATACATACTGTACTTGATGATCGCCAAGGAAGATGAATGATTGGAACCTTACAAGCTTATTTATTCATCAAGAAATGTGTAAATTTGAACATTGTGAAGTATAAGTTCATTGGTCTCAAATTTTTTGTTCACCATTCGAACTAAACTAAGGAGATCAGAAAAGAAAGAAAATGAGCTAAAGCATTTATGTGATTTTTGAGTGTGCATATCCCATTTCATCAATAAAAGATATTTTGATACTCTACGAACCTTTGTTTACTATGGATACACCAATGATTTTTTATGTTAGTGAGAGACCAAGGTACAAATTCAAGAAGCATCCTGACAATTCCATGAAGGATGATCCTGAAGGTGCATTTTTGCAAATGCCATACAATGTGATTCATGTGGAAGACATTAGGGCATACATTCACTACAAGTATGAAACACTAGGAGACTTGGAAATCATTAAGGAAAAGAAATATATGATTAAGGATGATGGAACTTGGAAAGATGAGTTTGCTCACTTATAAAATCTTAGCATCGTGAGAATTGTAGAATTCTATGAGTTTGATGAAGAAGAATGGATTAAGATCATTCTTAGCATAATTCATGATCAACTTTTATGGATAGGAGGAAAACCTGTTAAGATTTATAATGAGTTGATTCATGATGTGACTGGATTAGACAATACTAGCATTATCCCTGTTGTGGAGAAAAACATAAAGAAACAAGTCAAAACCCTAACACATTCTAAATAGGACAAGAGGAAAATGACTATTGATGATATCTTTCAACAAGATGTAAGGTTGATTTCGATGATTCTAGGATACAAACTTCATTCTAGTAGCCAACCTAATTCTGTTTCAGCTAGCATCATAATGATGACATACAAGATGATGAAGGAAAATGTGAAATACAACTTGTGTGAAGTATTAAGACTTCAATTCCTAGAGAATGTTAAGTAGATTAAATGAGACAAGTCAAAGGCATTCAAGTTTGGATCTTTGTTGATACATATCTACATTCACAAAGTTTATAAGTTTCATGGAATGCACCCTAGGGCATGGAAAGACAATGATCCCTCAGCTGCACAAATTAGCAAGTATTATAGAATGCAGGGTAAAAAATAGGGAGATGGAGAACTCTTTGGGGTATTTAAGGTTTTCCAAAAGGAAATGAAGGAAATAAAGAGGATTCCTGAGGCAATGGTAAAAAATTATAGAGATACAGTCTGTTTCATGGTTGAAATTGATTATGTATGTTTTGAGGCAGTGGAACCTAGGAAGAAATGGAGTTACCCCATGGGTTGTGAGGTTAGTAAAGAGGTTCTTATTATGCAAATTTAACATGTTATTTCCTCTGAGATTGACCCTATTGAAGAAAGATGGGGTACTTATGAAGAAAAATATGCTAAGATCAAAGATGAACAATCAAGGGTAGTAAAAAAGAGAAAGGTTGAGAAATTAGTTGACAACTTTGCAGAAAAGGCATGCATAAGCCAATAAGACATAAAAAGAGGTAAGAAAGAATATAGAATAAGGTTCTTCTAGGTTGGAAATAAGGTCTCTTGCAGCTCTTCCACCTCTCGAAGTTGTAAGAATTGCTAATTCACCTCCTACTATGGTCACAGTACCTAATACCACCCCTAAACCACCTAAGAGGTCATCACAGAGAACATGCATGATAGAAGAAGTGAAGTTAGAAGAGATTCATGTGAGAATAAAAAGGTCCTCTAAACAAAAATCACGTCCTAAAAGATAGAGGACTAGTGCAGAGAAGAAAGAAGAAGGAAGAAAAGAAGATTGCAAAGAAGATTGCAAAGAAGATTGAAGAGAAAGACAAATCAGCACCAAAGCAACTATGGAAACCTAATCTACCTATCTTGGAAAAAAGGATCATTATTGAAGGTAAGTTAAATTCACTATTCAAGTATTTTAAAAGGTATAATGATAGTAAGAATATTGAGATAGAAGATATGGTGATAAATCACATGTTGGCCTTCAAAAAGAACTTGATTGAATTAGAAGGTAGTATTCCTAAGGAGTTATTTAATAGTTTGGAAATAAAAAAATAGATATCTCTAGAAGAAGATAACAAGATAAGAACAAAAACAATTGAGGATGTGCATCTTGTTATCTCACATAAATAAATAGAAAGACTACTCAATTAGTTAAAGCCATATCTAAGAACTAAATCTAGATTGATCAAACTAATGGCTAGAAAATATGATGATGTAGAAGAAGAAACTCAAAAGTCACTTGATATATTGTTGTTGGGTGAAGACCCTTTTGTGGTGGTTAAGAAAATATAATTTTTGAAACCTAAAGACATTAACATTCCTGAATCATCCAGAACTACTGCAACTAAAAGGGATACAACAATTAATGGGGATTATATAAATCAATTCTACAACAATGTGTGGCAACAAGACTTTTTTATGGCAGGTGTACCTGTGTCTTTGGATACCTCACAGGATGACATTGACCCCTTTCAAAAGAATGAAAACACTATTCCTACGGATGATAATAATGAAAACCTGAATATAACAAATGTAATTGATCTTGGCATAATAACAGAGGAAGAACTCAAGTAAATCATAGATGAAGGGAAGAAGGCTATAAAATTTAAAACTAGTACTGAAGAAGAAATGAAGAGTCTATTTATGTCCCTACTCCTAGTAAGAATTTATTCTCCTCTTCAACATAATTGTTGGCAAGTGACAACAAGCCTGTGATCGCAAATGTTCATGACATGGATGAGGATGAGCTCATAAAGTTGTCTCTTATGGCCTTTGTGAATGCTAAGAAAAGATTAGTTAAGAAGATAAAAGTACTTGACAAGGTAGTAGACAGAATCAATAAACTCCTACCCATACCTTTCACTTTTCAAGGAAATGACAAAATGGATAATCTAAACAAAGTCCTTGATGACTTTGATGCTCATTTTACTTTTTTGGAGAAGGTCTCAATTGTGAAAGTTGAGAGATAATACATGGAGAAGAAATTAGATGAGATGCATCAGTCAATAAAGTGGGATGTCATCATACTAGACACCACTATCTCTAGTATTAGGTCTTGCATTATGCATGGGAAGAAGATATACAACTATTGCATAAACCCTTCCAAGCATGTAAAGAATGTGATGTATATAATCCACAATGATGAAAAGAAATTGGATGATTTGGTGAAGGATTGTGGGTCCTCCTCACAATTTGTTACAGAGATGGACAAGGAAGTATCCAATTCATTAGATAAAATCATTGTGTTGGAAACAGAGAAGATGAGAGTACTAGGAATATTTTCTATGTTGAGAAGTATGCTTACTCCTAAACTGTCAATTTTAGAGAAGCATCTCGAGGATATTGAGACCGCGAAGAAGTATTTTGATGGAGCTTTACCTAAAATATTAAAGGATGTTGAGATCTCATCCTTTGATTTGAATGGTCGCATTGATGTTGGTCAGACATTGGAAAAGACATGGACTGCAGATGTAAAGATCTTGGAAACTTCTTTCCAAGATATACTTCATATGGTGTAAATATTTGGTGAGAAACTCTACATTTTTAAATTATTTATAGCTGGATTTTGTGTATACCTTTGACATTGATGTCAAAGGGGGAGTAATAAGGGTGAAAAATGTATACTAATCTAATGAATAGTCAATAGTTTGGCATTGAACACTTAGTCATTTTTCACTAAGTATTGCCATCAATGCCAAAGGGGGATATTTTTGGCAAGTGGGAAGATGAGTATGGCATAGATGTTTTCATTTATGGAAGCACTACTTACTAGCATGATCATGTGGAGTACAGTTTAGTTTTGGATATTCACACTAGAAAAATGACTAAGTCCATAAAGCACTTGACAAGGTACATACGTATAGTTTTTCCTTGCGAGCATAGTATATGAAGAATTAAGTCATGCGAGATTAGAGGAATGTATATTATGGGATGTAATAGACCTTCATTTAAGGTCACATGTATTTTGGAGTTGAATGAAGAAAGTTGCAACATGATCTAGGTACGCAAAGATAGTACAACTGTGAAACAGGGTAAATAAGTAGTTGCGATGATTAAGGGAGTAACGTGTGGAATCCAAAAGTGCTACCTTGTATTTTGTTTGGTTCCTACCCTATCTTTATGGATTTATGATCACCAACTATTAAATTATGTGTTGGACACATTTTGTGATGTATTTGTGAGCCGACTGGAAAGATTATGAGATCGAGTATATATGTTTTGAGATGCAAAGTTATGAATGTGTGTGGAATGCATTGGGATGTAAAGAAAATGTAGAGGATGTTGCAAGCTATTACTAGAATTAATTTGGCATAACAAATGTCATTTTAGTTCATTTTTGTTGCTACAAGATACTTTGGTAATACTGGATAGTGAGTCAATTGTAAGAGAAGTAAGCTCCATTTTGTATTCACCCCTAACAGGGTTATAGACTCCTAGTAGGGTTTGTCCTCTAATAATGACTTTTACTAATGTAATATTCTGTTCCTAATAGGGAAAGGTCTCATAACAAGGACACAATACTTTTAGTGCATCATTTGTGGGTATCATCCCCACCGGGGTTTTCCCTTAGCCAGGGTTTCCTTGAGAATAAATCATGGTATTATGATTTGTTTACTTTATGTGTGTGTTCTTCTTATTTCAATTATTGCATGGTTAATTTTTAATTGGCTTAAAAGGAATAAAAGTTCTACTATATAGATTCACCCGCCCCCTCTTAATATTGCTTGATCCTAACAAACTTATGGTAGCTATAAATAGCTTTTTTATTATGACTATTACCATGATGATTGAATTCAAGAACTTGTGACATAAACTTTTGAAATAGCATCTTGGTATACTAAGTAGTTGAAGGTCACTGTTAAGATGATATCATCAATATTCTAATGTAGGTTGTAGTTATTGCAGATTATCTGATATATAGAGTACTTTGAAAAATACTAGCCTTCATGCTCATGTGTTCTAATGTCTTTTCTTTATCACCTTATAATACCCACACCTTTATCATCTTGAAATATAGATTTACAAACATACCTTATTGACATCAATGACAAATAAACCAAAGAAAATAAAGGTAAGATCTTTGTTTATGAGCTTTGAGTCACTAATTTCATAACAACATGGTATATAGTTGTATTGACTTACATCTCATTCTAATAGAGCACTTTAAATTTTGCTCATCTCGTTGTAGGGTTTAAGTTTGTCTCTATTTCATGAACCCTAGACTTCAAGTAATTAAAATTGCATGCAAATATATATGTGCAACTTAATTTATATTTGTGATGAAGCAAATAAGGGTTGCGATATGTTCCCAACTATTCAATCTATATATCAATGTTGTACTCAAATCCTGAGTACTAATTAAAATATTTCTTTCCAATAACCAACATTTTTTTTCCTTTCCCCAATTGAGATTTTTCCCTCTATGTGTGAGCGAACAATAAAAATGACAAAATATATATTTTGTATACAACCATTTTTATAATGTTTCCCAAGTTCATTCCCTTAATCTTGATTTCATTTCCTTTCATTTACATGTGATTTCATTTCATTAAGAGGCGTTTTCCCTTCATTAATGACAAACTCAAAAAATGGGTTTATTTCCATTGGTTCCTCACACACCACCTATTGCATATCGTGGCTAATGGGATATTACTCAAATTCACATTCATATGAATTCCAAATGAAATTCAACTTTCCTAAAAGATTAATGTGTGTGTAGTTGATGCCACAAGGCTTATGATAAAATATTACTTAATTATATATGCATGTGTGTAATATACTTAGTAAGTATATATGCATTTATATATATATTTATATAGTTGTGAGTTGTATTACTATGGTCCAAACCTATATATATATACATGTGTGTGTACGTATCTATATATATAGACATACGCACACACACACATATTTTGTATACTCCACTCCTATATATATAAAGGTAAGAATACATATCTAAAATCATTAAACAATATCATAGATAAATTAATACCTTATTTCCTACTAAGGATATCAACTCCTCTAGTTGAGCAAGTGAACAAACTAGGAGAAAACTCAAATATTTACTTCCTAAGCTTAGCTTCAACCTTGACTTAGCCCATACTTACCAGTCTAGGGACTTAGACAACTCAAAGCTCATGACCATGTTTGCATCACATACCTAGTGATACTTTCCCTCTCTTCTTGGAGGATGATCATCTCATGCAACCACTCAGTCAAGAAATATAGTTAGTCCATAATTATCATTTCTATCACAATATATGTACAATAAATCCAATTACAACTCATGACTAATATCATAACATATTATCATTTCATTTATACAATTTGAACCACTACTTTGATAACGTACATGAAATATGAACATCTATGGTAAAAAAACAAAACATAAACAATAATATGATGAAACACATGGAATATAAACATCTACAGTATCAAACCAAAAACATAATAAAGTTGTAAGATGGAGAGATGTGATGATTAGGTGTAAATGGTGTCAATATTAGGGCTCAATTAGGATTAGAGTTAACATTATGTTAAAATGTTGATAAGGGAAAATATTTGGGTTAGGGTTAGGGTTAAAATAGGGTCCCTTTGGTACTGGGTTTATAGAGCATGATTGGTTAGGCAATATACTATTGATTGGAGAAAATGGCTTGGTGGAAAGGACAAATGATGAGGCAAAGGTGCATATAACTTTTTGTAGGATTTGAGCAATACAAATCCACAAACCCCGAAGATCACCTGCATACAAAAACCTGTTACAAGGAAGTAGAGACAAGAAGAGGGCAAGGGTTTGACTCAAAAATATGAAGAATAAAATGTCCTCAAATAATGAATGAATTAAATGTACAATGGATCATCCTTATAAAGGAGATCAAAATCCTTGAAAGGCAAACCATAGTGCATGTAATAATTAGTTTAACTATTACATGACTAATGCATGCAAGTTTATATTTAAAACAACTAATGCATGAGTTTAGAACAACTAGTGCATGTGTGTTTAAATATAAACAACTAAAGAAAAATGAGTTGACATCTTAAGAAGGGAGTAAAGTTAATTAATATAATTAATACTTTACTCTAACACCCCCCCTTAAGATGAGCAACAATGTAGCTACAAACAACGCAAGAAGAAAGCAAAAGAAACTATAGTGCTGAAAGCATAAAATGGGTCCCGGCAACATGGCCTGATGAGATACCCATGTACAAAAGAGAATCTCTATAAAGTGGAGAAATAGAGAAAACCACATGGGAAAAACTCTACTCCAAAAAGAGACAAAGACTAATCTGAAGGACTGAAGAAGCCTCAAAAACTAGGAATGTTCCAGAAAATAGGAACAAGAATGAACATGTAGAACATCACTGAAGCAAGAAGATGCAAACTCTGTCAAGAAGTAACTGCTAATCTAAAGATCCTCCACTGAAATAAATCATGACCAGGTAGAGAAGACTGTAATCTGTATGAGTGCCCTCAAATGACACTGCTCGAATCAGGAGGCAAACAAAAGCAAACAACTGAACTTGAAGATATAGATGGTATAAAACACCAAAGCCTAAAGAGTTGATCAATCAAAGATGGAAGAGTGCCTCTAAAAATAGGAAAGAAAGAGTGTCTATATGGTAAATGATCCATCTCACCGAAATGCATAGGTACCCAGCCAATGCATCCACCTAGTACATAGGAACAAATACTGAATACATAGCTCACACTATCGAACCAAGGAAGCAAAAGAACAATCAGTAGAAACCCCCCCATAATGCTGACAAGAGAGAGGTGACAAGTACACTGAAAAGAGTGCCATTAAGAACTGCATCATGAAGAACTAGGAACATCGAAGGTGCATAGAAAGCACAAGCACAAATAAAGATACCCTATGGCTAATGTCATGAAAGGAACACTCACTTGACAAAGGTAGATGACAAACAAAGGCAAACATCAAAACCCCACTGGCACTTTATAATGGAGTGCGAGTACAAATAGCACAAACATGTCCAAGATTCCAAGTATGCAATAGAATGGCACTTTATCTCAGTGCATGTGCATAAAATAATGCTACAAAAGTGAAGTATACACTGCTCAAAGAAGAGCGAAGGTTGTTGAAACAAAAGAACAACCTAAGAAGAGTCATCCCCTAAAGGGAAGAGATCCCAGGACCTATAACATCCAAGATATCCACCAGAGTGTAGAAATCCAAAAAATTGAATAAAATATACCTGAAGTAGAATCTAGAACAATGACTCATAGCACTAGAAAGCTCTTAGAACAAGCTTTCTAATGATATCTTGCTTTCCCAAAATGGAGTCCAAATGCGCAAGATAGAGCTTCCGGAGTGCAAAACTAAATATCTGGCTTTGATAGTAAAAACACCATCAAAAAAGAAAAATCAGAAATTCAAACCTCCAGATCTAGATAGAGCTCGAAACCAGTTTTATGATGATATCTCGTTTGCCCAAGTTTGACACCATATGCTCAAGTTATGAGCAAAATACCAACTACTGCGCTGGAGGGCCCAAAATGGTGTCTATGAAGATGATGCATGTTGACGTCATCAAATGAAGGGCTTAAATTTGATGGCCAAACGGTCGTCGCCACCCAAAATGAAAATATATATATATATATATATATATATATATATATATATATATATATATATATATATATATATATATATATAATTTTTATTTTTTATTTTTGCAAAATTGCATGCGTGCCTCGGGATCCATGCAAGTCTTTTCAAAAAAAATTTGCCTTGATTTGCATGCCAAATTTTTTGATCTTAATTTGCGTATCAGACAACAAAATTTTTACCTCAATTTGCCTACCAAAATAGATAATTTTGCATCAGGAAGTGTGTCAATCCGTACAAATTTTGCCTCGAGAAGCGTGTGAAGCTGTCTAGTACCAAAAAAATACCCCAAAATGTAAAGTTCTCCAAATTTGATGTGTTTTATATCAAAATAGGGGTTTTTGGGCGCTGCGAGCTCAACGATGAGGTCCGTTTGAGCTCAAAATGCACCAAAATTTAGGGACCCCTAATTTTAATAAAAAAACAAAAAAAAAGCCCTAATCTGAAACAAATGAATTTCTAATCTCTGAATCCTTCAAACATGAACAAGCTATAGTAGATTAGGCTCTAATACCATGTAGGATTTGAGCAATACAAATCCACAAAACCTGAAGATCACCTACATACAAAAACCTATTACAAGGAAGTAGAGGCAAGAAGAGGGCAAGGGTTTGACTCAAAAATATGAAGAAAAAAATATCCTCAAATAATGAATGAATTAAATGTACAATGGATCATCCTTATAAAGGAGATCAAAAGCCTTGAAAGGCACACCCTAGTGCATGTAATAATTAGTTTAACTATTACATGACTAATGCATGCAAGTTTATATTTAAAACAACTAATGCATGAGTTTAGAACAACTAATGCATGTGTGTTTAAATATAAACAACTAAAGCAAAATGAGTTGACATCTTAAGAAGAGAGTAAAGTTAATTAATATAATTAATACTTTACTCTAACACTTTCATCACAATTAAGGTTGTGAAATCTAAAATTCCCAAGCTCCATTTGGAAGGAGACTCTTTAATCATATTCAATTCCATAATCAAAGAGGAGTTGGGTGTGTGGTATCTGAATAAGCATATTCAAAGGATTAATTCATTGTTGAGCACCTTTGAAGACTTCAAAATCACTCATGCTTGGTGAGAAAGGAATGGAGTAGATGATGTAATGTCTAAAGTTGGATTCACTTTGAAGGAGCAAGGAAAGGTGGAAATGGTAGAGGACTTACAAAATATTGATGGGAACTCTCTAGAACTTCCTAATGGAAGTAAAGTAGAACCAAATGTTGAAATTAGTCAAGTCCAGGGAGTCTCAGAACTGGATGTAGTAGGGATACTTCCTCACATTTCTTGAGCATAATTTGTAAAGTATAAATTTAAATTTAAAATTGAATGTGTCTCCCTCCTTTTATTAGTCAGTTTTGGTCGGGTGTTAGTTTCAAGAGTGTGAATTTAATGCAATGTGCAATGATTATGTAGAAAGGCAAGTACACAAGATGTCATTATTATTTTACAAGAACAACATTAACCATGAACACCTCAAAGATGATGTGGTTAAATTTATGATTCCACTGGTAATCGATAATGGAAGTGTCTAGATGAAGATTTGGGTGGCTCGTGTGTTGAAAAGGGAAGGACAATTGTAAACTATTTAGAATTGGGTGCCAAGACATTATTTCTGGGTGGATTGTTTAGCTTGGCATTTGTCTAGGTAGTGGGATGGAGGCCAATTTTCTTTGGGGATGACCAACCAACATCAAAAATTTTGGGGGGAAGTGAGAAGGAAGTGGATTAAGGGTATTTTCTTGACAAACAACTGCCAATTTTGGTAGATAATGGACTTGTTGCTCGGCGGGGAGTTTATGGTGACAAAGCATTGATATTGTTCGAATATTGATATTGCTTCTGCTATGTTTGCATGGACACTAGAGTTAGGTGTGAAGGAGGAGGCATTATGGGTTATGTAGTCTTGTGTGAAGTCATAGTGAACTTGAGGCATGATACCAATGCTTGCAATAGTCGAGCTTGGTGTGGGTTTTAGGGCAAAGGAAGGGAAATGGAGGGTAGTTCAAGGTACCTTGAAGAGTTTCAAACTTTTTTTGGTATGGAGCACTATTGGTTTGTGGTGACTGATTAGGAAAGTATTTTACACTTTTCATTTATCATGGGGTTTGGGGTTAAATCGTCAAGCATTTTTGAGTTGACACATCAAACATTTCCCTAGGTTGACTCATCAAGCTTTTCCCTAGGTTGTCTCATCAAGCTTTTCCCTAGGTTGACTCGTCAAGTATTTTTAGGGTTAAAATTGTTAACCAACATAAGTCTTGTTATAATGGGTTAGGGTTAGGGTTTTCTTAATATATGAGAATTTCATAGCTTCTTGCAGCGATATTGAGTTGCAAGTGATTGCAGATTGTAACAGGTTAAAATTACCAGATAATAATATTGGACTCTCTATTTGGTGGACGTAGCCCTGGATTGGGTGAACCACATTAAATCTCAGTGTCTTCTTGTTCTACTTATGTTTGATTTATTCCTTTGCATTATTGAATATTTTTGCATGTAACTGTTAAATTTTTGTCTACTAATCCTAACAAGTGGTATCAAAGTAGGTTGTTTTTTAGTTATCCTCTACAGGAAGGTCTCACGATTGAGTGGGAGTCTCACAGTTGAGTGGGAGTAATGGAAGATGAGGGTAAGTTGAAGGTCAAGAAGTTTAATGGGCAAAAATTTCAGTTATGGAAAATACAAATGGAGGACTATCTCTATCAGAAGGATTTATGGTGACCATTGGGAGGAAAATCCAAGAAATTGACAACAATGACTAATGAGGATTGGGATATTTTGGATAAGAAGGCACTTGGTAGTATTCATTTATGCCTGGCATAATCGGTGGCATTCAATATTATACAAGCAAAGACAACTGAAGAGTTGATGGAAACCCTAGCAAATTTATATGAAAAGCCTTTCGTTTTGAATAAGGTATTTATTATGAAGCATTTATTTAAAATGAAAATGGTAGAAGGTGGGTCAATTGCTAATCATTTAAATGAGTTTAATATGATTACCAACCAATTACCCTATGTTAATGTCAATTTTGATGAAGAAATTAGGGGTCTCTTAATTCTATGCTGTTTACCTAAAAGCTAGAATGACTTGGTAATGGATGTTAGTAATTATGTTTCTAGTTCAAATACCAAAAAATTTGGTGATGTTGTTGGTGTTATTTTGAGTGAGAAAATTTGTAAGAAAATCTCAAGTGGATCTACATCAAGTAGCATTTTGAATGTAGAAAGTAGAGGTGGACCAAGGGATAGAGGAAATAATTCTAGAGGTCCTAGGAAATCTTGAGGAAAATCAAAGGGCAAGAGGTCTCAATCCAGAGGACCAAATGATTGTTGGTACTGTGGGAAACCAGGTCATAAGAAGAAAGATTGTTGGTCTCAAAAGAATAAAGGAGACAAACAAGAAGGTACTAAGGAGGAAAATGTGGTAAGTAACAAATCTAAAGAGGATGTTTTTCTTCTTTCTCTTGAAAATAATGATGATTCATGGATTCTAGATTCGGGGGCTTCATTTCATGCTACACCCCATAGAAGTTATTTTCTTGATTATGTCCAAGGGGATTTTGGGATAGTTTATTTGGGAGATAATGAACCCTATTAGATTGTTGGAAATGGAAGAATTAAGATTAAGTTGCATAATGGGAATCATTGGCTACTACAAGAGGTAAGGCATGTTCCAAAGCTGAGTAGGAATTTAATTTCAGCAGGGCAACTAGGTGATGAATGTTGCATAGTTACTTTTAATGACAAAAATTGGAAGGTGTCAAAAGGTTCCTTAGTAGTAGAAAAAGGTGTGAAAGTAGGCACCTTATATCTTTGTATAGGTCATACTATTCCTTCTACTTTAATTGTTACAGAGAAAAGTCAATGTTCAGGGACAGTTGCTATAGTTGAGTAGGTAGAATATGAAACAATTGTTGTGGATTTTGAAACAACACTATGACATAACAGACTTGGGAACATGAGTGAAAAAGGTATGAAATTACTTCATTCAAAGAAAGTTTTATTGGGTCCAAAATGTGCAATATGGATTTATGTGAAAGTTGTGTGTATGGAAAACAAAAGAGAGTTAGTTTTCTAAAGAGTGGGAAGGAAAATAAAGATGAGAAGTTAGAGCTTGTAAGCCTAAATGTAGGTGCATTTCACTTTGTACATGTAATAGGGTTATTGTGTTAGTACATCATCTTGTGGTTTTGATTCCCACTGTGGTTTTTCCCTTAACTAGGTTTCCATGCAAATTTTGGTGTTATGTATTCTTGTTCTTTATGGTCTAGTGCATTAATGTTATCATTCATATTTAAGTTTTATGGTTAAGTGTTGGGTGAAGTTTTGAAATTATTGACATAACTAATTCACTCCCCCTCTTAGTTGTTTATGCTTCCTTATTTCCAACACTTCTTCGGGTTCAAGGAGATGCCAAAATATTTACATCTTTAAAAAAGTTTTATGTAAATACTTTACATGGTCCATATGATTCTTTGAAAAAATAGTTAAGTCATCCATGTAAATACTAATGAATTTTCCAACTAATCCTTTGAATTCTATATACATGGCATGCCGAAAAGAGTCTCCATCGTTGACCAAACCAAATGAAATCTGGTGATATGTAAAAGTACCTCATTTAGTGGTGAAGGCATTCTTAGCCCTATCTTCTTATTATACCATAAGTTGATTGTACCTATTCTACCCATCAAGGAACAACATCATCTATGAACCATTCAAAATTTGCAACTCTTGTTCCAATGATGGGAGACAGTAATTATTATTTTTAGAGGCCTTATTAAGATGTCAAAACTATACACAACCTTATTTCTCTATTTTTCTTGCACATTGGAACTAAATTAGCCACCCACATGGAGTGTCTAATAGGAAATACAATCTTTACATCCAAATACTTTTGCACTTCCTTCTATATCAATGGTTCAATCATAGGATTGATGAAGCGTTGTCTTTGACGAAATGATTTGGAATTAGGATTGAGTGGAATGGTATGCACTATTACCAATGTGTTGTACATATTGAGCTCTACATAACTCCAGCTGATGACTTCTCTATATTCTTGCAATAGCTGAATTATGGCCTTCTTCCCTAGATATGTACCTACCTTTCCAATAAAAAATTCCTTGCGCTCTTCATCTATACCCAGATTGTGAATTTTGTATTCATCCTCCTTTGGGTAATTTTCACTCTTCACCTATTAGTTACCTCATCACTATCAAACATTATTTCAAGTGTGACCATTCCTTTGGGAATAACATTGATTTTGAGATTTATAATCCTTGCATCATCAATGTCCTCCTATTATGCATTTTCTTCATCAATGACCTATTTATCAAAAATATTGTGGCACATAATAAACTTCAAAATATGTTGATCACCTTGGAATACTTAAAAATTGGTTAAATTGTCTGGAATTGTCAAGGCCTCTATGAGCTCTACTAGAAACCTTTTCAATTTTGACTTCTCCATTTGTTGTAACAAACTAGAAAAAAACAACCAAAGCATCAACAATGTGGTTTTTTAACTTTGCATTCATCCCCCTTTGGTATTGGTTGCACTCTTAGCTTATTATCTACCTCATTAGTATCAAACATTCTATCAAGAAACCATTCCTTTGGGAATAGCATTGGTTTTGAGGTTTATAATCCGTGCATCATCAAGATCATCCTATTTTGGATTCTCTTCATGAAAGACCTATTTATCAAAAATACTAGGCACATAATAAACTACAAAAAATATGTTGATCATCTTGGAATACTTTAAAATTTGTTATATTGTCTGGAATTGTTAGGGCAACTATGATCTCTACTAAAAAACTTTTGAATTTTGAATTTTCCATTGGCTGTAAAAAACTAGTAGAAACAATCAAAGCATTAGCAATGTGGTTTGATCATCTTAAGGTAGACTTAATTTTAAATGTCTCAAAGTAGGAAATTAGATCCTATATTCAATTCCTATATGCACTCAACCTCTCGTCATCATAGGAATATTGACTGCGGATTTTCCTTTTGACAAGTTGAGAATCATCTTCCACAATGAGAACTCTAAAATTATTTTGATGGTACATCAAGAGTCCACAAACTAAATCTTCATACTCAGTGACATTGTTAGTGCATAGAAATTGTAATCGATAAGCTGCATAAAAGTATTTACCTCTTGGATTGATTAATTTGATCCTAGCCCTAGAACCTTATTTTTATTTTGGACTGTCAAAGTGAAGTTTCCATATGTCCTATTTTGTTATAGGATTTTTTTTAATTTGTGGTTCACTCTTACCCATTGGGATAACCCATGGCATTGTATATTCTACTAGGTTCTCTCGAGCAGTATTGGGAAAATTTCCTTCAAAACTTGAGGTGGATGATTCCTTGGGAGGAGCAGTAATCTCTCTTGTCATCATATTTGGGGTAGTAGGTAAGAAGTCATCATTGAGAGTACTCTCTCTCCACTTGAGAATATACATCTTTAGGTTTTGAAGTTGAGATTATTTCTGGCATCTGAATTAGTCCCTGAGATAATGCATCTTAACAACATGAGTTAGTAAACTTAGAATGGTCCTATAGATGGATGCACCAATATCCTAGTAATAAAATAATGTTGGGTCAACATTTATCCCAAGATGCTTAAGATTTTTTGTTATCTTCTTTATAAACTATTGAAACACTTCTTTGTTGAGTTGAATTCATGTATCTCCATGATGGGATTTCCCTCATAGTCACTGCTTTTTGAGTTGTCATCTCCTGAAACATGAAATTTCATAGCTTGGTATATATTATATACCCCTAAGTCAGACAGTAAAAAGGCTACCTCATTTAGTGCATTATATTCAGTAATCGTGTTCTTAAATTTGGGTTCAACATCTATCTTGATTTGATTTTTGAGACCCTTATAGGGAAGCCACAACTAAGTAAAAATCATGGATAACTAGCCTCTAAGACACTTAGTCCATTCTCTTCTTAATAATATTCCATATTTTTTTAGGGGTATATACTATGTTTATGTTAATGTACTCTTGTATTCTTGGTTTAGACACCAACTAAAGGTGTA
This sequence comes from Chamaecyparis obtusa, assembly GCA_027943335.1. Lineage (NCBI taxonomy): Eukaryota > Viridiplantae > Streptophyta > Pinopsida > Cupressales > Cupressaceae > Chamaecyparis > Chamaecyparis obtusa. The sequence continues at coordinate 1,731,751 of BSBK01000883.1, forward strand.
CATCCTTTAGAATTCCCACCATCCTAACTTCTACTTTATCTAATTCTATGACCATGTGGTTGGTTGGTTGAGGCACCATTCCAAGATTTTTACATATTGAGTATGAAATGACATTGCATGAAGCCCTAGAATCTATTAGATAGTTGTGTAGATTCTTCCCAAAGATTCAGATACTCAAGAGAAAAGAAGGGACTTTTGTCTTATATTTGTACACTATGGGAAACACATCTGCAACATTAACATTGGCAACAATGTTACATGGGTTTGTTTAATTATATCCTTTGATCATTTGATCAAGGGATTTGATCAGGGATTATCTCTATGTCATACATCTTTGAAGCATTTCATACATGGAAATTTTTTCTTTAGCCTTCTTCAATTCTTCAATAGCACTATATGTCTCCTAGACTGAAGTCAAATGTCTAAATTTAAGGAGGGTTGGGTGTATTAGAAACTAGAATACTTGGCCCTCATGGTGGCATTAGATTTTTGCTAGTTCATAGATCCAATGGTGTCAAATGTGAATTTGGTGGAAATGTTAGGCCTAAAAGGAGGTAAGCATAACTAAGGGGGGGGATGAATCAATTGTGTACAAACAATTAAAATTAAATCCACTTAAACCAATTTTAATGATCTAAAAGATAAAAAATGAAGCAATATTCACAACATATAACATAAAACACCAAAAAAAATTTCTCGAGGAAACCATGTTAAGGGAAAACCCTAGTGGGGTTGATACCAATAGATATATGTACTATGTTAAAAGTATTGCCTGATTAAGAACAAAAATTAGAGAAAAAAAGGAATGCACTTGCATCCATAGGCTTACACCCTAATCTACAGGCTCATTTCCTAGATTATTCTTCTCATAATACAATAATAGATCTGGCCCTCAGTCAGGTTCACCAATCTAGCTTTGATTACAATAGGGTGGACATACAGTTCATTACAACCAAACTGACTGATATCATCCTCAATGTCGATACAGTTCCAATGAAGTACAATTTTTGCCTCCAATGTAGAATATGTACTCTAATTTTACTTCCTTTTCACTGACCTTGTCCCTCAAGAAATGATACTTTATATAAATATGCTTTGCCTTTGAATGTTGAACAAGGTTCTTTGAAATATTTATAGCACTAGATTTGTAACAGTAATAAAAAAATGGTTCATCAATATTTATCCTTGAATCCTTCAACATTTTCTTCATCCAAACAACTTGATTACAATTTATATCAACAACAACATACTCATCTTTAACACTAGATTGAGAGATGCAATCTTGTTTCTTACTAGTCCAAGAGATTAGTTTCTTACCCAAAAATAATGCACCTCCACTTGTACTCTTCATATTCTCCACATTACCTTCCCAATCAACATCAATATATGCACTCAAGGTAAAATCATTATATTTTCCATACCACAATCCGTAGTCAACTGTACCCTTCAAGTATCTAAAAAAATCTCTTAACAACAACCATATGTGATTCCTTTGGTTCTACTTAAAATCTTACAACAATTCCAACTGCATTTGATATGTCTGGTCTAGTATGACTTGTATATTGCAATCCTCATATTGAGTTTTGTATTTACACAATGTAATAGTAGGGAGATGTGTTACAAGTAGTGGTTGTCATTGCACGAAAAGATTGACCTGTTAATGCCCGATACAACCACTAGACTTATAGAAGACACAAGAGGCGGTTAAGCCATGTCACGAATCCTGAGGGGAGCGCTGACTATTTTGCCAACAATCTCCCCCTCAATGTTACCCGAGGGGATTCGAACCTATGACCAAGCTCTGATACCACTTGTTACAAGTAGTGGTTGTCGTTGCACCAAAAGATCAACCTGTTAATGCCCAATACAACCACTAGACTTATAGAAGACACAGGAGGTGGTTAAGCCATGTCACAAATCCCAAGGGGAGTACTGACTATTTTTCCAACAAGATGGTGATTCAAATCCCTCTCTTGAAATAGTGACGGGGTCACTCCCAAGGTTCTCCATCATTATGGTATAACCGTTTGGGTAGCTCAATAGAAGATAAATATAAATATTCACAAGGAGGCCTTTGGTGGTTCTAAACTTTTCAATCTAGAAACAAACACACTTGAAAACCTTGTTTGCATTTATTTTTTAAAATCTAACATGTGCATGCTAATTTACCAATACAATCCATTTTGATTCCTACGATGATTTCTAAATTCTAACCCTGATTTCCAAAGAAATGACAAAATATGAGAGTAACAAGAATGTAAGAAATTTTATTGAAAGTGAATTATAATGGACATAGACCATGATAAATCTCACTTTCATATCGAATAATAGATTAGATAGAGATAACCCACAAGAATATGAAATTGAAATCTTACAAATCATACCAGGTAGATGTAATCACCAGTAGAATTTTAACAGATTGTAGATATCTTAGAATTCATCAAATTACAAAGGAATACCAGAAAATCACATATGAAAGAAAAAATCATCCTTAAGAATGAACAATGAAATCATTTCCATTCATTCACCACCATGAGAAAAATAAATCACAGCAAACACCGACTAATTGATTCATAGGAAAATTCACACAAGAAACACACTTGTCTCTTGAATATGATGAAATAAATTTCTCAAATTCATATAGATAATATTTGAACACACCAAAAATGAAAAATCAAATGTAGATTTCATTCTGATTAAAAATATCTAACCTTTATTACAAAACCCAGAAGACTTTATATAGCTTTTACATCTCGAAATCGTGAATCTCGTAACTAGGGTTTCTGAGCCTCTAAAATGGGCACAATAAATTTAAAACTCTAGCTTAACTATTGAAAACTACTCATAAACCTTTATTTATCATGATGGGAAGGATTTCCATCCATTAGTACAATGAAATCATGCATAAATGAGTTGTAATCAGCCCCAAAATTTTAGGAAATGATTGTAGCTCCATCATTTTTAACTGAAAGTGCCCATGTTTTTTATCTTCACTTCATTCTTCATGTCCAAAATGTATGGAATAAACTTTTGAACTAATTGGTAACTGGTGGAGAACAACTTGATAGGCCAAAATGACCCATAGCATGCATCTGACACTTCAAAAACTTGATTTTTTCACAAAAACATAAGAAACTATGCAAGTTCAAGAATTTTGAGGTTGTGGGACCTCCAAAAATCTCATAGTTGAAAAATGGCTAAGTATAAAAATAAACGAAGTCTTCAAAATTCAAAACTTAGTTTTCTAGAAGGATGCCCATGTGATCTTTGTAGAATCTTTCTATGATCTCCTAGAATTCATCAAAATTGGGCAACTCCATAGACTCCAAATGCTTTTACTGCCTTTCTCAAAAAGAAGTGAGCTTGGAAAAAAAACTTATGAATGTCCTCTATATGTTCCATGATTTATCTCATGTCTTCCTTGGCCTAGAACATATGTTTCAAATCATCTAGTGCATTTAATACGACCACAATCCCCTTGAATTGTTGAATAATATTTTTGGTATGTAGTTTTGAAGACATTCATCATCTCATTATTTTTATTGATGTCTATGGTCTTCATATTTCCTTTTGCATGCAAAGGCACTTGTAAGTAAACCATCATCAGTCTTATTTAAGACATTTTTAAATCTACACCATAAAATACTAAAGGGACTAACTAGGAAAGAGAAAAGGAAAATCACACCACAAAAGATGAACCCCAAAAAGTGCTACAAACAACCCCTACAAGGAAAATAATGCATAGTTTCAGGGTTTCAAGGGTATGGAATCCATGAAACCTTCAGAGGTTGGGAGCCTTGAAAGTCTAAAAACTTTCATTGTTTGCACTCCAAAAACCTTTGTTGTTCACACTCCAAAATTATTTGTTTTTCGCATTCCAAAAATCTTTGTTGTTCGCACTCTAAAAACTTTCATTGTTCACACTCCAAAAACTTTTGTTGTTTTCTCTCTCAAAAATTTCATTGTTCGCACTCTAAAAACCTTCATTGTTTGCACTGTAAAAATCTTCATCATTCGCACTTTGAAAACCTTCATTGTTTGCACCCTAAAAACTTTTGTTGTTTTCACCCCAAAAAACTTTGGGCTTTCGGGGGTGTCGGAGGTGTCAGAGTTGTTGGTGTTACAGGGTGCAAAGACCCCAACAAACCAATACTCTATGTTTATGCCTTAGGAAAAATTTGAAGGCTGGAGGATTTGGAGATCAGACCTTCAGGGTTACGGGGTTGTAAGAACCCTACAACTATGAACCTCCAAAAAAACTAAAAAAACTAACTCCCCAAAGCAAACCAAAGAAAAGACAACCAAACAAGGAAAGGAGAAAGGGAGAGGGAAAATACCAAGAGGTGACTTAACCAAGATCCAACTATTAGGACCATAATGGTCCCTCAATCTAACTCACCAAATGCCTAACCAAATTGACCATAAGGGTCCTAGACTCAAGAAATCAAAATCATAAAAAGGGTGTCCTCATTAGGCCAAGTGACTAAAATGGGGCGTGAGTTGTGGAGCCACAAAAAATATACCCAACAAAGGGAGAAATGACCAAGGCATTTCTTTTCCAACAAATGACCTTTCAAAACTTATCTCACAATAGACTGAACACATATATTACTGATGGGAATATTGTTTCACCAACCTCCAAATTGATATCCAATTTCTGAACTGTCTAGTGTCTGAGATTATGTGTTCATTCCATTGAAACCTTGAAAAAGTAACTCGAGTGAATTCTCACCAAAGACCACTTTTCACACAATCGACATGGACTTACCATAGTGATTCACCCTAGAATTTCTCCACTGCCAATCAAGCATCTATAGCCCCAGTGGAGATTGCTAAAATCACCCCTTTTATCCTGACTTGAGCATTTATTTCTTTGCTCTTTTTTTTAACATTACATTTGGGTGGATTACTTAGTGATCCTCTTGAATTATGCTTGTCTTATTTGATATTTGAATTAATGAACGGTCTTCCTTTTGTAGAACTTCTTAAGTGATTTCGGTTGCTCATCCATCTTTGTATGTTTACAAGCCCCTTTATAGATTACTTAGTAATCTTTATTTTCTTACCATGCTCTTTTCCTTTTTTAGTCAGGTTTATAGGGTTATGAACCAATGGTCATCCATGCCAATGTGCTAATAATGATTTCAATTAGTACCCTACCAAGAAACTCAAGTTTATGGTATCATTATTTAAAGTTTAATTGTTACTCAGATGGTTAGCATCAAGCACTCTTTAGATAGTCGGTGAAAAAACACTTCTACTAAAAATTTTTGCATATTGTTTTCTTGTGAGGACATATTCTTTTGGATGTTTTGGCTAAGAAATACCTTGGCTTTCTATCGAGAACCAATTGGGGTGCACCACTATCTTGGAATAACCCAAACAAAAGTCACTTACCCCCCAAACTGACAAATGAAAAGAAAAAGTACTTAAGCAACAAGAAACAAAGGCATACACTAGAAAAAGGTAAAAAAACACAAAAAACAAGAAACAAAACTAACCACTAAAACAAAAAGGGAAATGAACTAACACCTACCTAATTAACACTAAAGTCAAATTATGTACTAATTTTTTTGAACAAATAGCATATGAGTTATTGATTAATTGATTTTTATTTACTTGCAGTAGTAATAACCCACTCTATAAAGTCCTAAGGAAAGAAAACTCATCTTTGTACTCAGAAAAATAAAATTTGGGCAAGCTTTGTTCAAATTTTGGGTACAAATCATATAAAATCAAAAGTTTTGGAAACTCTCCATGATCATGATTAATCCACAAACATATTTTATTACCCTTAACATCATATTCAAATAGAAAATTATCAAAATGCGAGGAATAATGGAAAGATACAACCTGATTTAGCGCATTCCCAACTATGGGTGCATACTCACACAACATGATTTCTTCTTCTAGAGGTCTTAACTCTTGGTACACCACTCCATCCACATCAAGTGCATGCACACTATAATAAAACATAGGCATTGGTGATGTACTATACCTTTCATTACAACAAGGCTCAAAAGGTAAAGCATTAAGACTATGATCCTTGTTATAATCATCATTGGTCTTAAATAATAAATTATCATGTTCAACCTCATTAGGACTAATAATATTACTCATAAACATGTCTTTTGAATTATAGAAATCATTATTATCATCAATCAAATCATTATCTTCCTCATACCTCAAAGAAACATGTTTAAAATTCCCCTTACCTTCTAAGGCGATCTCCCAAGCTATCAAGAAGTTGAGACAACTTACTTTTGGATGCAGATCAAATGGATGAAATCTACATGAATTGGAAACTGCAAGGTCTTCCATGTGTATGGAATACCCATAAATTGGCATTTCTTTACTCAAACATGATACCAAATCAAGAACTTTGTCTATCTCATCCGATGATAGAGATAAATAATCATCTTGTTTGGCGATTGGTAAGTCCTAAGAATTCTCTACCCCATGACATAATGTTTTATCTTCATTGCATTCCTTTTGATCATCCTCTTGAATCTCTTATATCTCCTCAATTCGAGTTTCATCATGATTAACATTAAAAAAAGAAAGAACATAATAACTCATGATTTTATGAGAAGAGACTTCTTCATTTTCACTTGTCATGGAAATGTCTATGATTTCACTCTCTGCATCATTTTGAATTGTCTCACCATCATTCTCTTGTATTTTGATTAGTTTACCTTCATCATCAAGAAAACACATATCTTCCAAAGTCTTATAGATTTGATCACATTCATCTTATTCCTTTCTTGATTGACTATCCCAATAATATGTTATAGGAATTAATACCTCTTCAATAGTCATTTTTCCTTTCAAATAGAAGACCATATTCACAAAAAACACATGACAATCTATCTCACTATGTTGATTTTCAAGGTAAATCCTACATCCATCTATCCATGCAAAATCTAATAATGACATAGGAATACCCAATTATTGCAATCTCTCATTCGACCTACTTTGCTCAAGTGGAATATCAACCAAAATTGATTATGACTATCTGAGTCTTCATCATATGAACCTTTCTCAATTTGAAAAGAGCCATCAAAATTACTTTCTAAAGATGACAAAAAATCTATGCTCGTTGATCTTTCATGACAATAATTTTGGGACAATATTGAATATGTCCCATCCTCTCTGACTTGGCCATCATTTCTTGAGACTTCTTGACTAATCTTTGTGGAAAAATCATTTGGTAACTTGATTTATTGATTTCAATAATCTTTTATACCCATTTTAGCTTCATTTTTGTACAACTTATCATGCTCATATGGATGATCAACAAGATTTCCATTTGAAACATCATCATGATTTGATGCATTGAGTCCTGGAGTATAATAAGAATATGAGAATATAGTCAAAGGATAATCATCAAGAGGTAAAAAACATGCATCCAAGGTTGTATCATGGTCAATTTGACTCCAACTTTGATATTGAAAGTGATTGATTTGATTCTTGATCATACAAGTTGTAATTGGTTGAAGGAGATGATTTCAACTGATTTGATGTGTTGACTAGATTGAACTAGAATTGTAATAGTTGGAAACATTCAATCAATTACATATTAAAACTTGCATAAGGGCTATTTGTTCCATTTATAATGTCACATCCACATTGTGTCAAGAAAAGAGTCTTGTTGAATGTATCATACAATGTAGTAATCTCACTAAAAGATCTAATTGTATTTGCAAATGATACATCCAAATACCATAAATAATGGTCTTTTAACACTAAATCATGTAAAATCATTTTTGAATCTTGAACCCTTAGATACATGAGAATAAATCAATGATTAAATTGAGTAATGGACTCTTGAGGTGTCCCCATAGTAGTAAAATAAAATAATGAATCTTGTGCACCCACATTGGGATCAAATTGAATTAAGAATATATTTTCTAGTTCAACCCATGAGAAAATCAAATTGGATAGAAGTCTTACATACCACTGAAGCAATTGGTATCAGAGCTAGTTCTCTTATTTGGAAGGTTTAATCACTGAAGAGGAAAGATCTAATCATGGAGAGATACAAGTTGGACAAAACTATAGAGAATCAAAAGATTCAGATGCAGATGTTTATTGAGAAATACAAGCAAGCTAAGGATGCATTGAAGAAGTTATTGGTTTAGAGAAATAACATGGCTATTCTAGAAAATGAAACTAACTATGATGAAGAAGAGATTGATGATGTATTTGAGAATATTGGATCTAGTTCAGGCAGTATTTTTGATGGTTCTAAAACTGCAATTTTTTATTTGTCTGAGAAAAATCTTCACATGACTAAACAAGTGAAAGCCCTGCAGATCGGTCAACAGACACAAATAGTAAGAATGATTGATGTGACGAACAATGCTAGACAAGCTAAACAAGAGAGAAATTTGGCTATTGAAGATAGAAGACAAATGACTGAACAACTACAAGTGAAGGAAACTAAGATACTGAGACTTACTGAGCATCACTTTGAAATATCCAATCAGATGATTTTTGTAAGCCAGGAGATCAACTGAGTGAATAATGAGTTATCAAGGAAACTCGAAGATATTGGAGTGCTTAGGGAAGAAAATGAAAAATTGAGAAATGAAGTGAAGATGCAGCAACAACATAATGAGATGATGAAAAGGCTAAAGATAGTTCTAAGAAAATTGATTATTTTTTTATTAGTCAAAGAGGACTTGGAAGTACTACTGGATTAGGCTACACCGAGCAAGGAGAATCATCTAAACAAGTTGAGCAAATGAATAACAACTAGAATTAGAGACCTAAGACACTGACATGCTATCACTATGGTAGACTACACTTAAAATGTTTGCAAGAGTAAAGCACAAGGTAAACCTAAAACCACTCCTAAGTTCAATGGTCATTGTTATAATTGTAACAAGTTTGTACATCAAGCATATGAATGTAGATATAAGTTGAATAGGACTCCTAACAAAACCTACATGGAGAAACATTGTTACACTTGCAACATGCATGGACACATCTCACAAGAATGCAAAGCAAAGATGAAGCAAGTTTGGACACCGAAAGAAAAGAATAAATCCTATCAACCGAGAAGACAAGGTAATGCTTATACTTGTGATTATAACACATGGGTTAACTACACCATATGTGGAAGGTATGGACATATTGCAGCTAATTGCATGAGGAAGAGATGGGCTGGAAAATCTTGAAGCTGGACAAGAACTGGTATGGCATGTTTGCACTGTCACAAAGTCGATCACCTAAGTAAAGATTGTAGAGACCAAGCACCAGAAGAACAAGTTTTTGAGAATCGAAATATAGTTGCAGATATCATGAGAATAAGAAACACTATGTGGAGAAAGGCATCAAATGATAATTCTGAGTCAAGCAATGGAGTCGGTGAAACCTCGTCCATTAGATTGGGTGACATCGGCACCTCCACCTAAGCTGAAAAAGGTATGTATGGAACTGATAATGCAAGTTGATCATATTTAACATACAATTCCTTATATTAGATGTGCACATACCAAATCCATATGAATTGATATGTATTATGGTTTTATGAGTTTTGGACTTTAAAGAGTTTACAATCGGTATATGCTAGACCAAGTAAGAAGTTACCTTTTGGTGACTGTTATGCAAGGTTAACCGAGTATCAGTATTAACCGAGTGAAAAATTTATGTGTTAACCGAGCTATTGGTATTTTGTGGTACTCATCGAGTTTGACAGTTGTCATCGAGCTATGAGTAGGTCGAGCATTTATTGCAAAGGTTTTGAGCGAGAATTTGAAAAAGGTTATAAATACACGATGAACTTAGTTCATTTTTCACCAGCGATTAAGAAGAGCAAAGAGTTTCTAGGAGCGATTTCAAGCAACATATTTTTAGAGTATTTAAGAGTTATTTCAAAATCTTTCGAGTGATTTCATCGACATTTTTGTGTAAGTAATGTTACTCCGAGTTGTTCATACTCGTACTTACTGAAACCCTATCTCAAGAAATAATGGCATCCGCATCGAAAGTGAATAAATCTAAGTTTTTAGAGGAGGTGGAAGTAAACCTTATCATGTCTACAACATGCAATGAACCCCGATACAAACTTCATCCTGAAGTTGCATCAAAAACTAATCAAGCGGGTGCTTTCTCAAGCATACCACCTAGGGTTCTACTGGTCGAGGATGTTCGATCATATATTCACTACAAAATATGAGAGATTGGAGATTTTGACATGTATGCAACTTACCAAAAGCTATGCGGAGAAGATGGAAAGCTGAAACCCGAACACAAACAACTGGAAGTTATTGGTTTAACGAATGCCCTAAATTTTTATGAGAGAATTTAAGAGAGAATGGATTAGGGTTGTTCTTAGTAGATTTTATGATGGAAATTTATGGTTGGATAGGCTGGTAAAGATAACTAAGAAGATGGTTCATGATGTTACCAGGTATCCTACCATTGATAAGGCGAAAGCAATTCGCAGTGCATCTAGGATAGAAATTGAGAAGAACACTAGAGTTGAGTGGGATGACCAAGCTATGAAAATCAATACGATCAAAGATCCAGAGGTAAAATATGTAGCACATGTCATCGGTTATAAAATTTATCAATCGAGTAGATAAAATAGTGTGCCTTGTGGAGCTATTGACATTGCCTACAGAATGGTTAAGAAAGGTTATCAGTTGGACCTTGCTGAGCTTCTGTTGAAGCAAGTTGAAGAGAACATGAAGACAATCTAGTTGGTAAAGTCGAACACATGTAAGTTTGGATCCCTGCTAGTTTGCATATTATTTTATGTGCAACAATTTTTCCCATATGTCGGTAATATAGAGTGGTCAACTAACAAGCCTGTCATAGTACAAATTTTAGATTTGATTAAGGGCTTAGGAAATAATCTTAATAATGTTTTAGACAACTACTTTAAACAATTCAAAAGCAGGATGAATTCTCATAGCATAATTCCAAGGCAACTAGTGGAAGATTATGAACATGATATATGTTTTCTTGTTAACACCGACCACACATTGATTAAGGCTGTAGAGCCTAGGAAAAAATGGTTAGCCCCTATGGGATATGAGATAGACATTGATTTTGCTTCTAAATCAATAAAAGCTTTGTTGGCTGTACCAAAAAATGTTAATGCAGAAAGGTTTGGAACCTATGAAGAGGTTGAGACAAGGATCAAAACTGATCTAGTTATCAGTAAGATAACAAAGAAGTCAAGAAAAATGATGAAAAATTTAGTAGAAAACTATGATGATGATGCTGGATCATTTGATAGTACACTGGTTGAGGTAGCAACCGAAGGTCAATTACTTCTTTCTGACAAACCACATGACAGTGAGGAAACCGAGTTAGACAAAGATGTAGATTCTACACCAATTTCTACTACCCCCACTCCAAAGAAGAAGCCATTAGAAGTGCATACAAGGGCACAAACATGTTCAACAACTGCAGCCTCACCTCCATCGAAGAAAGGAGTTGTAAAGATAATAAGGCCAACTGCTGCTACACCAACAAAGACATATAAGAAAAGAGGTACTAAAACTGTTGCTGAAGCCCCAAAGAAAAGAAGAAAGTTAATTAGGGGAAAGTATGACTTAGATGATGATGAAGATAATAATGATCAATTAAAGTTGTAGTAAATAAGATTTGGTCTATAGATGAGGTAGCAGAAGAAATAATAGAAAATGGTGGACTTAGTGATCCTGTAATTAGTCAGTTTGAGCATCTGTCAACCGAGGATCAGAATAAAATAGAAGAGGCCATAATACAAATGATGATAAGATTCAAGAGAGTTCCTATTGAATTTTTCAAATACTTACCGAAGGCATTAGAAGAGAGAATTTCACAGAAATGGACCTATGCCTTGAATACTAAGAAAAGAATGAGGGAACAATCCCTAGTTTTGGCAGTTCCTGAGATTGAGGAATTCATGAGCAAATATTCAAAGATATTTCAAGTAAAGAATAGGGCACTGCAGATACTTGATGAAAATCTAGCAGACATAGATGAAAATAGTCAACTCATCTAGACTTCAGTTATACAAGCTTGAGAAGAGTCATAAAACATGGCATTAGCCATTATTCCCGAGAAGAAATAAAAAAGAAAAGGCAAGGGAATACATAGTGATGATGCAGATCTGGCACCCACACAAAGAATTGACTTATCAAATATCGAGGTACCTGATACAATAGATGCCACCAAGGAAATAAGTTTAACACAGGATGCACCAGCTCAAGTTGAGATCCAAATAATAGACAACAATGCACTGGATGTACTCATTAAGGACATCACAAATGGTGATCCCGATGACCTAGCTAATGATGAGGATGTTACTATTGCTGGAGTAAAAACACAAGAAGAGGGACATCTCACCGAGCTAGCAATGACATCTATACTGGGTGAACTTCCTATTCTGATAGAAGTAGTAGAAATAATTTCCAAGGAAGGATTCGAAGGCTCAATCCCTGAGAAAGCAATGGATACATCAGGGGATCAAGGGACAAGCACACTTGTAGAGACAAATGAGCCTAAGGATATAGAGGCAAAGACTACCAAGACCACCCCACCAGACACTACATCAAAAGTTCCCTCTATTTCAACTAACACGCAGGTTATCAAGGAGTAGAAGAAAGAAGATAATGTGTCTACCAGGCAAGAAATGCCAAATGTTGAGGTAAAGGACATTGTACCTTTTGTTAAGGACTCACCTCAAGAGCCTAAGAAGAAAAATAAAAAGCATGGTAAAGGGCCGGTCACACTAGATGAAGTTATTGTTATATCAGAATGTGACCCGATGACCCTAGACCCCAAGGAGTTCAGAAAATATGGGGAACTATGCACCATGAAGGCAGCTCAGGAGAAGCTGAGGAAAGAGTGTAAAAGCAAGCAAATACTTGAAGATGTAAGAGACATCTTACAATAGGTTGTACCTGAGGTTCAAATTAATGATGACATATCGGTAATGGACCAAATTTCCACTCTACTACAATAAATTAATGCCTCATATATTGAAGTAGAAAAGAGACTTGAGGAAAGGGCAGAGTCTAAAATACAAGACAAGTTAGCAGAGAAAATCAGCCAGGAAGTGGCAATAAACAAGGTAAAACTTTCTAAGGTGATTACCGATGTTCAATCTATCACTCAGAATATTATTCAAATGTTAGTTAAGCTTTGCATTGTGGAAAGTTTCATTGCTGAGATCAGTGAAAAGATAAAACAACTGGATACCGAAATCCAAGCCAGTGCACATGCCTCTTTAACTGAGCCAGATGCTTTTCATAAACATATCATCAAATCTCAAGAACTCAAGTGGTTAAGAGCAGAGTTAAGGAAGCAGGAAGAAAAAATAAGTGACCAAGTCACAAAGATTCAGGCTGAGTTACTTCCCCGCCTGAAGATAATTGAAAGGCATATTGTCAAAGCACAAGCTTTAGTTGCAACACCATAAATTTATATGTTGGAGAAAATCTTTGACATGCATGCACAAGTCATTCTTGAGCACATTTCTCTCACCAACTTGAAAGAGGAATGGGACAACCTCTTAAATTCTTTGAAGAAAACCCATCAACACATTTTTGACAAGATGTAAGTACATATTTTTTAGTTTGGCATTAATCTCAAAAAAGGGGAATATAATGTATATGTCAAATTGTATAGTTATATGCTAAGTGTACTACAAATATACCGGGAGCATGCACCGAGGGGGAGTTATGCAAATTTTGTGGAGTTATGAAATTTTTTTCATGTATATATGAAGCAAGGATAGTGAAAGATATATCAATGTATATGCATTACAAGTTTTGATACTAATTCTAAAGGGGGAGATTGTTATCTCTATTGAGCATTAGATGTTGTCATTAGTATCAAAGTCGATCAGTTGGTTATCTTTGATGATCTGTCGGTAAAAGGAAGAACTACAAGCTACACATGCTAGTCGGTTAAACAAACAAGCCTTCATACCGAGTATTCATAAGGCAATACTGAGAGCTAAATGGAAACATGCTTAACTGGGCACCAGAGCAGTTTTACCAAGCATTAGAGTACACCAAGCACCGAGCAATAGTAAACATCGAGCACACTGGACACCGAGCACCAGTATATTCACTGAGCAGTATTGGATGTGTTTACCAAGTGATCCAAGAAATGACATAGTAATATGTTATGACACATTTATCTATGTAAACGGTTACAATAGAATCATAAAACATTTTACCAAGATTGAGGATCATTTATTGTAGATGTAATCATTAATTGTGATGATGATCCCTATGTATTAGTCTGATCTAGGTTAATTTTGTATACCGTAGATCTTAGGTTATTTTCCTAAGAAAATGTAAACCTAATTAGGTCATGAAGGTTAGGCGGTGATAGAACTCAAAGAAGTATGCTATATATTTGTAATTCATGACATTTTGACTTAACATGAGGAGAAGGATGATAAGCACAAGAAGGAAATCTTGAAGTAGTAGCCACCTTCAAGACATAAGTTTTCAGACAAGGTTTGAGCAGTAATCAGAGATATTTAGTTTATTCAGAATCAGTCAAGGCTACCGAGCAATACAGAGGACATATATCTACACATTGAGGTGATATATATTTGATATTTCATAGATCTGATTCAAACAAGCACAAGTTTTCAATTACAGATACTTTCTGATATTCTCTAATCATTGTAACAGAGTTAGCAAAATCTCTTAACATAGTAGACCTAATAGTCTTTTTGTAAATATCTTAACTGAGTACACACTCAAGTAGTTTTGTTTAAATCCTTTAACAAGGTATAATTGATCTTATTATTACTCCTAACAGGGTAAGATCACCAGAAGTGATCACAACTTGTAGCCTTAACCAACATACTTTATTATTTGTAGTAGTGAAGAATTTGTGGGTGTCATCCCCACCGTAGTTTTTACCTTCTCACAAGGGTTTCTGTGTAACCAAAATATTTGTGTTATGTGATTGAATTATTGTTTGTTTTCATGCACTTTACATTTACAAGTCCATTGAATGAATGTTGCAAACAATAGATTCAGTTGGATAGATTAGTTATCTACTATTTCTAGATTGAGTAATTAGTTAAAAGTTTTTGAGGGTACTGATTCACCCCTCCCCTCTCAGTCTCTTATCTTTCCATTCCAACACTAATTGTATTTGCAAATGATACATCCAAATACCATAAATAATGGTCTTTTAACACTAAATCATGTAACATAATTTTTGAATCTTGAACCCTTAGATACATGAGAATAAATCGATGATTAAATTGGGTAATGGACTCTTGAGGTGTCCTCATAGTAGAAAAATAAAACAATGAATCTTGTGCACCCACATTGGGATCAAATTGAACTAAGAATATATTTTCTAGTTCAACCCATGATAAAATCAAATTGGATGGAAGTCTTACATACCACTGAAGTGCTACACCTTGAAATGTCCTGACAAATAGATTGCAAACAACATATTCATGTTTAATTTTAAGAAAAAGCATTAGATCCTTGAAAGTCCTTACATGATTCATAGTGTTTTGTCTATTATTGGGGAAGAACAAAGGAATCCTATTATGTGCATGTAAAGGAATCTCATGGAGACCTCTTGGAATAAACAAAGGACTACCCATTGAAGCTAGATCTCCCCAAGAGCTAACTCATTCAAATGTGCATGTAAACATGAAAACTTTTGGTTCAGGCCCTCCTTCTAGTGCCACTTTTGTTGAGCATCATCTTTCAACAATGTAACAGTAGGGAGATGGTGGTGCAAATCCCTCTCTTAAAAGAGTAATGAAATCACTCCCAAGGTTCTCCATGGTCGTGGTACAACCACTTGGGTATCTCAATAGAATATAAATTTGAATGTTCACAAGAAGGCCTTTTCTGGTTCCAAACTTTTCAATCTGGAAACAAACACACTTGACAACCTTTTTAGCATTTTTTTATTTTCAAAGCTAACATGTGCATGCTAATTTACCAATGCAATCTATTTTGATTCCTACGATGATTTCTAAATTATAACCTTGATTTTCAAAGAAACAACAAAAGATGAGAGTAACAAGAATGTAATAAAATTACTTAAAGTAAATTCTAATGGACATAAACCATGATGAATCTCACTCTCATATCGAATAATAGATTAAATCAAGAAAACCCACAAGAATGTGAAATTAAAATCTCACATACCGTACCAAGTAGATGCAATCACCAAGGGAATTTTAATAGATTATAGATATCTCAAAATTCATCAAATCGGGAAGCCATACTAGACATGCACACACACAAGAATAATTCATCCTCAAGAACAAACAATGAAATCCTTTTCATTCATTCACCACCATGAGAAAGATAAACGACGACAAACACCGACTAATTGATTCGCAGGAAAATTCACACAAGAAATACACTTGGATCTTGAATATGAAGAAATAAATTTCTCAAATTCACATAGATAGAAGTTGAACACACCATGAATGCAACACCAAATTTAGATTGCATTCTAATGCAAAATATCTGACCCTTATTACAAAACACATGAGTTTATATAGCTTTTACATCTTGAAATCATGAATCTTGTAACTGGGGTTTCTGAGCCTCTAAAATGGGTGTAATAAATTTAAAATTGTAGCTTAACTACTGAAAACTAATCCTAAACCTTTATTTATCATGACAAGAAGGATTTCCATCCATTATTACACTAAAATCATGCAAAAATGAGTTGCATTCAGCCCCAAGATTTTAGGAAATTACTATAATTCCATTGTTTGTATCTGACACACCCACATTTTTAATTTTCACTTCATTCTTCATGCCCAAAATGCATGGAATCATTTGTTGAACTAATTGGTAACTGACGGAGAACAACTTGATAGGCCAAAATGACCCATAAAATGCATCTAACACTTAAAAAATCTGATTTTTTCACAAAAAATGTAAAATAAATATGTAAGTTCAGGAATTTTGGGGTTGTGGGACCTCTGAAAATCTCATAGCTGAAAAATGGCTAAGTATAAAAATGATTGAAGTCTTTAAAATTCAACACTTAGTTTTTGGGAAGGATGCCCAGGTCATCTTTGTGGAATCTTTCTATGATCTCCTATACTTCATCAAAATTGGGCAACTCCATAGACTTCAAATGCGTTTTCTACCTTTCTCATAAAGAAGTGAGCTTGGAGCCAAACTTTTGAATGTCCTCTATGTGTTCCATGATTTGCCTCATGTCTTCCTTGGCATAAAACATATGTTTCAAATCATTCAACATATTTACTGTGGTCACAATTCCCTTTAATTGTTGAATAATGTTCTTGGTATGTAGTTATGAATACATTCATTGTCTCATTGGTTTTATTGATGTCTATGGTCTTCATATTTTCTTTTGCATGCAAAGGCACTTTTCAGTAAACCATCATCAGTCTTATTGAAAATATTTTTAAATCTACACTACGAAACATTAAAGGGACTGCCTAGGAAAAAGAAAAGGAAAATCACACCACAAAAGATCAAGAATCAAGAAAAAATCCAAAAAATGCTACAAACAACCCCTATAAGGAAAAAAATGCAGAGTTTCAATGTTTTGCGAATATGGAATCCCTAAAAATTTTTGAGGTTGGGACCCTTGAAAGTCCAAAAACTTTCATTGTTCGCACTCGAAAAAGTTTCATTGTTCGCACTCCAAAAACCTTCATTGTTCGCACTCTGAAAACTTTCATTGTTCAAACTTTGATAACTTTCATTGTTTGCACTCCAAAAACTTTTGTTGTTCACACTCTAAAAACTTTCATTGTTTTCACTCCAAAAACCTTCATTGTTTGCACTCTGAAAAAATTAATTGTTCACACTCCAAAAACCTTCTTTGTTTGCACCTAAAAAACTTTCATTGTTTGCACCCTGAAAAAATTGGGCTTTTGGAGTCTTGGGGGGTGTCAGAGGTGTCAGAGTTGTTGGTGTTGCAGGTTGTAAAGACCCTGAAAAACTAATAATCTATGTTTATGTCTTAGGAAATGTTTGAAGGTTGGAGGGTTGGGAGATCATACCTTCAGGGTTGTAAGAACCCTGTAACTTTGAACCTTTGAAAAGACTTAAAAAACTAACTCCCTAAAGAAAACCAAAGAAAATACAACTAGGCAGGGAAAGGAGAAAGGAAGAGGGAAAACACCAAGAGGTAACTTAACCGACACAAAATTATCAGGAGCACAATGGGCCCACAATATTACTCACCAGATGCCTAACCAAATCGACCATAAGGGTCCTAGACTCAAGAAATAAAAAGCAGAAAAGGGGATCCACATTAGGCCAAGTGGTTGAGATGGGGCGTGAGTTGTGGAGCCACAAAACCTCCAATCATAGATTTGTATCTTGTTTGATTTGCACAAGAGGATTCATCATCCTTAGTCAATTTGCAACCACTAACCATAGGAGTCCCTATCGGTTTTGATTCTTTTATGCTAAATTTTTTCAATAATTTTGTGACATACTTGGACTATGTAATAAAAATTCCTTTATCCAACTATGCAATTCGCAATCCAAGAAAGAATTTCATCTCACCTATCATAGACATCTCAAATTATTTTTGTATTTCATCAGAAAATCCTCTACTTAACTCATCATTACCACTAAATATGATATCATCAACAAAGACTTCAACAATCAAGATATTATCATCAACTATTTTGAAATATAAATTATTATCTTCAATACCTTTGTTGAATCCAATATTTATCAAATACCTGTCCAATCTAGCATACCATGCTCTAGGGGCTTGCTTCAGTCCATATAATTCTTTCTACAATTTACAAACCATATCTCCTTCCTTGGTTAGTGGAAAACCATCAGGTTGTTCAATGTAAACATCTTCCTCTAACTCACCATTCAAAAATGTTGACTTAACATCCATCTGATATACCTTGAATTTTCTGTAAGTTTCATATGTAAGAAGTAATCTAGCAACTTCAATTCTAGCTACAAGATAAAATATCTCTATAAAATCAATACCTTCCATTTAGGAATACCCTTTGCAAACCAGTCTTGCTTTGATATGAACCACCTTACCTTCTTCATTCAACTTATTTCAGAATACCCACTTCCAACTGATCTCATTCTTGTTCATAGGTCTGGGAACAAGAATCCATGTCTTATTTTTCTCAATTTGATCAAGTTATTCTTTCATTTCTTTCACCCAACTCTCATCATTACATGCTTCTTTTACATCTTTCAAGGAAAATTTAGATATTAGATATGTTTCATGGAGTCTTCAAAATAGGCTTTGTAACAAATACTTCGGTATCAACATCCTCCTCATTTGCCACATGTTCAACCTGTTCTTCCTAACCATTCTGATTCTGATTTTGCACTTCCATAATTTGATCATCTTCTTTAGGTATATTATGCTTGTAGGTTCTCTTGGATCTCTGTATATTCTCATCAACTTTGACATTTCATCACTTCTAGGATCCAACTTTCCAATATCCCCATCTCTCTTAATATAACACTTGCTTCCAAAAATTCTAAAATACTTTTTTTGTAGGAACATGACCAAACTAAAGTTCATAAGAAGTCTTACTGGTTCCTTGCGTTATCTGTACCTGATTTATTTCCTTAGGCAAAAATATGATGTATTTGAAACTTTTAAAAAATGGAAAATCTTGGTTGAGAATGAGACTGGTAAAAGGCTAAAATGTCTCAGATTTGATTATGGTAGTGAGTATTTCAGCAAAGAGATAAAAGATCATTGTTCCTCTAATGGTATTCGTAGGCATAAAATAGTTCCAAGGACTCCACAAGAAAATCACTACTATATTTGAGGCCAAATTTTGAAAGAAACTTTCGACGGGTAATTTTTTTTAATAGATTTGGTATTTTTTTTTTTGTAATAGGCCCTGATGGTGTCGGTATTCCAATGGGTGTTTAATTGACCATCGAAATTCTGACAGATTCGGGGTATAGGTGAAAAAAAAAAGTGAAACGGCCTCATCATTTTTATTTCGATTGGATAGAGAAGGAGCGGGAGAAAAGGAGCGAAAGATGAGCGCGGGAGAAGGTATGTGATTTCTTCATCTTTCGAGCCTCTGACATCATATTCAAATGCATTGCATTTTATTTGATCATGAATGCTCTCTGAAATGACCGCATTCTACTAGTGTCTTGCCCTAGCCAGTGCTTTATCTCTATTATTTCATGTTATTGGTGCTTGTGCTCAAGGATATTGATTCACTATTTTCAAATGTTTAGATTCATGTTTGTTGATATTACTGGCATGTTTAATGATGCCATTGTATATTGTTGTCACTAAAATGATTGCATTATACTTGTGTCATGCCCTAGCCTGTGCTTTAACTCCATTATTTGATGTTATTGGTGCTTGTGCTCAAGGATATCCATTTTTTTGAAATGTTGACTGTGGTTATCAAATGGATAGCCCATGAGCTTCTAGCTAGGCTCCATTTGTATTGATAGCTTAGGGCATCAAATGTATTGTATCATTGATAGTTGAGACTTTGTTAAAAGGAAATAGGACAAAGAATGATTTTGATTTAGTTTCTCTATTTTGATCCCTAAGTGGCTTACAACCCTAGAGAAGTATATGCAGATTTATGGATGCAATTGCAAGATACATAGCAGACAATAATTCACAAGAAATCCATGCATCCAATTTGAATAGCTATTAATACAAAGAAATAGGGTCCTCCAATGGCCTAATCATCTGGACCTTGACTATCCTCTCAACCAATGACCCTTCAAAACTGGGTTATCATGCAATCAGTGAGTGATCCTTCATTCTCCTAGTCTGCCCTGTATCCAAACATATTGGAAATACATAATACAATGATAACAAGTCTTTCACAATCCCCCTTCCCTCAAGGAACACTATCAACCATCCCTTCCACATAGCATTTCATTGTTTTATGAATGGATTGTGCAGGAACAGTTAACATTAAACAAGGAGCAAACTCCTCAACACATCTTGGAAACCATTGAATTCAATAATAAATGAAACCTAACACCAACACTATTCCTTCCATAGTTGCAGGATACATAGCAGTCGATAATTCACAAGAAATCCATGAATCAAATTTTTATAAGGATATCCTACTAATAAATAGGAATTTTCTTGAGATGACCAATGATTATGCATTTTGATGGCAGTGTGCTAGTTCAAAAGGATAATATAAATCTAAAACAATTTTTTCTGATTTTCTCAAACTATAAATGTGGTTAAAGGGAAAATATTATGTGGAAAACCCACAAACCAAGCTAGCAAATGATTGTACATCAAATTATTCCTATATTCATTCAAGCATTGCTATGCTTCAGCTACCTGACCTTTGAGCTTCATCTAGAGGAATGTGTAGCTTTACGATAGAGTTACTTCTTGGGCCTTACAATAGGGTGGAATATGATCAAGATTTGTTTAGGTTGTATCTTTGTTAGTCCCATTGTTAGGTTCTTAGGGTTCATGGTTTGAATCTATTATGGTTGTGTAAGAGATTTGTAGATGCTTTTTCTAACATAATTATTGGACACCATGATTGGAACAACTGGTTGTTGGCTATTGTACACATGAATCATAACTGTCAATGGTTCTTTGTGTTTGAGAATTTGTTGATCAATCTTTGAGATTTATTGTCCCAGCTTTAAAAGAGTGATAAAAGATATAGTGAGTGCTATCTTTTCCAAGTGTTTTGTGGGTGCCATTATCTTCTAGGAGTAATTGCTGGAACCAAATTATGTTCTTTGCCTGTAGTAAATATTGCAGACACAATCATCTTCTTGGTTAAGGGTTGCTTCCATCCCCATGAGGCACTATTGCATGGTTTCCATTCCCTTGTAGTATAGTGAACCTAATTTAATACAAGTGTGCACTATTTTGGGATCCATAATTTATGGCCCCTACACTATGGTTGTTAGCCTAAGACAGGCCTACCTTTGCATATAATAAGAGACCAACATGAAACAAACATCCAGAAGTTAGGGGGTTGTTCCCTGTCCATAATTTATTATTTAAGTGCTAAGTGATGATGGGTATATCATGTAATTCATACCTAGTGTGTCTCTTTCTTTCTCTCCACATTTCACATTAGGAGTATATGCTATAAAATACTAATGAAATCAACTATTGGTCAAATCTATTCAAAATTGCAATATAAAGATTAAAATAGATCTTGAATAAATATGGGAACCATTTTTGACATATATTGTACAAATGAAGAGAATACTCCCAAGAGGAAATGCTTCAATGTGGAACAATTGAAGGACAATATTTTACTTTTATATGCGCATCTGCAATATTTTTGATATATTTATGAGATAACAAAACCATAGAAATAATAGCATATAG
Source organism: Chamaecyparis obtusa (assembly GCA_027943335.1). Lineage (NCBI taxonomy): Eukaryota > Viridiplantae > Streptophyta > Pinopsida > Cupressales > Cupressaceae > Chamaecyparis > Chamaecyparis obtusa. The sequence goes on from BSBK01000883.1 coordinate 1,754,047, forward strand.
AAGAAAGTAAAGAATAATGATCATACTTTGAGATATTGTGGAAACTTAAAGGAAAGAATGCTTGGTGGGGTTATCATGCAATTAGTGAGTGATCCTTCATTCCCCTCTTCCAGTGACCCTTCAAAATTGGGTTATCATGCAATTAATGAGTGATCCTTCATTCTCTTGGTCTGCCATGCATCCAAACATATTGGAAATACACAATACAATGATAAAAAGTCTTTCAAAATCCCCCTTCCCTCAAGGAACACTATCAACCATCCCTTCCACATAGCATTTAAATAGTTAACATTAAACAAGGAGCAAACTCCTCAACACATCTTGGAAACCATTGAATTCAATAATAAATGAAACCTAACACCAACACTATTCCTTCCATTCACTTCTACCAAGAATAAAGCATTTAATCCATTCAACATTACATATAATCATTAGACAGTTACATTTCCTGAATCTGTAGAGGAATAGTCACGACCAAAATGATCAAAACTACTTTCACCCTTGCACAAGCTATTCCAAACTTCAAGTAAAATGAGAAATATGCTATATCAAATCATTCATATTCATAGTAACTATTCAAAGGATCATTTTGTCAATGAACCCTCTAACTGTACCCATGCGATAGAGAAAGGAAACCTCAAAATAGAGAAAGGAAACTTAGTAAAACCAGTCTATGTCATTGTTTGTGAGGGAAACTAAGTCACGGCATCAAGTATCATCTCATCATGGTCTATTCACCATGTTTCAACACCCCATTCACTCTTATCTATTCAACTTACACCATTCTTCTTCTCCAGGACTCAAAGGACAATAATGGAGTGTGCAAGGAGTATGAGGTTTCATGCTAGGCTGCCCTTAAACATGTGGGTAGAGGCTATAAACATTGTTGTTTATTTAATCAATAGAGGTCCATCTACTCCTTTGGGTTGTGGTATTCCAGAGGAAGCATGGATAGGTAAGAAGGTGAGTTATTCTTTTCTCAGAACCTTCAGTTGTGAAGCATTTGCACATATAGATTTTGAAAATAGATCCAAGCTGGAAGCTAAGTTAAAAAAAAAAAATATTTGTTGGATATGGCATTGATGAATTTGGCTATAGACTTTGGGATGTTGAAACTCATAAAAGTGTAAGAAGCAGTGATGTCCTATTTAATGAGAAAGTGTTGTACAAAGATAAGTTGCAACAACATGAGAATAAATAAAATGATTATGTAGTGCTGGATGATACTCCAAAAGATGATGTTCCAGTGGTTCCTCATGCTCCACAACAACAACAACAACAACAACAAATACCACAAACTCTAGTGAATGTTAGATGGTCAACAAGGCTCAGTAGACCTAAAATGTTCTCTCTCTCTTTGTATTATATTTTATTAATAGATGTTGGTGAACTAGAAGGATATGATGAAGCTGTGCAGGTGGATACAAAGGTTCAGTGGGAGCTTTCCATGGAAGAAGAAATGGACTCCTTGTTGAAAAATCAGACTTGGGAATTATGTACGTTACTTGCAGGTAAAAAGGCATTACCAAATAAATGGGTTTATAGGTCGAAAGAGGAGAATAAAATATTTAAAGCCAAGTTATTTGTAAAGGGATTTGCGCAGAAAAAGGGCATTGATTTTGATGAGATCTTTTCTCCAGTTGTAAAAATGACTTCTATACGCACTGTTTTAAGTATTGTGGCTACTAAAGATTTGTATTTGGAACAACTTGATGTTAAAATAGCTTTTCTCCATAGTGATTTGGAAGAAGAAATATATATGCAACAACCACAAGGTTTTGAGGTCAAAGGTACTTGGAGAACTTAGTGTGCAGATTGCAGAAAAGTTTATATCGATTGAAGTAAGCACCTCGACAATGGTATATTAAATTTGATAGATTTATGGCTGAACATGACTATAGTTGGTGTAATTCAGATCATTGTGTTTATTTTAAAAGGATGGATGATGACAACTACATTATTTTATGTTTATATGTTGATGATATGCTTGTAGTAGGGTCTAACATGGATCACATTAAGGAAATGAAATAACAGTTAGCACATTCTTTTTCTATAAAGGATTTGGGGGTAGCAAAACAAATCCTTGGTATGAAAATTTGTAGAGATAGGAAACACAATAAATTGACTCTATCTCAGGCTGATTATGTTGAAAAGGTGTTGCACAAATTCCATATGGAGAATAAAAAAGCTTTCAGCATACCTTTGCCTAGTCATTTGAAATTGACTAAGGAGATGTGTCCCAAGACATAAGAGGAGGAAGACAAAATGTCCAAGGTACCATATGCCTCAGCTGTAGGAAGTTTGATGTATGCCATGATATGCACTAGACCAGATATTACACATGCTATAGGAGTTTTCAGCAGGTATTTGAGTCATCTTAGAGTTGAGCATTGGAATACAGTAAAATGGATTCTTAGATATTTGAGAGGTACATCCAATAGATCTTTATGTTTAGGGGTCTCAAATATTGATTTTAAAGGCTATGTTGACTCATATTTGGCAAGGGATTTAGATACCAGGTGGAGTACCATAGGTTATGTATTTACTATTGGTGGGACAATAGTGAGTTGGATTTATCAACTACAAAAGGTGGTTGCTTTATCCACTACAGAGGTAGAGTATGTTGCTGCTACAGAGGTAGCTAAGGAGATGATATGGCTGCAATTCTTCATGGAAGAGTTGGAAAAATCACAGGCTGATGATTATCTATTTACAGATAGCCAGAGTGACATCCATCTTACAAATACTTTTGCATTGCATTCAAAGACCAAACATATACAGTTGATGTATCACTTCATTTGGCCAGTATTCGATAATGGACAGTTAAAGCTGGACAAGATACATACAGTTGAAAATCCAATGGATATGTTTACGAAGGCAGTGACAAGGGAGAATCTGAACTCATCTTTAACTTTAGTTGGTCTTCATGACTGAAAATAATAAAAAGAACAACAGAGTCCAGGGTGTGTTAATCCAATGGGAGCTTTAGGGGTAGTGGTGTTGTTACAGGATCAATCTCCAAGTGGGAGGTTTTTTTTTTAGTGTGGAGCTTGATCAGTCCCCAAGTGGGAGAAGCACCACACCAAGCAAGAATGAAAGGATGAAGCCAAAGATGGTTGGGAATTATTGAAGGAGCACCCAGAAGAGAAGAAGCAGAGGGAAAAGGAAAAACATGAGGCCAAGAAAGAACGACTAGACACTAGAGGCGAGATGTTCATTATCGATAATTCCAAAGAGTGTGGCTTTAAAGCCAAGGTTTGGAAGTACTTTCTTAGGTTATACCTATACTAGTTTTTTGTTTTCAAGATGCAAATGCAAAGATTGTATTAGAAATATGCCCAATGTTGTTAATGAATGAGCTAAAATAGATATCTAGGCAAGGTAGATGGTAGTAGTGGTCAGTAGTTATAGTTAGTTGAAGTTTGTGATAATGGTGAATTGGCTATAGACAATATGGATGCCCTAGTACTGGTATTTTCTTGTATTTTCTCTTTTTTTTTCAAAATATTAATACAAAAAAATTTATTACTGATAAAAAATATAATATTGTTAAAATTAATACATTTTATAATATTTTATAATTTTATAAACAACCAAGTGGGGGATTAAAACTAGAGTAGTAGTGAGTGATATGATTAGTAAGCCATCAATAGTCACCTTGGGCCCTGGGGCTATTTCTTCCCAATTTTATGGTGTGGGGTGGGGGGTAGATAGAAGTAGGTTGGTCAAACATGGAAACATCAAAGACAAACTATTCTACCACCTATAATTGTTGGGCATCCATTCATTGCATTTGTAATATATATTTAATAAACTTTACTATTTATTATAATTTTTTTTGATAGATAATAGAGATATTTTATTAAATTCCCTAAAAGCTTTACATACGATGCCTCTTCCAGGCATTTCCATACATTGTATAAAGATGCATTGTTGAAACATCTAAACTAAACTAAACCCCAAAAATTTGCTACATGACATGTTCATTAATAAAAAAACTGTACAAAACACTATCCAAAAAGCCTTCGTCTGCAAGCTGTTAAATACTAAACAACTAGGAACAAGAAACATCATTCAAACCAGTGGGATGCCTCTTCCCTGGTGAAGTTTGGAAATTCTTAATGGCTTTTTTGTCTAGACTCACCTCCATGTCCTTTGACCGAAGCACCTCTAGCCACATCTCCCAAACCCTACAACCCAGCTCTGGTTCCACAACCACCTTTCTTTTCTTTGCCTCCCGGAGAAGGCTAACATCAACACCAACTATAACACCTTCACAAGCCACCTCACCAGCCACCAAGGAATGCCTACATTTCCCTTCTTCGAAGTTGCGCCCACCAACCTAAGTTTGTCTACACACTAAGGGTACTCCATCAGGTCCAACTGGAGCCATCGACTTATGGGGAGTAGTCTTCCACGTCCAACTCCTTTCTCCCTCCACCTCTGATTTCTTTGCATCAATATTCTTCAGAAAACCTAGTAACTCCCGCCATCCTTGCCTCACCTGTGGCAAATGCTTGTCCATTGGGTGGTTCGACAACCACAAAACTAATGGATGTAGTTCCCCATCACCACCCCAACCAAACGCCATGGACCTTCATCCATATGAATCCCGCTCCCAATTTCTGCTCTCTACATGATTGGAGCCATACCACCCTCCCACTTCGGTACCAGAAATCTCCATGAAAATTGCAAGACCTCCTCCCTGGAGCCACTCACCATCAAAGCCAAAGCCACAAATAAAGATGAAATATCCAAGTTTGTGTGCAACCTAAGGTCTGAATTCATAAATTCTTCCCCCAACATTTTGCAGACCGCAAACCAGAAATCCAGGTGATTGATTTTGAAAAAGTGCCTCATTCTTGTGACATATATACCTCCTCTAAATCCCATAATTTTCTCAGGTGATGACAGTGAGAAATTTGCCTCCATAGTCGACCAAGCAGAAACCTGTAATTCTTCTCACAAATTTCGCAACAAACTCCACTCGTCTAACATGCCAAAGACTCTTTAAAGCCATCACCGAGAGTTCAAGAGTTGCTAAAAAGGATGCCATCATTAATGCATACCTTTCCCACCTTATGCAAATCTGTGAAAATCTAGAGCCATCCATCCTTCACTCCACAACAATTAATGAATGTACTCTTCACGTGTTTTCAAAATCTCAAGTGCCTCCATTTGCATAAAACTATCATCACCTTACCACGTCATTCTTTAAAATGATTGGAAAATTTAAATCAAATTTAAATCTTCCTTTCGTATAATAGTAAAGTCTTCAAACATTTCAAACTTGTGTTCCAATGAACCTTTAACTCCAATATTGGATAACATATTTGCCAAAGAATTGGCTTCTCTACGAACATGCATTACCCTGAATTCTTCTTGAATATTTCTAGCAATTCCCGTATTCTTCTGATATGTTTGTTTAGGTACCATGCATCCATTTCACCTTTAATGATACTGTTAACCACTAACTGAGAGTCACCCTCCAAGAGAATTTTTTTGCATCCGAGTTTCCATCCCATCAATGTGGCATTGAAAACCGCCAAACATTCCGCTGAATTATTTGAGCCATCCTTGAATCTTTTGCCCCTATTGCTAGTATATTACCTTCATCATCCTTGACAACAAACCTTGCCCTTGAGCGTCCCAGATTACCTTTTGACGCTCCATCAAAATTAATTTTGATCTAACCTTTATTAGGGGGTTGCATATATTATAATAATAGAACAATATAATTAAATATTATAAAAATATTTTATTATTATATTGCCTTATTTAATAACTATATATATATATATATATATATATATATATATATATATATATATATATATACACACACACACGTGGAGGGATATTCTTTATGAAAAAGATATCTTTGAGATAAATCTGGAATAGACATCTCAAACAGATATCTGTTGACATATTTTTTTGTATGCAAACACAATGTCAAAGTACCTATGACATGCTACCTGTAATACACATCACAATGTCACATATATTTAACAAGTGCCACGTAGTGGCTAATACTTGTCGTTATAATATAATATTAACTATTAAAATTAACTAATGATTACAACATAGTTAGAACTTTTCATATTTATAAGATCTCTAAATGTTTAAATAGTGAATTATAAGTACTATTTTTCAAATTGAAATTTATAATAGACACTTTAAATCATAACAAATTGATGATAGTAGCTTTAAAAATTAGAACTTACACAAATTTATCATCCTTTAAAATTTTTCCTACTACTAAAATATGAGAAAACAATATAATCAGAAAAAAGATGATTGTAATATAGGTAAAAAAGTGAAATGATAATAGAAACTTAAACAATGGTCCTATAACACCAAACCGATTCAACCAATCATATATTTTTATTTATTGAGAATCATTTATTAATCGCTTCTCTTCAGCTTAGAGCCAAGGTCTGAGGGGTATCCATTCTGCCAAAGTCGCTCGGGGCACGATCCCGACCTCATCCCTTTTAAGATGTCTTCTCGCTGGGCATGCGCTCAGCGAGATTTGAACCCTGGTGGGCTCAATGAGAACCATTGAGCTTCACCGCTAGGCCAACCAACTGTTGACAACCAATCATATTTGAGATAAGTAATTTGTATAATTTATGAAATCAATAAATAAATATCTTAACTTTAGAAATATTTAAATTACCAAAAAATCGTTACTTTTCATTGGTGCAAAATAATTCACTAATCATGCCAAGATCAATGCAATAATCAATTTCTCACATAAATCTACAATAGAATTCTAGAAAAAGATATCTCTCCACATATTGTATATATTATTATTAAATATATTTATATTAGTTAAAAAATAATAATAAATTTCAAAGCCCCCATCCCACATGCCAACCCAACACCACTACCCCACAATAGTGTTATATATATATATATATATATATATATATATATATATATATATATATATCCTTCACAAGACACCTATTTTTATCAATTTCTCACATAAATCTAAAATAGACATATGAGAAAAGATATCTTTGACATATTTTATATGATTATTATTAAATATATTTATATTCATCAAAAAAGTAAACAAAACAGAATGTCGAAGCCCCCATCCCATTATGTCATGGGAATTGAACACCACCATCCGCTAACGGTATTAGTTGTATTTAATAATAATAATATGTACAAAATACCAGCACCTATTTTTATGAGTTTCTCATACAAATCTGCAATAGACCCCATCCCACTATATGACACGAGAATTGAACACTACCACCCATTAATAGTAATAACATATAAAATACCAAATATTATTTTCGAAGCACCTATTCTTATCAATTTCTCTTACTTGTATTTAATAATAATATATAAAATACCAGATATTATTTCCGAAGCACTTATTTTTATCAATTTCTCCTAAAATATATCTTCCCACATATTATATATATTATTAAATATATTTATATTAATTAAAAAAACAAAATAGAAAAGTCAAAGCCCCATGCCACGCTGTCATGGGAACCCAACAACATGACCCGGTGACACAATGTTAGTAGTGACCGTTAAAAGGGGGTCCAAATTTGAGGACATAATATTTTATCAGCGAATAAATCTCAACTTTTGCCTAACAATTTTAACGGAACCTCCGAAAGCGAAGGATCCCCGATTTAAAATGCCAAAACAATTTATTTTCTTTTTCTTTTCAGAAATGGGAGGGAAAGCAGAAGAATGGGAGGACGAGCTGTAGCAGACACAATTGAAAATGCAAAAGGCTTTAAATACACCATGTTCGAATCGAAATGTACAGGTATGTATCTTGCGCAGGATCTTGCTTTGCTTTGCTCTACTTTCTTTTCCGTGTTTAATAATGATGAAATTCTTTCAACGTCACGCGTTCGAATCACGAAAGATGATGGCGAGGCTAACGGTCATGTTTTATGGATTGTTTTGGTCAAATCCGGGTCCAGTCTGGTGGATAGCCACCGGCTGATGATTCACAGAGATTGATTTATGAAAGTATCCGATGGGGCTTGATGGAAAGCTTGTTTTTGTTGTCGGATGATATATTTTTCTGTATATACACTTTCTCTTTTGATTTGTCTTGTAAGGAATCTGCATTCATTCTTACCTGTAATAAATGCCTTGCTGATCTGGATGTTGTCAACAATTCAGTGGCTTTGCTGGTTTTCTATAAGAAGATTGTCTCCCTTCCAATCCACATTGCAATGGGAGATTTAGCCTTCCGAAATGGAGCAGAGGCAGAATCAGCTTGAGCTGTATTACAGGTAAGCAATTCATTATGTACTGAGCATGGGTCTGCATTTTCAGGGATTTTGATTTTTACCCTTGTTTGTTACACGCTATTTTGAATAAGCCGATTGTTTTCTTACCTGTTTAGAAGTTTTTGCAATTTTTCCCTTATGCTTACGGACGAATTTCATTTTTTGTATGCGTATCCGATTTTCTTAATTTGTTAATTTACATTTTTCTTCGCTTCCTGCGGGACTGTGTCGGCTTCACTATAAAAATTATAGAGACGGGAGTTGTTTTCCCAGCAAGAAGGGTTTGGTGCAGAAAGAAGGTTGTGGATGTAGTGCAATGTATCTTGGGAAGTTAGAGACCGGGGTTTTGGTACTGTTGTGAAAGGAATGGCCTATAGTGTTTACTGCCATTGGAGTAAAATCAACTGCGATCGTTGTAATTGTAATTGCATGTTGGGTAGTGACTGCAACTCTTCACCGCAGCGGTCTGTCAAGAGGAAGCTTGAAGGGCTCAACTTGAAATGTAATAACTCCTTCATTCCAGCAAGAGATGATATAGGATCTACTGAAGAAGAAGATATTGTCTTGAAAGATGTCAGAGACTGCACGCATTGTTGTCAGCAATGGAATGATTCCACAAAAGAGACTATTGAAGATTCCAGGAAGTTAGCATATTTTGGACAGTTACCAAAAACACTTATATCTGAAATATCAACAGAACAAGTTAATGGTAGAAGTTGCTTTTCTTTGACATTGCACGAGGAAAATGAAGGATTTGATTCACCACATAGCAGTCTTCACTATTCTTCCCCCACGCATATTGATGATCGCATTTCTTCAAAGAAAGTGCTTGTGATGAAGAAAAACCCTCTAGGGAATGTGCCTGTAGAAGCTGAAAGCCATACTCATATGATGGAAGTTGAGAAAGAAGTGCATACATTAAGGGAGGCTCTTCGCGGCCAACACTACGCTTTACAGGACCTCTACACTGAACTGGAGGAGGAAAGAGATGCGTCATCCACTGCGGCAAATGAAGCGTTATCGATGATTTTGCGTCTTCAAGATGAAAAGGCTGCAGTGCGCTTGGAGGCTGATCAGTACAAAAGATTGGCCGAGGAAAAGATTGCTCATGATCAAGGATCCTTAGCATTCTTCGAAGAAATTATTTACAGGAAAGACAAGGAGATTGATTCTTTGGAGTATGAAATACAAGCATTCAGACACAGATTGCTGAGTATTGGATTCGATGACCTTGAAATTGGAAAGATTCGCTACCTGGAACGGTCTTATTCAAATGACAACACCAATACCAGGCATGGAGGTTGTGATAGCTGGATAAATTCGGAGCAGGAGTGCTCTGGTAGTCATGTTACTCTTGGTTGGAAAACTTCAAATAATACACATTCCCGAGATTTATGGAAGATACAGGACAAGAAAGGGAAGAGATGCATTTGCAAGAATGATCGCACATGCTTAGATGATACGTGGAACGAGGGCACAGATGCATTTGGTTCTGGTCTACCACAAAACCAACAGAGTGTGCCATGTTCAGAGAGAGTCACACATGGACAAGATAGAGCCTCAGGCAACTCCAATAGGATTCAGCTGGAAGGAAATTCCATTTCCAGAAATGTGATTAAAGAATCTATCAGAGTTTATTCCAATAATAAGATCGATAACTATGCAAGACAAAGAACAGAGATTGATTGGAGACAGCAGCAAGGATTCAAGGACAATGAAGTGGAACCTGATTTTACATCACAGAGATTTAAAGTACAGGATTCTGTCCATGAAATAGGAATGAATGCCCCAGAACTTTCCCCAAGAGAAAATAGTTTTACTCTATGGGAGGACATAGAAAAATTAGAGGATCAGCTACAGCAGTTATCGAAGCGGAGAGAACTCAATTGTTGTGTAGAAGAGGAATGGGCATCAACAAGTAGGGAGCTCCAGAAAACAGTTGCAGCTTACACTGCTAGTTTAAGGGAAGCAGCCAGGTCCCACTGGAGACTACCCGTAGACAACATCTTCATGTGTGATGGTCTGATAAAAGAAACTGGGGTACACTCTGCAGGGGATCCTCGACTTTCAAATATGTGCGAAAAAGGCAAGGAGAATGCAGAACTACCAAAAGCTGATACACAAGTTCTCTTTTCAGAAATCAATCCACCAAATCTCAAAGCTGCTGGTAATGAAAGTGACTCAAGTTTCAATGTTCATGATGTTTATGTGATCCAGAACGAATATGAAAGGAATGGAGAAGTTATGTCTGACAAAGCGAATGCTTTAAATTTGGACCTGGAGGATGGCGATCGTCTTGGTAAACCAGATCCATTACCACAGAATTCTTTCTTGGACCCTAGTTCTTCTGCAAGAAATTTATTGCCGTCTTCATCACATAATGCTCATGAATCTAATGTAAGCAATAGTTTTTGCAATGCTTTATCGGGTGTTCCAGCAGATTTGATGCTTGAATTTTCTTCGGTTCGAGAGGACGTAAGACATATCAACACTAGGCTTCAGGCACTGGAGGAAAACGGAGAGTTTGTGAAGCAGGCAATTGATTCGCTGAAAATGGATAGAGAAGAATTATCATTGCTAAAGGAGATAGCTCAGCAGCTTCGTGAATTAAAAGAACCATTGAAGAGCTGCAAAGATGTGAAAAGTTCACCCCCTCAAGAGGAGCAAGAGGATGCATCTGTTGTCAGATTCATGGAGGTATGTTATATATATTGCCAGCAGTGTTTTGTGTTTGGAATCAGTAGTTTCTTCAACGTTTGTTGCTCTTCCTGTCAAATCAAATGATTAATATTTCTCTTCACAACTGAATTTATGATCATTAATTCCTTTTTTTTTTGGCATGTAATAGTCAGTACATTAAAAGCACTGGATTATATATAGAGTCTCTCTTTTGGTTGTTTTTTATAGAGGTTCCCATACCCAAATGTTTTAGTTAAGTAATCGCTTAAATGTTTGATAGTGTTGATATTTTGTTTGTTATTGTATGTTTTAGGGGACAGATTTTGTTATCCTAGATATGCATGATAAAATTTTAAATATCGCACAAGCTCTCTTTTCTCATTTATTAGGTTAATGGCTGACAATGGCTTATGTTGTTAGATCTATATGATATTGACTGACAAACAAATAAATTAAATTTTTCAAAAAGAAAAGGTTTGATTTTGATTTTACTGGTAATTACATCATACCATTTACTGCAGTTGCTTACTTTTGCAAATTCAAACATAGTTGAATTTTCATTGAGCTGGAGAAAGAAGCATCTCCTAGCGTGTTCAATGCCTCTCCCACATTTCCTAGGGGAGTTGGTTGGAAGATGAGGTGGGGACCATCCCCAAGATGTCTCCTATATGGCAGGCAATGACCGAGACACCCGTTTTTCTGCTATCTGTTTGGTGATGGGTCTATGTCTCCGCAATTTTCCACAGAAAATAGGCAGTCCTCAGCTAGCTCACTAAAACGAAAAGAAGAAACAAAACATGTCATATATGTTAGAGTTTGAAATCTCTTTTACAGTCCCAGGACTTGAAAACCTAAAGAACTAGCTCGCACATGATCACTTTAATGCACAGACAATGGAGATACATTATCAACAAAATAGAAAATTGTCTTTAGTATAGGAAGCACAAGCTCCCTCTTAAGACTACATCTTTCTTACCTTGGATCTCGTCTTGCTTTCTGTTATTTTCTCTTTCTCTCCCTTGCTAAAATGGCTATGAGCGTGTTTCTAAAATAGGAATTCAGGGTGGGAGAAATATCCAGTGCAGGTGATTATAAAGTGGTTGTGGAGGTGCCAATTCGTCGTGGCACTCGGCAAATTCAATGAGTGCATATTGACTTACATTCTAGATGATAGGTGCACATGTTCATGCAAAGGACACATGTCCAAATTACTTAAAAGTCTAAGTTGCTGGTTCCAATATAAGTAAGGAGGTTCGCGTATGCTGGTGCAACACAATTTTTCTCTTGGGTACGGTACAGTTGGAAATAATTATAATTATTATCATACATGTGTATATGTACGGTATGGTTGAAAATGCTTATAATTATTATTATATATGTATATACATGTGTATATGTATATATATACATGTATACATATATGCATGTATGTATATATGTGTATAATATATATATGTATATACATATAAAGACATATGCATTATATATATACATGCACATACATACATACATATATATATATATAAAATTTAAAGGGTTACAAGTTTGAAAATACATTTGATGTTATATAATAATAATAACGACAATTGAATCTTTAGTAGTATGATACTTCAGCATTGATCAGTGATAGTGATTAAGATAAATATAAATTCAATTGATAGTTGAAAATTTCAACATTATAATATTATTTCTTAATTATATATGTCTAGATTCAAATGAAAATGATTACACTTACAAAATCTGAAATCAATACAGTAAAAAATATTGTATCTTGGTCTTCAATATTTATCAAAAGCATCTAGATTGAAGTCATTGGTTGATTCAATCATTTGAACCTCAAGATTATGGATTGCCACTCCCACTTGGTACATCATGTGATGGGGCCTTGACATCATCTACACTGACTCTAGTAAGCTCTACATTAGATGCATCCAAGTTGGTACACTTGAGTTATATCCCAATTTTTCATTGCCCTATTTAAGGTTTGGGGCACTTTAAGTTTTTTTTATATATTAATATTCTACCGTTTTAGATTTTTTTAAAAAAAATCCACGGTTGTATGCCATGGAGTATTTGGGAGCAGCTAGGGTGTGGTCTTCGACGTTCTTGGGCCACTCTCATTGCAGGACCAGTAACCAAATTAATTGGGTACAGGAATATGAATTTACAACTACAATATCTTCATTATTTTCCTACCCATTTATAAACTTATAAAAAATTAAACAACCATTCCAAAACAATCTTCAATAATGATATCCAAAATAATCTACAACTCTTTTAAGGTGCTTCTTGAGATCTTTAATAAGCCTAAAGAAAATGACAGTGACCGTGGTGGTGACACCAATATTATAAACACTATTGGAATCTATAGACATTAGAGACAAAGGATCATTATTCTATACCATGGTAACATATTGATCCTCAGATACAGAACACATTTGAACAATTGCCTCCCTTAATACTGTGTAAATCTAATTCACAAAGATTTGAGGTGTAAGAGTTATTGAATTATTGATTATTGGTATCCATGCTTGATACACGTGGTATGTATTTTTTGCATTCAAATTTCAGTCTAGAATCTCCACTTGTATTGTCATTTTTTCTGCAGTCTTAAGTTTCAAATTCAGCCTTCTTTGTGTCCATGTTTTATTGTATACAATTGTTGACAGATGTCTAGTTATATACTTCTCTCTATCATCTTTCATTTTGCCAACAATTTGTCAGTTTTTTCTCTATATTGCATGGAAATTAATCCTTTGTATGATGTTCTATCATTTTATCTGAATTTTCATTAATGGGAAAATTGACGATTCACATTTGAAAGAATTTTTTTCCTTGTTTGACTTGTATGTACTTCATGATTAATTTTGATTGTATTCAATATATGCTATCCATTTTCATTATCGGTGATGAATACTTGTTATTTTAAAAATTATTTATTGGAGCTCCCATACCATCCCTTGGAATATCAAGGGTACCCTCTATGTGTTTCTAAAACTCATCTCAATTTCCCAATCCCCGAACCTTGATGGAGTGATCTAGATTGGAGGGAATATTTGGGGGATAACACTCTTAAGTTATGTGAATCTAGATGGGTAATGCGTGGAAGCAATATTAACAGTGATTTGGAATTAACAATTAGAGAATGGTATGTAGGAAAGATAATGGGGTGGGAACAAAAATCTATATATGTGTGTGTGTTTGTTATATGTTATACAGTGCTAAGAGATATAGGACATTCTATTTATATTAACCATTTCTATGTTATGACTTGAATTTTACAATGATGATACATAGTATATAATACAATTACAAGGTGGAGGGTAACATCAAAGACAACTATGAAACTGTTGGCTTCTGTATTTGTTGGCACTTTGTGTTCCTAGAGGTTTGATAGCTTGTCCCCAAGGTAGCAAGCAAAGAGGTTCTAGGACACAATGTAGATTTTATGGGGATAGGTCTGATGACATGGCATGAACCTCAAAAGCATGGTCTGATATGGCACAACATGCACCGAAATCTGCTGCATAGTTCTAGGACTCTCTGACTTCCGATGAGTCTCAAGCCAAGTTCTAGGGGTTCAAGACTCTTCAGGAACTCGGTTTAGGTGAGACACATTAAAAACCAAGTCTTTCTGATTTTTTGCCAAGTCCTGAGTTGGGTCAGCTTTGCCGAGTCTGCGCTGAGTCTGAGTCTCGTTTCTATGATCTGATTCTGCTGTGAATTATGTGGAAATTGTTGGCCTCGTGCATCAGTATAGGGTGATTGGATTGAGTTGGTTGTGGGATGTAAAATTATACTACATTGTGCCATTCTTCTTGTGTCATCTCTATGTTTGATTAGACAAGTGTAGGTTTTGACAATGTGTGGCCTAGTGTGGAGCTGGGTAACATTGCTAGGCATTGTTAACATTAGGACGCAACCGTATGTGATTTGGAACAAATCGTTTTCCCTTTCTTCATAAGTGATGGTCCCCCTTGCATTTTTTGTGTGTGGTGGAAATTGAATTTGGAGCTGTTGAAGTTTGTATAACTAAGTCTAATTAGCATATTGTCTTGCCTTGACCACTAAGAAGGATTGATGTGCTTTGGTAGGTTTGTGTTGTAATAGTCTCTTTGATTTGGTCCTTTGGCACTAGATGTAGGTGCGTAGCAGCCAACTTTGAAGTATGACGAGTTGTTCTTAGCTTGACCAACAATAGAAAATCTGGCTCAACAAGTTCACGATGTCTTCTAGTTGAAGACTCAAATATGGTGGCAAATCATGGACAAAGGTGTTGTTTCCATCAACGCCTACTACAATGTGAGGACCAGAGCACAAATGCTTAATCTTTTAGTGTGGATCCTTGAAGTGCTCCATTTCAAGATTTGAGTTGAGTTTCTCATCCACCTTGAACTCATGTGTTGTGCGTTGTAGTATTGCTCAACTTGTTGGGCACATGCTAGATGTGGTGTAGAAAAAAATGCTTTCTCTTGTAATGATCTTTAGCTAAATATTTATGTAAAAATACTCAGATCTGAAATATTGCAAGGAGTCTTAACTCTCAACCAAAACACTTAAAACCAAAATATCCACAACCCACATTCAAATGCTAAGTTTCCGATTCGGGTGCGGGTGCGCGGATTTGCGGAATTTTTTTTTGGGGTTTTGGATGCGTTTATATATATATATATATATATATATGCAAAGAAATGCAAGAAATATACAAAATTAAATCATTTGATAGTATGATACTTCATCATTGATCAAGATAAATATTAAATGCCAATTGATAGTTCACAAATATTCAAATAACTAATAACTTAATAAGCCATATCATATACGTCTATGTTCACGATTCCAATGCAAATTAGAAAATCATTACAATTACAAAATCAAAATGTAGTTCATGAATATATCTATAGTTGGCACTATAGTATAAAGAGGGGAATATCTGATAAACTTGCGTGCTGATTATTTCCTTATCAAGCTTAATTTCTGCAGACTATTATAAAGCTCATATTAATATTCCTTGGAATTGTGGTAAATATATCAGAGTTTCGAATATTAAACATTTGCCATGTTATTCTATTTATTCTGAGCTTCGTAGGAGACATACAGGTTGCCATGTCATTATTTGGACCATAGTTGGAAAACTCAAACTCAACAAAAACTCGCCAAGGCCAGAAATTGTTTTTGGGAAAAACTCGGCAAAAAACTCGGGAACTTAAAAAATAGCTTAATTTTAATTAGAAATGCATTTTTTTGCAAAATTCAATGAGAAGATGCATCCAATGAGTTAATTAATGAAAACACAAAAGAAACAAGCTGAGTTTAGATATATATGTAAATGCAAAGTGGGTACAAAATTGTATTCTCATGCGGAATGCTGATGGATGGAAGCAAAATAGTGAATAGTTTCTATAAAACTAGAAGTAAATACATCATTACAATTACATCTTCCTCTTCCCATCTCTACTAGCTAATAAGGAAGAGGAACTAGAGGGTCTAGTCCTAGAAGCAGAACCTTGCATTGGGCGCGACTATGCCTCCTCGCTCGGTGTCTCTGCCTATGTGTGTGCCTCGTTCTCCATCTTGGATGTAGCTCCTCCTAGCATTGGCAATAACTCCTCCTCATCGTCCTCCTCAATGTCATCCAATGTGAAACCAAATCCACCCCTCTCCTCCATAGCTTGCCTCTCCAAATCCGTGATGTCATCCTTTGTAGATAATGGAGGCTGCTCCTATGCCGTCCAATCACTGTAAGGATCTTTATCGTCCAAATCAATTGGACCAGTTGGTGCTTCTTGTGCCTTTCTCATGCGCAACTTAAGATTATATTTCACATAGACAATGTCATTGAGGTGTTTTTGGGCTAACTTGTTTCTCTTCTTTGTGTGGATGGACTCAAATAAGCTCCAATTATGCTCACAATGGGATGATCTACAAGGCTGGCATAAGATTTTGAGAGCAAATTTCTTTAGACGTGGGGTATTTCCACCCCAACTTTGCCACCAAGCCTTTGCAAAATAAAATATTGAGAAGCTAGAAAGCAAAGAGAAAAGCGAAAACATAATTTATCAAATGACAAAATTGCAAATGTTTTACTAGGGGTTTGAGTGCTTCTTGCTCTCTTTGCTAGCTCAGAAGAGAATAATTTACCTTTTGATTCCATATAGATTTGTTGTTCAGTCACAACAAGGTCTCTCTCTGCAACATTAGGTATCATCCTCTAAATGTATATAGAGAGGCCCTCCATGACCTCTCCATTAGGATCTGAATAAGAATCATCGTGCCTAAAACAAAAACAAAGTGAAATCATATCTTACTACACAACGTACAAAAACAAAGTGAAATCAAGTCTTACTACACAACCTACAAAAACAAAGTGAAATCAAGCCTTAGTAAAATCTAAATAAGAATCATCGTACCTGAAATAGGGGTTGAGGAAGTACCTGCTGGATGAATGGGTTGGTGGAGCTGATTGTTCCACCTCCTATAAATAATTTCCCAAATGGGATCATATTTGAGTCTATTCCCCCCTATAGTAATTTTTTATAGCCTCTTTGACCCTATCCATGGCCTCATAAAGACTCCCCATTGGGGTTTGATCCCCATCTACCAAGCGCATAACTCTAACTAGGGGCTCAGACACCTAGAATTGAAATTTGAAAAACACGAATTAGTTTACAAAAAGATTAATTAATGAAGTTAGTAAGTTACAAATTAATAAAGAGAGACTTGAATCAAGAATTATTAAAAATTTAAGTTTTGAAGTTACCTTCACAATCTCAGAAGCCTTATCCCCAAAATTGTTGTCAAAGACTATGTACGTGACAAACTCTCCTTCAAGCTTCTTTGAATAAGTTGAGTCAAGCCATGGTTGACTCACAAACATTTGTTTCAAAGAAGACAATGTACCAATAATGCTTTGCAACGTCAAGAAAATCGTTGCAAACATTGTGACAACAGGTCTCACCAAATCTTTCCCTTTAGTAAACTGTCTCATCAAATATAGAACCCAAAAGTGATTGTAGATATACTTTGTGATCCGCTTTGCATCTTTCACGATTGGAGTCACCCAATCAAGTTTTCCTATGTCCTCCAAAAGGAGGTCAAGGACATGTGCTGCACAAAGTGTCCAAAAAAGAGTGGGGTGCCTCTCTTGGAGGATTTTACCCGACATATTATTAAAAATAATCAATAATTAGTTTCCATATTTCACCTCAAAACTAAATTAAATATCACTTATTAATATTTAATCATATGCAACATAAAATTACCTACTGGGACATATGCTGCCACTTTATTTGTGATGATTTGCACCACATTCTCTATTCCCACCTCAATGACAACGGTCTCCAACATTAATGCCAATGTTTGTGCATTTTTCACCTTGTTGGAGGCATCAACCGATTTCCAAAACACCACATTGTCCTTGCAAGCAACCAAAAAATTAATAATGGTTCGGTTTTTTCCAATTGTCATCCATTAGAAAGAATGGTGCATCCAAATTTACTCCACTCTTTTTTTTCTTCCTCCACAGTTGCTCTTGCCCTATCAACTGCATTTATGAGCAACCTACAAAATCAAAGTGAAATCAAGTTTTAGTACACAATTTTGATTTAATAAATAAGAAAAAACAATTAAAATTTAAAAATGAAATCAAGTGGATTCCGATTATTTACTAACCTCTCACTCAAATCCTTGTGAGAAGGGGCCTTGTACCCTTTTCCCGAAACTATCATTGCAGTCACCAAATTTAGTCAATAGGGACTCTCAACCACACGCAATGGGATGTTGTTGAAATACCAAAAATCAACAACAACAATGTCTGTTTTCTCATGTGCCTCCTTGTTTCTTCTAGTGGCCTCTAATGATGGTTGTGCTCCAGGTGTGTTCCTGTGCACAAAATAATTGTCTATCCTTGATGCTGATGGTGGTGAAGCAGGCACTCCACTAGAGGAAGTAGAAGTGGTAAAAGAGGAGGCACTTTGTTTGCGGATGCGTGGGCCACGAAGAGTTTCAGCTATGGCTGCCCTCATAGCTAATCTTTCCCTCTCCCTTGTAATTTTTTCTCTTCCCCAACTGCAAGTAGGGCATTAATAAATCTTTTTATCTCTTCTGTATTTTTGTCACATGGATTTATATCATGCTTCCTAATGCTTGCAAGGTGGTATTTGAGGTGGTTTATGCCTCTAGAAATTACTCTCTCACATCTTATGCAAATCACCTTCCCAAGCTCATTCGGTGCTTCATAGGCATATCTCCATGCCTTATCTCTAGCACTTTTAGGCCGGGTGCCTATATATCCAGAAGGGCATGGTGTTAGTGGCCACACTTCCTTTGAATTTGCCATGCTGATTTAATGGTTAACTGTTGCCCTACATAGAAATAAAAAACACGAAATAAGTATTTTAGAAAAATAATTAAACAAAGTTAGAAACTAAACAAATTGCTAGGGTATGATATTTAAAAAAAAATTTAGATATTCTTCAAAAAAATAGTGATAGATTCAACAAAATTTGTCAAAAATAGTGTTGAATCTTGTTCTAATGATTCAAAATCATTTCTAACTACTTAGGAATGATTTTGTATTCATTTAGATGCAACAAAAAAGAATAAATGTTTTTAAAAAACATAAAAACAAACTCAACAAACGTACCTAGGAATGTGATTTTTCTTGAAAAACTAGTTGAAATCTGCTTTAAATCCACTCGAATCTGCTTCCAATACTTTGCAATCACCTAGCAAGGGCTTGGAGGCCCACTTTCCTCCACTCTTCACTCAAGTCACTGCAAACAAGAAATTAAAGTTCAATGTGCCTTTTTTTCATTTCAATGCAGGTATTCTGGCATGCAAGAGTTTTTTTAAAAAGTAAAAACTCTGCGAGTTAATTCTGCTTTTTTTTCTCAGAATTACTCCCCGTCTCAAAAAACTCAGCGATTACTCGACGAGTTTGCCATCTATGATTTGGACTGAACGAATGTTGAGTTTGAAGATATTAACAATACTTTAATTGTCATGGATTATATAAGGAATATTGCCTATCGTGAATATTAAAGAGGGCATGGTTTAAAATTATATCAACGATTTGTGAATTGAATAAGGTTTCCAAGTTAAAAGAAATATATATATCGGGCCTTTGATAAATAAGGGAAAGCATATGGAAGTTGCCTTCCTCCTACCGCACGGGATGTAGAATACAAATTCGTTGGTTTACTCATTGTCGTGGACATATTTGGTGTCCTCAATAAACAAGGTAGGAGTTTGGATGCGCTTCTTGTGCGCATCCACAGGGCATCCGGCTCAAAATCAGCATCCCTGAGCAGCCGCATCCACCTCCAGTGCGACAAGGAGCGCATCGGCTACCTAGTTCAAAATGGATTGCTGGTATAAACTGGTGATAACAAAGTATTTTATTCAAACAACTTAATTGATGATTATTAAGATTTTCTGCTTCAGATGTTTGCTGCAATCAAAGATTACAACGATCACATATATACTCAAAAAATACTTAGATTGTTGAAATGCATAAACACAAAAATCTTCCTAATTGCTAAAGTCTCCAAATTGAAGCATAGATGCAACCTTCATAAGAAGCTTCCCAAAGTAGTTTTGTCCTAACAAACTCTATGAATGGGGTTTCCTCCACTGTTCTCTAGAATCTAAGGATTTTTGTCATTAGATTCAATTGACTACTTTATATAGAAGTCGAAAGTCCAACATGGGCCCAAGGTTTCCTTACATTTTATCACATTCAAATTTAAGCCCATTAATGGTGTTCTTATGGTGGTGGGTGAAGTTTTTTGATTGAATGTTGGGGTTCTATGAAAGTGCTTGCTTAAATGTGGGGGTTTGAAAAAACACATATTGGAAGGATTTAATGGTTGGAGGCACTGGGTTAGCGATACAAGTGTATGGGGAAGCAAAAGTCCACGGGTTTGTAAACAACAAGGGATTTGGAGACCAAGGCTTAGGTTTTGGGATATTTGATAACGGTGGGGAAGTTGGGATCAGTAGAAAGGTATAACAGTATGAGAAAATTCGAGAACTCGCCCAAGGTTGGAAAGTGACCCAACACTACCAAACTTAAATAATTTAGAAAGGGGACATTACAAGTCCACCCTTCTTTAAATTGCTTGTCAAATAATTGTAATTTTTCACTTGGTCCATGTTTTTTTTATTCTTCCCAAGTGGTATGTTGTATAGGCAGGTTATTCCAATGGACTAGGTAATTTGTGATTTCTCCATTTCATGACTTCTTCACTCTTGTAATATAGATGACATTTGGTACCCACGTGACTTGCACTCCAATAATTGTAAATATTATGAGTGACTTTCTAATTGCAATTGTCAAGGTGTAACCATTTTGTCAATGCTACCCATTGACACGTGGTATGGTTTCTTACACGTGGTATGGTTTCTTAAGCCTCCTTCCTTCCACATACTCCTAGACTCTACCTGCCCACCTATTGGTGTACAACAACCAGAATTGGATGTGAGCTTGGTACTAGTCAAGCAAAACAATTCTTGGTAGAGAGATCTACTATTCACTTTTATCCTATCCACAACGACATGATTCCAATCTTTGCCATGTACCTTGGAGAGTCTAATGATGAATTCCATGAACACACACTCCCAATATTGCTTAGGAATATGTGATGGGCTGGTTATTCCAATGGACTAGGTAATTTGTGATTTCTTTATTTCACGACTTCTTCACTCTTTGTAATATAGACGACATTTGGTACCCACGTGACTAGCACTCTAGTAGTGTAAATAATTTGAGTGACTTTCTAATTGCAATTGTCAAGGTGTAACCATTTTGTCAATGCTACCCATTGACGCGTGGTATGGTTTCTTAAGCCTCCTTCCATCCACATACTCCTAGACTCTACCTGCCCACCTATTGGTGTACAACAACCAGAATTGGAAGTGAGCTTGGTACTAGTCAAGCGAAACAATTCTTGCTAGAGAGATCTACTATTCTCTTTTATCCTATCCACAATGACATGATTCCAATCTTTGCCATGTACCCTGGAGAGTCTAATGATGAATTCCATGAACACACACTCTCAATCTTGCTTAGGAATATGTGATGGCTAAAACAAACATGTAGGAAAGACATGCTCTCTTTCATTCTCTTTGAATGTATTGTACTCATTGTTGTGTTTGAGATCATCCTCCTTATTCCTTAAAGCTTTCCTAGGGGAATTTCTCCTTTATTTATACAGAAATCTTGAAGGATCTATGCTGCAGTATCATGATTGTAACATGCAATGCTTCCAAAATCTCTTGTTTCACTTCAACTTAGCACGAACAAGATTCTATCCTTAATTGAAATGAAACCATTTGTTGTCACATATTGGTCATCCTTCAGACTTCCATCTAAGATGTTGATAGAAAATGCGCACTTTGAATATTCTGCAATGATAGAAGCCTCCCAATCAGAAAAAATAACAATAATTGAATCAAGAGAGGGCCTTTTGGAAAGAACATCAACAACTACCTCAAAAGTATAGACTTTGAGCTTACTCACCATTTTTTGTTGCTGATCACACAAGTCGTGTTGGTCATGGAGAAACTTCAAACTGTTACGATTTGTCTCAACCATACCTACTGCAAACCAGATATTGTGTGTTTTGCCAAATCACATGCGAAGGCAAAAATCTCCGTCATAGATAGACAAACTTTTTGAACCTTTCAACTGCCTACTTTTAATTGCTACGGGGTGCCCCTTTTGCATTATAATAGCTCCAAATCCCTCTCTTGAAACATCATGTTTATCTGCTTGTTATGTTGTACCTATCCATGCAAAAGCTCCCTTCTTCATCATGTTGGTTAAGGGTGCTTCTAGTTGTGTTTGCCGTAAATCTATAGATCCAAGGGTCCCCTCAACTCTGTTAGTGTGGCAGAGGATGACCATTTCAGAAAGGCTACCATGACCGCATACTCACACTAATATTTTTATTAATTGGGCCCACTGCTTTAGAATTTCAAAGGTAAAATTTAGGTGCCACATATGATCCTTCCATGCTTTGCTAGATATAAAAATATTATCCAAAGATGCCAAGATAATTTCTTATTTTCTATCCATTGAATACTTGATTATTGTAGATTCGGAAGTAGTCAATGCATTAGTCAAACCCAATGGTATGGCTAAGAACTTGAAGTGCCCCAAATGCCATCTAATTGCTATCTAGTGGACATCCTGATCCTGCATGTGGATCTAATGGTAACTCAACAATGGACTCATTGATCATGGGACTAGGGTAGATTTGTGTTTTCTAGTGCAATGCTTTGTAGTTGATGAAGTGCCAACTTCATCCTTCTCAAGGAACCCTGATTAAACAAATGGATTATGGCTGATGTAGCCCATTTTAAACAACTTATCCTTCATAAACTTCTCCAATTCATCTTTATGCATTCCTGTGGAAGTAATGATCACGACAGGCTTAAAAGTTAGAACATGGTTCCAAGTCCACAACGCATTGGAATCCTCTATTGGTTGGAGTCAAATTATTGAGCACCATGCTATGCTGATCTAGAGAATCCAAATATTAGAATGATGACTATGCTGCTTACCAAAAAGTGATACGTTATGCATGTCTGTCACCACTAAGCAACTTATTGCCTCGCTAGCTTAACCCTTGCAAGAACTCCTCTTAACTGTGACTACTCTAGGCAATCCATTAGAGATACTTCTGAGCTCCACATCTTTTTCTTTAGATCTGAACTTTAGCTCCATGGAATTGTCATTGTCCAAAGGCTTACCAAGAGAATGTAGCAAGGTTGCACAGAGACGGTACTTGGAGACTTTGGAGACTGGTACTGATATTGGTACGACTATTTTTTCAAAATAGGAGACGGGGGTTACTTGGAGATGCCACTATTTTTTTCAATATAATTTAATAATTTATAGAAAATCTGAAAATATGGTGGACTGTAACTATAACTTAATGATACTTGGAGACTGTAACACCAAAATCCCCTACCGAAACTGAAATCCCCACTCATTTCTGCTGTTACAGTTGCTCTTAAATTCTTAAACCTCAAAATGGTGTCTAAAATCATTAGATCTTTCACCACTAAACCAGCAAAATCTCCATGGTAGTCTCCGGTACGGGAGACGCATCCCAGTCTCTGGTGTGCGTCCCAGGGGGTTGAGGACACGTCTCTGTGCAACTATGGAATATAGTCTTTGCACACCCATGACCATATTAGTTTTCACAACACAGGATTCATCTCATACCTCAACCCTACGCATGGCTACATTGAGTTGTTTGCCTATCTAGGTACATGGATTGAGGAATGTATCAGCAATAGTGATATTGGGCCCACCAGAATTTTCAGCCCTCATTTGTCATTCAACATCTGCTGTAGTTATAACTTCAGAGAAAAGCTTCTTATGTCATTTTCTGCTAGTTGTACCCTTCAGCTTTTCATCACTGTTGGAATATTTTCCAAGATGACAAGAACTATTTAATGATATGGAATGAGATTGATAGCAATAACTCTTTGCTGCCATTATTCTCCTTATTCCTAGAGCTGTAGGCAATCAAAGTGTTTACCTTCTTTAGCTGATTTGGACATTTCCAAGAAAATTACAATTATTTTATTCTCAAATTGAGAGCCGTTAATGGAACAATAATCAATTGAAGTATTCTTCATAGATTCTGTAATGTCCCAAATTGGGACTTTCTTGTTTTACCCTAAAGTTCTCTTGGAAATGGCAATTTATCAAGCAGTCAGAATAACAGTACATTTTGTTTCTGGTTGATATCTTACTAACAACAATATGGTTTTGTAGGGAACAAGTCAAGAACAAGATGAGCATTCAATACTGGCCTGTGATTCTCTATTAATGGTGGCATAAACCCAGTTTAAACACAGCAATCTGAAACTTGTAATGGTCCCCTTCTGAGACTGTACTGTCACCAATAATTTCTGCTATAATGATGATCACAATAGTGACAAAATCTGATTACTAGATCCTCTTAAAATCTGCACATTAATCTCCTCCTTCAATCTATCAAACCTAACCACAAATCTGTCCCAAAGAGATCTCAATCTCTTCTTTATAATCTGCTTATAGACTCCTCATATTCTACCAAAATATTTTCTTTGATATTACTTCCTCTCACAGTGTAGATAACTCATTTATCTTCTTTTACTCACATAAGACCCATCGTTTATTAACCATTACTTAACATATAAATTATACTATCCCTTGAATTCTTTAGATTTATTGATCGGAGCTTTACCTTCTGAGTAAGACAATTTAAGTTTGTCTTATTTTACCAGCTTAGTGTCATTTGAATAAGACAAAAATTTGTCTTATAGGATCAGTTGGCCTTTTCAGACAACACAAACTAATACCAGGCTTTGCTTTTGGTTGTATCGGGTTTTTAATTGCTTTTCCTTTGCTGAGTTACGTGGCACATCTTGCAGCCTGACTGATTTCTTTGACGTTATTGACTTTGCTGTTTAATAGTATTATTTTCTGACTGTATCCTATATTATGGCTGACTGGATATTTCCTTATCTCTGATTGGAAGTTAATAGTCTGCTCCGTGGTTATTAACTTATTACTGACTATTCATTTCCATTCCTTTGATCTATTTGATTGCTATCTGTCTATGTTGGTATTGCTGACTATACTTATAGTGGATGAATAAATGGAATATCCAATTCAATATGTGCCCCACAAATAACAAAGAAATAAAGGTCTTCGTTACGGAGAAATTTTACAAGAGAAATTGGGGTAATGGGATTAGAAGGAAGAAAATATATTATATCAATGAGTTCAACCCCGCATGTGATCAACTCCAAAAAGCGTATATAGGAGCTAACATTTCTTGGAGAGCTAAAATTCTTATTGCTCAGCTTAGAACCAACTGTCATCAACTCCGCTGTGAGACCGGTCGTTGGAAGAGGCCAAAGGAAGCTTGGGAAGACAGAATTTGCATGTTTTGCAACTCTAGGAAAATGGAAACTGAACATCACTTTATTTTAGAATGTGAAGCCTACAAGGACAACAGGGATAAATTTGTGGATACTATATCTGATAATTCTTGGCATAACCTATTCAGCGAGGAGTACATTGAGAAGTTAGGTGGGCTCATCATCAACTTGCACAAGAATCGAACCGAGTTACTGAAGTCAGCTTAAGTTGCCTTGCTGTCCCATAGGCTATATTTAGCCTCGTGGACGTAAAATTTTTATCTATCTATCTATCTATCTATCTTATATTTTTCTTGGATGCGTGAGGTCGTGACCTAGTCTCTTGTGGTCGTGTCCTTTTAATCGCCACTACTATTAAATTTTATTATTATTTATGTATATGAAGTTATGAACGAACTTTATTCAATCTCTGAACATTATGATGCATATATAATAATTATATTAGTATTTATATTAATAATAATTTTTAATATTTATCTTTCAGTATATATAATTAGATTGCATATATATACATATATATATTTATTATATCATATTATAATAACAAATGATATATAATTAATATATTAGATATTTATGTTTTAGTATATATATATATATATATATATATATTACATTATGTATTATAATGATATATGATATATATCAATATATTAGATTGGTTTATATAATTACCTATTTATTTATATTTTGTATTTTAATTTATATTTTATTATAAATCTTTATCTAGTTTTCTTTCCTTATCATTTGTAATTTTGTCTCATAGAGATTTCACAAAGTTGGTGTGGACAAGATGAGGATATTGCCAATGGACTTCAAACAGGGGGACATGTCAGATTCATGCCCACGAAAATAGTTAACTTGTAAACCACTCTCAGATTGCAGTGATTCCATATTTTTGGTATTTGAAGTCTCTACGTGTGTTTCTTGGACACCATTAGAAGTCAATGAAACCTCTATTTCATGTATGGACTCGACATTCCATAGATTTCTAATCGACTTCATTTAGACAATTTCTTTCCAGGCATGCAGAGCATTAGAAATCATCGGAGTATCTTTTTTAGTCAAGGAATCTTTACCTTCAACCTGCAATGCCGAGTCCTCTTGCTTCTCAGCAGCTTGTTGTACTTCTAGTTCAATCCTTTCTTCCTTTAGCTAGAAACGTTCTAGAGCTCATGCTCAAAAATTTGTTTCTCTAGGGCTTTTGGTGGCTTAGGTTTTGGTCTTCCTTCTTTCTCCAAAAACATGGTTTTAGTAGGTTTTTCCCTTGTCTTCAAATTGCAAATTATATAAAAAGATAGCATCTTGAAACTCTTCACTGTGCTCTATATTCAAAGAGGAGAGCTGTAAACTTCTCTTCTTTTTACAATGCTTCTAGTATTGATGTAAAATTAGTGTAACTTTGAAAGCATTGGACTACCTTTGAAACTCCTTAAAGATCCTGTCAATCTCTCTTGCAGAAAGGCGTTTGGGTACCTTTTCTTCTTTCTCCCTTTTTTGCAAGAACATAGGTGTTGATGGCTTTGGTATGGAATTAATCATAAATTTGTCATTGGCAGAGGTACTTATTTTTCATTGAGTTGCTTTAGTGGGTCATAGACTTGGTTATCTATATAGTGCAACAGTCATCGCATTAGGTGTCAATGCGTCTTGTCTTTGATGCAACCTAATCATGTTACATGGATGGATTTGTCTTTTTTAGTTGTTAAGTTATAATTTCTTCTTCCCTCTTTTGCCATATCTTCCTTTTTATATGGATCTTGGGTTTTTAACTTTTTCTGCTTTCTTGGATATTTGATCTCTCTTTCATTTGGATGAATCCACCTTTTGCGTTAATCTTTAGACTGTCAAGATCAAAGCTTTGGTACCATATTAATGACCCTTAACTTAATATTTGTGTAAAAATACTCAGATCTGAAACATTGTAACAAGTCTTGATCAAAATGATTATATCTAAAATACCCGCAACACACATTCATATGGATTGCTCATAAACTAGCTGGCACAATTTTTTTTTTCCAAATAACTCATTCAATGATTACAAATATTTCGTTGTTTTAGATGTTTAAAAAAACAAATATTACAATGATCACAGACATTCCAAAAACTTAGAATACTAAAATACCCAAATGTTGAAATCTTTCTAACTGCCAAATGTCTCTAACTTGAAGTGTAGATGCACCCTCCATGTGAAACTGCCATTAGGAATCCAAAGGGGTTTTGTCCTCCGAAGTGCAAGAAACCAATGGGGTTCTTGTTCTTAGATCCAATAGGTGAACATAAGTGCTGGATTTTTTAATTTAGGGTTTTTTTGATGTGATATCCAATGATGATCCAAATGGACAAAGTTGCCTGCTTTATATAGAGGTTGAAGGTCTAGTGTGGGCCCAAAGTTTCCCTTACTTCATTGCATTCAAACTTGAACCCATTAATGATGTTCTTTGTTGGCCATCATGGTGGATGAAGCCTTTGTTTGAACAAAAAGGTTCCATGAAATTCCATGCCTAGGTGCGAGCATTGGGGAAATACATAATAAAAGGATGGGAGCAAGGATTGGGGTTGGTGATACCGAGTGCAATGGTAAGCGAATGTAAGTGGGTTTGCAAACAATAAGGGAGCATTAGGCTAGGGATCAAGGTTGTGGGATTTTCGGTACTAGTGGGGAAGTAGGATATGATAGAAGGTATGACTCTATGAGGAAGTCTGAAATCCCACCCAAGGGTGGAAAGTGACCCAAACCCTCTTAAACTTAAATAATTTAGAAAGGGGACGTTATTTCTCCACTTCTTTCTCCTATTAGTGTGGCATTGTGCCTAATGGCACATCACAAGAAATATCAAGGGGCATTGGCTGGCTATAAATTAGGATATGTCTAAAATGGATAATGTTCTATAGAACAGGAAAAACTCTATTATAAATATGTTGCATGAAATGCAAGTTATCTTTCATAAGTGTAGAGATGCAATGTGATTGTTATAATACCTATGAAAGAAATGGACAAGAGGTCGACCATTTATATTTTCCCATTTGTTTGAGAGTGGAATGTGGTAGATTGATCTAATCAAATATCTAATAGATCCCACAAGGTTTGACAAAAATGGCTTACAAAACTTGGGTTGTGGTGTCATATTAGATGATGGAAATGTGAAATGAACCAACACATGATTGAAGTTGAGTCTACCATGCTAATGCATCTTTTATCATGATTGGCACTGACATAGTTTCATTCTAATGCTTTTTTTACAACATATCAAATATGAAATCCATGCAGACAGATTTCCATGGCTTGGATGGAATGAGTAGTGTACAATTCAAACTTCTTGTTTTACTTGGCAATAGAACACAATGTGCATGACTTGATATGCTACTCAATGTTGTTTACATGAGGCAGAAAGAAATGTTGTTGTAGCCGATGTCTTGCTTACATTGAAGTTTATTTTCTGTCTTGGAACAGTGTTTGTCCCAAATGAGTAATTTGCTTGCCAGAATGCAAAGATAGTTGAGCTTATAGAGAATCTGGTCAAACAAGCAGTCTTCAAAGACTTGTTCACCTTGTGTGAGAGTGATATAGGATGGTCTGCACTCTAAAAAGTTGTGACTTGTCACATAAAGCACAATGATGAGTGATTGGATAAGATGATTGTTAAGTTAATTTGCCCCTTATTGACTTTTCATTTATTGTGTTTGAAGACCAAATGGATTTCCAGCCATAACTTGCCATACATATGGAAAACATTGCAACAGTCAACCGGAAAGAATGGTGAAAAAAGTTTGTGATTTGATTTAAGTATTGAAATATGCTAGCTCAACACAATGGGTGCAAGATAGACAACTAATCTCTTCTTTCTCTCGCCTTCACTTAGCAACTCTCGTCTTCTTGGCTTCCTTGAATAAATGTGCAACATTATGAAATAATTTGTGCCATTCAACAGATAAATAGGTTTGCCTTGCTTCTTTGTCAAAAACAATTTATTGGTTGAGGGCCCCTTCTTTGCTCATGTTCCTGGTGATGGATTCTATGTGTGTAGGCTTTGCTTTGTGTGAGATTGAGGACAACCTTGTTCAACTTTTCCGCACCTTGCCTTTGGATTACACATGCTAATCATTTGTGCCAATTTCATGATTGATTCAAAAGATTGCAGTAGGGTAGGACAATCTTTTCTCCAATGTGATGCATCATAGAATCCACAAGTTGAGAATTTCACATGCTTGCTTGTGGTATGGCCATTTCCTTTGCACTTGTAGTAGTTGAACTTTCAACCAAAAGTGTTATTATTCCCTTGTTCACAACATTGCTAGTCTCCTCATCCTTGCCACTTTGGAGCATATTATTGCTGAGGCACATATTGTTGCTGAGGTGCATACGAGGGAATGCATATTGTGTTTGTGTAACCAATGATGGCACACTTGCATTTAAGATCTACTTTCCCCTACCTTCACACACATTTTGTACCACGTGCTAAGCTTAGCTACCCATTTGGATACAGGTACAAGAACCTGGTACGTGGATGCATGGAATTTTTTTTGGGGGTTTGGATGCGTTTGGATACATGTGTATATAATAATATATAGTATATATATACAAAAAGATTAAAGAAATATACAGATTTGTAAAACTAAATCATTTGGTAGTATGATACTTCATCATTGATCAATGCCAAATGCCAAAGATAAATATTAAATGCCAATCGATAGTTCAAAAATATTGAAATAAGTCATATCAATGATATCATATATGTCTACGTTCACGATTCCAATGAAAATCACTACAATTAGAAAATGTAGTTCATGATTCATCAATCATCAAAAGGATTATAAAAAAAACCATCATCTATTGGATTTTCAGCTGCTGCAAGTTCAAGATCATTTGAACCCAAAGCGGTCCCACTCGCACTAGATGCACCATGTCTATTTATCTCATCATCATCATCATCCATAGTGGCTCTAGCAAGATCCTCAACGATTGCATCCAAGTCGGTACACTCAGGTGCTACATCCCAAAGCTTCGCCGCTCTGTCCTTGTATTGGGGATCCTTACGTGATAGGAGACACAAATTGGAATAAATATACACGAAGTCTTCATCTCTTTTTGCAGCCAACCGGTTACACTTCATTGAGTGGATAATGTAGTATATACTCCAATTTTGTTCAGCAACAGATGAACTCGCAACCTGGGGAAAAAACAAACAAAATAAAAAACAAAAATTGCAAAATAAATTAAAGAAATTTAAGTACTAAATTCTACAATATAAGGGGTAAAAATAAAACAAAATAAACTTGTGAGAGGATCTTGATTGCAAGAGGCTGGAGGTACATATAATCTTGAGCATGGGGTACCACCATGTAGTAGCATCCATTTCGGATTGGTCATTAACAACACAAGGAGTATGATTTCTTCTTGAGACAAACAACCCAAATTTTTACATAACATTTGTCTCCACTTCTGGATCTTTGCAGAGTCTACTAAATGCCCGCTTGTATCCATTAACAACTTCAGAATATCTATATGGTGGTGCTCTCCCTGGGACAAAAATTACAACATTGCTATAATACCTCAGAGATAGGGCATATGCAAGGAGGTGCAATGGTGTGGTCATCTTGTTATAACGATGAAGAATGATTGGTTCCACCCTTTTGAAAAAGTTTTCTTCACGATCATTCTCTTTTTTTTGTATTGCCACTTTTATTTTCTCCAACATTGTGTCCATGCTATCATAGACATCCCCCAAGCATGGTGCATCTGTATTAGCAAACTAAAGCGTAGTCACGATAGGGTCAATGAATTCCAATACATATTCCACACGAACCCACCAATCGTCATCTAAGACCAATGACTTGACGTTTTGGGCCCTCTTTAAATTTGACAGCTTCCATACACCCCTTTGGTTGCTAGTAATCATTTGACCCAATGCCTCTTGCTCCTTCACAAGTCGTCACCAAACAATTGTATGAGATGCAAACTGGGTCTCAACAACCTAGGATCATGTTAATAGTAAATTAATAACACATTAAAAAAATATTTTATTCAATTCTGTAAAACATGACATAAATGAAAATTAAAAAAATTAAATTTACATTCAACAATTCACAAACATTTGGATCTCCTTGCCCTCTTGGTATGTTTCTTTCAGCCACTCTATTTGGATGCCAATTGCTTGCATGACCAAGTTGAGGGAGAGTACGGTGTCCAAAAAATGTGCTCATATCTTGCCTAAACCAAAGCACCTACAGCCCTATAGTTTTTTGCATTGTATGTAATTACTTGGATCACATCCTCATTACCCAACATCTCTATGGACTCAATGAAGATTCTGGAAATGAACTCTCCTTTTTTGACTTCCCCTTGACAATCAACTGCCCTACAAAACATTATCCCTTTGGGTGACACCGCAATAACATTTATCAATGGACGGTTTCTACAATCTTTTCATCCATCGGAAACAATCGAAACACCTAATTCAACCCAAGAATCTCTAATTGGTTTCAGTGAGGCCTCTATAGTTTCTCTCTCTTTGCAATAAGGTGGTAGACACCTTTTCATACCCAAGACTTGTGAAACTAGGAGGTGCACTAATCATTGCTGACACCATGTCCCGCCAATATGGTGGTCTCACCAAGTTGAATGGAAGACCATTGGCATATATGCAACGTGCAATTTTTTGTTCAACAATATCTCTTGCTTCCTTTTTAAATGACAAATCCAATGAACCTCTTTTGTGGGTGGGAATTTCTATTTCATCTTTGTCTTCCGTAGAGGGTATAGACAAGAAAAGATGTTTGGAGGCCGTTACTATATTAGTGGGTAAATTCATTGTTTTTTTCTTTCTAGAAGTATAAGCACTTTGTTTTCCTTTTGCAATCAGTTTGTCAACATCTTCTTGTTCTTTTATGAATCCCGCTATTTGTATGGGAGACAACCCCTTCTTATTTGGGCCCTCATACATATTAATCCCTTTATCACTAGGGCCCATAAAAGGGAAGTTTCACTTGAGAATAAGAGCTATTATATTGGACATTACAAAAATTACACTTCCAAATATATCCCCCACTTCTTGGAACTTGTGAAATCCTTGTGGCATGTCTCCATAGAGGAGATCCTTTATCAATTTATCAATTTTGGTTTCCTTCCACACCCACTAAACCTTGACTACTGGCCATTCTTGCAATCTAAAAAAAAGAGAAACAAACTTGAAAAAACTCATCAAAAGACTAAAGAATAGGGTTTAAATGCTTGCCTTATATGTTTAAATCTCTTTTGTGGAAGCTATTTGGCACTCCACGAACAGTCTCCTTCGAAAAAAACCACATGTCCTTTGAAATATCAAAATGGAGACAAAATGAGTTGAGAGGGAAAAAACAAACAAAATGATATGTTTTTAGGTTGAATGGCCTCATAAAGGAACATTTTAAGGGTTTTTTTTTTTTAAAAGAACACTTTTGAACATGCTTTTTTGGTCACTTTAAGTGACCCCGCCTGCTGATTCTCTCTGATGTGCCTGGATATGGGCTGGGTGCGCACTGGATGTGCACCACAGCCTGTGGATGCACGGGGTTGCACATCCTGGTGCATCCGCAGGCTGTGGCGCACATCCTGTGCGCACCCAGCCCGCATCTACAGTCACATTCCCATCTGGTGCAAGCCTACAGGAGGCGCATCCTGCAACTAAGGTACCAATATTGTCATGTGTCATAAAAGTAAGTCAACGAATAAAGATATTATCATTCTCTAAAGTGGCAAGTCAACTTTGGAGATTCATACATATTTCAGCTATATCACAACTTTCTCACAATGATCTGCAAGTCATATGTATCCTAAAATAAATCATGTCCCTAGATACACTCTACACACAATTATCTCTAATTATGCACATGCATCCTTACTAATTCATTCATTCACTATCTATAGCTAGGTGCTGTTTGTCGCACCATGAACACAAGTTACAATTGGGCACAACAGTCATATGGATCTATTCTTGGTACACATCACATTATATCCAGTTGGCTTTATCCTCTCTGGGGATCTATAGTTCACTTCTCATTTTAAGGCATTTGACTCTGGTCACTGATCTGAATGCTGCATATGCTAGAGAGAACCATTAGTGGTAAAATCATTAGCAAAATTGAAAATGTGCCATTTCAAGAAACTCAACATTGTAGAAGCTCATTATATTATGTACTAATGAGAGTTATAATCATTTCTTAGAATGCTAGATGCCTTGAAACTTTCTAGTTAAGATTGAGAATAAAGAGCATTTGTTTGAGACGTACCTTAGCCTATTTAGGAAATATATGGCCATCAATTGTTTTCTGACAGGATCATGCATCTTCCCCAAAATTAGATTATTTAGTCTGAGCATTTTAATTGGTGGATATGGGCATGTGCGCAGAAATATGTTTGATTGAGCATGATGCCTACAGCATTTTGACATCCTTGTCTCCAAAGGAAAAACGTAGGCAAAGCTTTCAATTTTTATCAAATTCATAGGCGGTCAGATGTAAGAATATAAAATCTAAGTATATTTGTGTTTGCTGCACATATGTGTATGACTTCAGCATTCCACTAGTAGAAAAAAGCTTGATAGAAATATTTAATTCCTTTAGCAAATTACTAAATTGATAGGTAAGAGATTTTTTCCAGTTTTACAGCAATTCAAATTATGATATTGCTATCAGGATTCAACTGTGTAGTTTTCGAGTCCAACTAAACATATGGGTTAATGAGTTTGACTTGAAAACTACACAATTGAATCCTGATAGCAATATCATAAATTACTAAAATATCAAATATGGAATATTTTAGTTTTTTTTATAAATGTGCAGTAAAAATGCCATCTTGTTTTATCTGAAGAGCAGAATGATGCAATAATTTTACTCACAATTGGTTATTGTGCATGGGCAGGCTATGCTAAGTTTTTCAATATAGTGTTTTACAACATTCAGATTCTCAATTCATGCCTAGGGGGTTTCGGAGCGTTATTGTTCCATTCAAACATGTTGTGATTGTAGGAGTCTTTATCTACTGCACATGACAAAGTTGACAGGTGCTTTTGGTGGCATGCTAACTTCAACCTACCTGTTATGTTTTTGGTTGTATCATTACAATTGGAATTACTGGGGCATTGAATTACTATCCAGAAACACCTCAAGCATGTACCGGCACATGACATCATACAATCAGATGGTCATTGTTCTATAGTTGTAATGGAGATAGGTTTGTTTGGTGTATTCAAATGTTTGTAAAGAAATTTTGATTTTGTATATTGCAAATATGATGTAAAATTCATTGGTACCCCATAGTTAAAGCGGCATTGGAAACACGGCAGAAACTGAAGCAAGAGGTCTTTATTAAGACGAGATTTGTAGTCGCCTTATTTTTAGAGAGGAAGGCGATCCCGGTGAGGAGTATTAGCATTGAAAGTGTTTTTTAACTCTTCAGGTTCTGAATTTTGAATTGAACAATCACACCAGTCAGTATTGTCTAAATAAGTAAATGCATCAAGGGAGTTTTATCTGTGTAACATGGCAAGAGAGAAAAAATGGTGCAATTATCAAAATTTAATTAAAGGAAGTTGACCTGCATTAATGGGCATTATAGACCACGGGGGAAAAAATGTAATAAAAAAAACAAGTATGAAAGTCCATGCTGGTGGCAAGAATATATCATAAGGCTTCAGGCAACTTTCTCTAAACAAGGGAAACATGCATCTGAGATACAAGCTTTAAAGCCGGGTTGCTATTTAGTGCATGATAACATAAGTCAAAAAATACCTAAGGTAGTTTTTTCCAGAAGATTTGAGCACTGTATGTTACGTGTGCTAGTCCATTTTGTAGCATATATCTATTGTCTGTCTTTGAAATATTATTATCATGAAATAAATAGAGTTCTAATGTAGTCACAAATAAAGACAGACAATGGTGTACTTGATCTTTAAAATATGCATAATGGTGATAATATCTAAGAGACCACATTTTTTTATTTCTGCAATGTCATCATCAAGAAATGAAGTGAAAAGTCTAATGTGTTCTGATTAATAGAGAAAATCCCACAGCGGTGTAGGTAAGTCTCTAAAAAATATTAGAGTTGAATATAAAGTTCTGTTGTATCACGGAGATGACAAATATGAAAGCCAAGCAGCATGATTTGAAGCGTTATTCCCTAATTATTGTTTGTAACAGAATCATCGTACCAGTGAAATGTAAGGACACATTCTGTGGAACTATTATTAATCTATTCCTTTGCAAATAATGGGTATAATTACATATGTACATGGAATTCTGTTTTCAATAGTATGTGATGGGGGTTGACTTTTAGCCCATGGAAGGGTGTTATATTATTTTACCTGAAAATACTCCTGATTCCGGTGTGAGGGCTTAAAATTGTATCATCTAACAGGCTTCACCAATAGCCAATTTTTAGAATCAGGGTCACATGCTAACAAATTCTTTAGGGAATATAGACCGGTGTCAACTGCTTTTTAGGCCATTTAGGTTGAATGGCTCGTATATGCTTATGCCATCCAAAAGCAAGACCTGATTTTGTTTTTCTAGTTGTTTTTGTTTGTAATAATATCTTAAGCTCTTGATGGAAACTTTCTACGATGTCTTTTAGAAATTCTCTTGGATATCTTTGGTAGAATTTTCAGTTGATCATAGCATGTGGTGCTTTGGAGTGCTTCAACTTTACTTTTATTTTTCTGTTAAAACATCAACTAATTCATATATAGTGGTTCTGTCTTAATGTTTTGCCTTGTGCCTGCCAGTTTATTTGTGAATGAAATGTCAACTTATTATTTTGTTAATAAAATCTGTGATATTGCTTAAAGTGCAAATTTCCATGTAAACTAACAGTTAATTGTTTAGGTATTACAGGAGAATGTGTCATTTAGAAGAGAGACAAACAAGTATGTTTCCAACTTGAAACCTGCAACTTTTTTGTTTAGCTTTCTATTTGCATTTATGTTTGTTTGGAGATTAAAGCTTTTTCGTAATCTGCACAACAATAATCCTTGTGGCTTTCTGTTCAATGTGTGCTTTAGGAAGGACGCTGGTTCATCCATCATTGAGGGTCTGCCGCACTTGCTTGAGAAGACACCACCGAGAAGAATCCCATCTCATATTACCAGAACTGCGAAAGTAATTTCCTTTTCAGATGTTGGATCTGGTCACATACAAGGCAAGTAAAGCTGTCTTGGTTAGTAAACAAAGTCTATACTGAGTAAAGGCTTGAATGTGACTGAATTTTCTGTCGTTCAATCTATCATAGAAGTCAAGATTTGTTTGTCTTCTGTCAGGCGGTAGTTTTTGTCATGATTGTATTCATAATTCACGTTGATTAGTGAATTTGTTCTGGTATTTGAGTATATACAGGTTGAAGCGATTTTGTAAATTGACAAGAAACTCAAATGTATTGCAATGAGTATTAGAGTTTAATTTTAACTACATTCAAATGTATGCTTATCCTTTCTATCATCCACAAGCAAATACTTCACTTAAGCGTTAATAGCATCTCATCCCATCTCCGATTAATTTTTTTGATTACAAAACATTCAAACTATCAAATAAGTTAAGTGCATACTTTTTATATTTATTGTCTTAATTGTAAGAAGATGGCCGTGGTAGTTGAAACTTGTGTAGCTTAACAATTTCATCCTCTTAATAGCGTATATATACAGGAAACCCAAAAGGCTATGCATATTTCCAGCTCTATGCATTGAGAGAAAGCTCTCAAAAGTAATTGATAACTTGGGAGCTATGGCACTTGATTTGTTGATTTTAACTGAATATATATATATTTTTTATATTGAAAATTTTTAATTGAATATTTTCAAACTAAGGGGCTATAGTTATTGTTGAAATGAAGAGACCAAACAAATGTCCACATTATAGTGGAATGAGAAATGTATAGAAATAATGTTTCTACAACCTCTGTATTAAGATCAACTCATATAAACACAACGGACTTCAGAAATGTTGGCAATATTTTATGTTGTGTAATGTTCTCAATCTTTCTTTCTTCCTGTTTTTTTTAACTGTAAAAGATTGAAATGCAAACCTTTATGATTACCAAGATTTTGATATGGCAACGAGAGAGCAGACAATGATTGGAAAATTAATTTACTAAGCTGTATAGTTCTGAATGTATATAATACAAAATACTAAATAATTAACTATTTCTTTGTGGCATTGCCATCTATACTTATATTTGAAAATAAATTTTGTGGTAGATTGCACAAATGTTACAACATGAATAATAAACAATGAAATAATACTTTATTCTAATCTTATAATTATATCAAACAATTGTCTAACAATCTAAAAATATGCATTTTGTCAAAAAGTTGAAAAACAAATTGTAAATACATAAATATAAAATACCTAGAATGTGAGCAAGGTTCAATTTAGGATGAAATTATTTATAAGCTAATATAACAATAATTTCCTCCAAAAATTAGAGAATCAAACCTTTTGACATTGTAGCAATTAAAAATGACTTCAACTAATCATTTCTTATGGCAAGCATAACCT
Source organism: Chamaecyparis obtusa (assembly GCA_027943335.1). NCBI lineage: Eukaryota > Viridiplantae > Streptophyta > Pinopsida > Cupressales > Cupressaceae > Chamaecyparis > Chamaecyparis obtusa. The sequence goes on from BSBK01000883.1 coordinate 1,792,473, forward strand.
TGTTTTGATTGGTAGCAAGAGATTCACTATTCTTCTCTAATATGAAATAAAAGTCTCTACACAAAAGGGACCTAAATATTTAAGGAATTATTGAATCTTCATTTAATCCAAAATGATATACAAAAAGTAGCAAATTATTAGTCAACAATACTTAGCTCAAATGTGACCTTTATATGAAATCACCATATGAGGATTGGAGGGTTTTTGTTTCCATTACATGTTCATGCAAGCACAACTATGAAACTAATATTAATACCCTTTAGAAATTGCCTATGGAAGACCAAGAGTCAACTTAGAAATCCACTTAATTAGAAACCACTTCCACATTAGAAGTCAACTATGGAAGATAGAGACAATAAAATATCGATGTCGTCTGTTGCGGCTAGGGTTTCCCTGTTCACCCCACACAATGTTGGGCGTCCGCAGGCAGGCACAGAGGCATCATCTGGTAGGATTTCCCTGCTCTCCCCGCGAGATGATTTTGGGTGTCCGCTGGCAGGCACGAAGGCCTCGTCTGGGCTTGCCCAGACGGTTTCTCTTTCCCTTGCAACTCTGTGTGGTGGTGCTCGTCCCTCGGTTAAATTGGCTGCTTTGTTCGGGGTTGACCAATCCACTCCTGCTCTTGCGGTAGACTCTGGTAAGGTTGTAGAGCTGCCTTCTTTTCAAGCTCGTTCCTCTGTTGTGGATGGACCTTGAGATTCTGGCCTGCTTTGTCTCCCAGAGAAGGTTTCTTTTGCCAAGGTTGTCTCCAAAGGTAGGGTTCCTTTTGGTGTGGTGTCTCCCATAGCTCTGATTCCTGTGTGCTGCCCTATCTCTGTTAAACTTACTTCGGATGCTGAAGGGGACTTGGTGCATAGCATTGACCTCCTTAAGGCTCATGGCCTTATTTACCGATTTCGGGGTTTTTGGCCTAGTCTTCCCCAATTGCATGGTTGGGTGACTAGTAGATGGGAACCTCTTTTATCTGGTTATGCTCATATATTTCCGATGGCAAAGCGCTTCTTCATAACAAAGTTTGATAAAGCTAAGGATAGAGATAAAATCTCGTGTGAATATTTTTAGCTGGAAGGCGGATAAATTTATGCTGATGATGAAGCCCTGGCATCTCGATTTCTCCCCTTCCTCTGAAACCTTTAGAAGATCCCTATTTGGGTTAGGATCCCTAATCTCCCTCTTCATCTTTGGCACGACTTTGTCCTTGAGGAAGTGGGAGAGGCTTTGGAGGATTTTTTTGATGTTGGATCATGATTCCTTTAATATCTATAATTCCACTTTTGCCCGCATTTTGGTTGAGCTGGATTCCTCGAAGGGACTCCTAGCTGAAATTAAAATTGATTTCTCTTTGGGATCTTGGATACAACAACTTGACTATGAAGGTATTCCTTTTAGGTGTTGGAAATGCTTTAAGATTGGTCACATCTCCTCCCAATGTGGCTTGGATCTAAAAAAAAAAAATTCTGCTCCATCCTGGTGGAAGGGTGCCTTCACCCAGCATTATACAGTTTTGAAAAACTCCTCTCAACCTAATTTAGAGTCTTCTCCTGTTGTAAGTACTCAGGTAACTAATGAGATGGTGGAATGTTCGACCCTTATTCTGCCTCCTGCTATTGTAGAGTGTGTTGTTGCAGCAGGTTCCAGTCCTTTGCGCTCTTCTAGTGTTTGTTCTGACCTTGCTCCATCTTTGGATGGTGCCAGGCTCCCTGTTGGTGATTCAACGAATGTTGGTTTTGCTAGCACTCATGGTGCTTCTGGTATTTCTGTTCCTCCTTTGGAGGGGATTATTATTGGCACTGTGCTGACAGTTTCGCTGGCAGAATTTTCTCCTCAGTTGGGTGTTGGTTCTTCAGATTTGGATCTGTTGTGTTAGCAGGACAAGGCTGCTAGAGTTGAAGAGGGTTGGATCACAGTAAAAGGAAAATTTGCAAAGTCCTCCCTTCTCTCAATATGACCCTTCGGTCCCATAAGAAAGGAATGATATCTTAGTCTCCTTTCCTTCCGCTGTGTTTCTTCATTGGTTTATCTTATGCAGTGGTGTGGGTGTTTTGTTCTTTGGGCCATCTTTTCCTTTTGGGAGTAGCATTCTCTTGTGGGTTTCTCTTGGGGTGATTGATCCTTCTGGGTGGTCGGTTATGTTTTGGGAGCTTTCATTGATCAATCTTTAGCTTTTCTTTTGTACAGGGTTTCGGGGCCCCTTCAAAACTTGTTGTTACCTCAATAAAAAACTAAGGAAGATAGAGTAACAACTTAGTGTTAAATTGAAAATGTGCGGGAGCAAGTGTAGGGTTTTATGTTGGGAGGGAGTTGCAGGGGTGGATGTAGGATAGGATGAAGACAATCTAGACCAAGATGGCTGGTGTTTCTCCTTTTCTAAACATCCATGTGGCTGGTGTTGTTGGGTGTGTATCTATTTAAGGAGTTGTTGAGTGTTTGACAACTTCTATGTTTGCTTGTTATGAGGTTCGGGCTTATGGGACTGAAGATAATCTTCTTGTGGTTGTTAAGCATTTTGGGTTAAAGGCAAGTGGTGGAGTTGTATCTCTACCCTTGGCTTTGCCTTTGGTGTGTGGTGCATATGGTGGGAGTGGTAGGGGAGTTTATTAGATTGCCAGGGTTCCTTTTGGTGGGTTCAACTTCTCTTCTATTGTGGCCATTGTAGATTGGGTTTCTACTTGGCCCTTTTTTGGGTGGTCTACGATTGACTCTCTTTGGAGGGTGTTTTTGGTTCCCTCTAATTCCGTTACCTCTATGATGAGAAGGTGTATTAGGGGCCATAAGATGTGTGGTGTCTCTCGATGTGGTGGTCTCTTTCTTCTGCTTGTGATGTTTGGTGAAGGAGATCATGATATGATTGCTCAGGAGGAAGGTGACACTAGTGTTGTCTCAACTAATATGTGATGAGGTTTTGGGCTTCTCCTTGGACTAATGTGCAATTTTATTTGCCTCTGTGTGTGTGTGTCTTTGTCTGTCTCTTTGTCTCTGTCTCTCTCTATCTCTCTGTCTCTCTCTGTCTCTGTCTCTCTGTCTCTCTCTGTCTCTATCTCTCTCTTTGTCTGTCTGTCTGTCTATCTCTGTCTGTCTGTCTGTCTGTCTCTGTCTCTGTCTATCTGTCTGTCTATCTCTGTCTCTGTCTCTATCTCTGTCTCTGTCTCTCTGTCTTTGTCTCTCTGTCTCTGTCTCTGTCTCTTTCTGTGTGTGTGTGTGTGTGTGTTTGTCTCTGTCTTTGTCTGTCTTTGTCTCTGTCTCTCTTTGTCTCTCTGTCTCTCTGTCTGTCTCTGTCTCTGTCTCTGTCTCTGTCTCTGTCTCTATCTCCGTCTCCATCTCCGTCTCTCTCTGTCTCTCTGTCTCTCTCTGTCTCTGTCTCTGTCTCTCTCTCTCTGGTGCCAAGTTGGTTCGAGGGCGATGAGATATTGATTTATGCCACTATTTTTTTACCCTGCTTCTTTTGATTGGTGTTGGTGTTGTTGAGGGTTATCTGCTCTTTGGTGACCAAACATATGTTGATAGTTTTCAATTTTCAAGAGCATACTTTGGTCGTGCTTTATTTTTTGTTAGATTTTTGCCTTGTTGGGACTATGTCATTTCCTTTTGCTTCCTGGAGATCTTCAGTTTTTCTTAGTTGGGCTCCTTCCTGTATGAATTCTATAGAGCTGAGGTCTACCCCTATCGAGGTGGGGTTACTATTTGCAAATTTGTTGTGGGAATGACACATGTTGCTCTTGTCATTCTCTTTCTTGTTCCTTATTGAGGTAGGGACATCTCCTATTGAGGTGGGGATTTTCTTGTGGATGGAGGATGGTGGTTGCACTATGTGTTATTCTTTCGACTGTTGTTGTTTGGATACATGAGTGATGCCCATTTGGTTCAACCCTCTGCCCGCCTTCTACTCTTCTGCCCCTATTGAGGTGGGTTCCTCTTTTATGGAGGTGGAGAGGAGTTTTCCAGTCGAGGAGTTGCTTCTCTTTTAGGTGTTCCTCACTAGATGGAGTTGGTTGGTTCAGGGTGTCGCTTCTAAACCCTTTTTTAAGGTTACAAAAACCTTGAGAAACTCCCTCCTCATTCTACTTTTGGTTTCCTGGGAGATTCTGTGATAGGATGGGTTGGTTTCCATCTTTATTTTTGTTCTTCTAGATTTTTTTGTTTTTGGAAGTGAAGGTTTAGGGAGCCTTATTAGAACCCTTGAAGGTTTTGGGTGCCTTGCGAAAACCCAATTTAGTGGTCTTGCTTGGGTAGCACGGTCTTTCTGATTTGTTGTTTTGTGACTATTGTGCTGAATGCTTATCTTTCTCTGTAAAATGGATCAGAGCCCTTTCAAAATCCTACTTACCTAATAAAAGCCAACTTAGAATTCACCATTAGATGTCCCTTTGGGATTTGAACTTGGGTCTCCAAAGTGAGAAGTCAATGCTTTAACTAACTAAGCTCAATCGCTTGGACTACAAAATTTGTTAAGTGGATACCTTCTTTATACCCCAAACTCCTCTTTTACATTTTTTGAGGATTGTAATATTATGTTTCTTTTCACCTTTAATTAAATTGCCTTTTTGAAATTTTTTTTAAAAATTACTATTTTACTTATATGAGTTTAATTCATCCCTCTTAAATAAACATCTAAGTTATCTTTTGGACAATTTAAATCAAATTATTAAATGCTTTTTACTTTTACAAGATCCCAATAGCCTATGGAAAAATTAAACATAGGCTAAAGATATTTTGTTGGCCTATTTTTGGGAAAGGAACATGCGATAGATAAAAAAAAATTCTTTTAAAAATGGATACCATCTTTATTTAAACCCCTCTTTTACAGTTTAAAATGACAAAATTTTAGATGCTTTGGGACCAATAAGACCCTCCCACATGTCATAATGAGGGATCATGGGACTCAAGAGTGCAACCATACCATTTTTTAGAGTCTAAAGTGACTATAGAACTAGATTTGCAAAAAAAATCATCAAAATTGCACTTGCTAAGATGATCAACTAAACCAACCAACTTCACAATTGATTTCAATGTTAGGTTTGGATGAAAAGATTTGATGATGATGTCAACAAGATGGTGTTATCATGGAATGGGATGACATTAGTAGGGTGGAATGATTTTATCAAAGGATATGGTGACATCAATAAAAGATGGTGTATGAGAGAACTCAGTTGGACTGGCTTTGCGAGGAACACCAACTTAATTAGATAAGAATGTATGTTTTACAAGGTTTAATTTTGGTTTGCTATGGAATCTCTACAAAAGGGCTAATGATGTAAAGACAATGACTTGTGGCATGATGTTAAATGTTGGAAATCTATTATGGGAAAGTGAGATACTGAGAGGGGGGGGGGGGGTGAATCAGCTATCCTCAAACTTTTCTACTTTCCACATGCATGCCATAAACATAACTTTCAATATTGAAATGAATCTAACATTTTAATCTCATCCATCAAATGAAACACATAACACAAAATTTTGGTAACCTAGAAACCCTTGAAAGGAAAAATTGGGGTGGGATGACACCCACAAATCTTCACTATTGCAGTATTAAAGTGTGCCTGTCAGGGCTGCAATATTTTGATCAATACAAATGATCTACCCTGTGAGGGGTCTGCCCTGTTAAGAGCTTACATACTTATACAATCTATTTTGATTAAAGGATTTAGAACTTACAACTAAGTCAGCACTCGGTTAAGAGATTTATAAAGGCCTGTTAGGACTACTCTGTTAAGAGATTTACCCTGATTCACCTGCTAAAATGTATCCATACCCGATCCTTCAATTTGCACTATAAATGCTAATTACAAATTATCTCTTTCTAGTACTTGTCTGATCTCCAAAATCAGATGTAGCTTTGTCCTGTCCTTCACTATTTTGCTCGGTCACTCTACCTGATATGTGCATCTAATAATCAAAATATTGTTCTGCTCCGCATACAAGAAATCTTCTCTGTTACTACATTTTAGGGTTTTGATATCACCTTATATAAACATCTGATCAAGCTTCTAGATCAAGATCAACAATCTAGATTCATCACTTATGCCACTTAAGCATTCCCTTTTTCTGATAGGTTACATGGCTTGCATAGGGATTAATGATAAGAAATACAAAGCGTAATCAACTCCTTGATTCTCTCCATAATCATTAAATCTCGCATAGAAATCAGCCAAAATAGTTTACCTTGGTGTTTGTGCCATAACAAACACATATGTCAAAGTTGGCTTGCTCAGCATATGAAGTCTCTGATGCTCGGTCAAAACTATTCTCCATATATTGGTGCTCGACACTGACTCTTCTATACAACTCAGCATAAACTGCTTGGTAACTATACAAGTCTATACATGACTCGACCTTAATAAGATGGCTTGGTCGCAATGATGACCGACCAACATTGCCTTGAAAATGACTAACTGTTAGACACTAATAGACAACATAATATAGGGATCAACAATCTCCCCCTTTGACATTAGTGGCAAAAACACTTTGTCATGACTTTTACATTGTATAATCAAAATAGTACTTAGTACTTTGAGTACTCCCCCTAAGACTTTGACTCAATCTTCAAAAAGACTATACTATATATACTTGAATCTTGACATACAATAAATGTACATTTAAATTACAAAATAGTATGTCATACCTTCTTATTTACATGAGTGCATGACTCATTTCCTCATTGTACCATGACATATCTACTATTTCCCCCTTGTTTTTGTCACTTGAAGCTGCTGGGGTGTAGGGGTTAGAAAATGCTTGTCCAAAAATGGTTTGTGGAGCTACATAATCATTGTTAAGGCATTATCCCATTCGGATCTCACAGACTCCAAAACCCGTATCTTGATCTCTAGTTGGGTAGCTAGATCAACTAAACTCTCAACAATAGAGCAATGTGGATCTCTCTGTACTAACTCCTTTGTCGACGCTAATTCTCTTTGTATAACCTCTATATGACGTGTTAACATGGCTTGTATTGAAATTAATTTGGTTCTTATTCTTCCATCATTAGCCATCAGCTCGGCTAATCTACCTAGTGCATGTAGTAGATGTGTGAAATGAATGGAGCTAGAACTTGCATCCATGCTCAGTGAATGTCCAGTAGACTTTAAGTCTAATTGTAGCTTGTCAATTAGTTCTTGATTATCCTTAGTGAATGTTTCTACATTGCATAGTTTCTTGTACAAAGAATGAATATTTTGTACAACCTCTTCTAAGTTATTCACTAAATCATAAAGTTCTACCTGTTTGATTGCTATCTCAGTTGAGACACTTTTGAGTACCTTTGTCTCAAACTTTCTTTCTGACCACTGCATGAGCTTTTCATTAGCTTCAATTTCATCATTTTTCACCTTTTTAACAATATGAACCAATTGTTCCAGAATAGGCGAGGTTTCATTCACATCGTCCAACTCAAAAGCTTCTACAAATATACCTTTTATTTCCCAAAGTACTTGCTTTTGCTGATGTTCTCTCCTTAGTTCCTCTTGCTTTCTTTTCTTCTTCAAGAGATCTTGCAATATTTGCATTTTCTCATAGGTCAAGTTATCAGTATCCCACTTTGGAATCACTATAACTTCATCAAATGTGACCTGTGTGCCAGGAGACTTTTCCTTTTTCTTATGAACTTTCTTCTTTGGTGTGCTACCACTAGGCAATTGTACTAAGGCTTGGATAGCCTCTTTATCTTTAGGCTTTGGATGCCCCTTAGTTATTGTCTCCTCAATCTTCTTTTCTTCCTCAACATGAGGTCCTAAAATTTCTGTTGCGGACTTATCTGCTTGTTCTTTTAAACTCTCCTCTCCTTTTCTTTTATTATCTTCCTCGACAGGTGCATTGTATATTGTTGTTGTCGGCTTGTCCTGTTCCTCGACACTTGAACTCTGTGGAACTTTCTACTCAACTGTGACCATGTGGGAGCTTGTAGGTGCAGTGTCAACATTTGATGTACCCTCAATCCTTGTATAATCTTGTACTTTGATGAGAACTGGATTGGTACTCGGTAGAAAGAGATCTAAGGATGCCTCAGTAAGAATTTGGATTTTTATTTCTCCCTCAGTCAAGGCATTAATATTTACTTGTGTATCCTCAGGGATATCCTCAATAGTGATCACACCCTGTGATTCAATCACTTCTACCTTCTGCCTTTCCTCTTCCTCAAGATTATGAGGCTCATCTATATCTTCTTTGTTATCTAGTTCAACTTGGCTGGATGTACCTTCACCTTGTTGTGTACTCTTATCAACTATTAACCCAAAAATGATCTTCCACATCCTTTTGCTCTGTGTGACAACTTCTTCAACATTATGTTTCAAAATTGAGTAAGCCTTGAGCTTAGGTATAAACCCGTTTTTGTGTTGCGCCATGAACTTTTCTATTTTCTTAGGTGTTAGTTCAAGCATGGTCTGAGCTAGAGTGCCTTCTCTTATCTGCCTCTAAGACATAATAGCATATTGCCATTTCTAATCAATTTTACTAAATAGTTCATCAGAGATTAGATTCCCTATTTCCAATGGTGTCATGTTGAATGTGCATAGTATCTCTAACATAACATCTTCAATCTTATCTTTGTCATCTTTTCTTAATCTCTCAAATTTTATAAACTTGAATCCTGCTCATCCTTCTGCGATCTTGATATTTTGGCATATTTCATCCACACTAGTTAGATGTCTATGTGATGCCACCTTCAATTTTGTATTATTATATGTGTCGGTCATTTCTTCATCATCATCATCCTTCTGTAATACTAATTTCCTTCTCGACTTCTTCTTGGGATGACTTGACACAACTCTAATTTTCACTTGTTTCCTTTTTCATGAGCCTTCCCCTTAAGTTTTCTTTGTTGTTGTTTCCTTTGGGGCTCAACTATTGCGGCAGTTGAAGCTGCCTTGGTTCTCGGTCTTAATGTTGTAGGAGTAGGCTTTTGTTTCTGTGTCTTTCTTTTATTGGGCTCGGTAACCATTACCTCGTTACCCTTCTTTTGAGTTTCTACATCCTCCTCTTCACTTCCTTAAAATTCACTGGATTGATCTTCACCTTGACCTTGTGTAATTTGGAAAGGTGCATTCTCCTCTTCTCCTTCACCTAGCATATTCTCAAGGTTCTTGACTATTTTCTTCCTTTTCCTTTCTAGGGTTGCAGACTTTAACCCCATAGTGATCTTGGACTTGGCTTCTTCATAGTTTCCAAATGGCATTTCTTTTCTATCAATCTCTTCTGCCAGTAGAGCAGTTATTGTTGCTGACGTCTCATCTATGTTGACCTCATAGGGCAATGGACTTAGCCATGCTACCCTAGACTTAGAAATGGACTGATGCTTGACATCAATCATGCAATTTGAATCTTTTCTCAAATATATCCTAATGCATCTTAATTCATGCAGATATGGACTTTACCATATCCAGATTCAAGAATTGGTGTAAAATATAACATTTAAAAATTTAGTTCCTTACATACCTTTTGTTGACATAAACATAGTTGTCATTGGTAAATTCATTGGAAAACATCAATCCCACTGGAACACCGGTTCATCACACCGGTACTCATGTATGTGCACAGGAAGACTAAACAAGAAAGTAGTGTACCTTAACTGGTCATGCTTATAACGGTCCAGGTTTTGCCCAATCGGTCTTGGAACACACACAGGGAATATATGACTAACTGGATAGTAGTTCTACATCAGTTGAGTGCATGATAATCTGAACCAGATTATGCAGAGCATTTTTATGTTATACTGGAGTTAGCATTGTTTTTTTAGCGAGCGTTTCGAGGTAAAAAAGACAAGAAAGAAGCATTGTTGAATATTAAGAGTGAGCAGAGCAGGAGAGTAGAGTCTTCTGAGAGGAATCACAATCATGAAAGGTGAAAGGGAGAGAAAGATTAAAAACCAAGTAGAGAAAAGGGAAAAAATGTATGATCTAACTTGACAAAAAGTGTCATCATAAGATCATCGCTTTAAATTTTGAAGCATATTTAAATCCCTCAATTAGGGTGAACCCTTATAGGTTCTTTATATAAATCCCTTTACTGGGTAACATCTTTATTGGTTTTAAGTCCTCTGACAAGGTGACTCCTAACAAAGTCAAGATCCTAACAGGTCTTCTACCAAATCCCTTAACCAGGTAGCACTCTTATCAATGCTTTGTAAGCCTCTAACAAGGCAACTTTATTACTGTAGTAGTGGAGTTTGTGGGTTCTGTCCCACTGTGGTTTTTTCTTTCTAACCAAGGGTTTCCACGTATACATGTTGTGTTGACCTATGAATTTAATTTCTATTTATGATTGTTATAGTATTCTTTTAATTTCTATATTAACAAGAATATCTATTTTCTTAAAAGAGTTATAGAAATTGAATTTACCGATTCACCCCCCTCTCAGTAACCAGTTAGGATTAACAATTGGTATCAGAACTTAGGTTCTCAGTGATAGAAAGATTAACCACTTGAGAAAATATCATGGAGGGTTACAGGTATCAAAAGCATCTTGAGGAATCCAATGACATGATAGCCTCTCTTGAGAATAGACTTAGGAGGTCTCTTGCAAAGAGGAAAGAGCTGGATCTACAACTGAGTGAGAGTCATGAAACCATTGAGGAACTCTCTGGGAAGAGTGGATTTGATGAAGAAGAAGAGGTGGTCTCTGATCTCATGGAGAGAAATCAAAATTTGACCGATCAAATATCCAATTTGAAAAGGGAGCAGGAAGGTCAAGCTCTGAGGATGACTGAAATCATCGAAGCCAAAAGGAAATCTAAAGATGAAAAGAAAAGTGCCTTAGAAGCACTATTGACTACTAAAAGAGCAAGAAATCTGGCAGAAGATGCAGTAAGAGAAAGTGATGCTCTCGTATTACAACTTCAAGCAGACATGCAGAGCATAACTCAAGAAAATGCAATCATGCATGACAAAGATGATGCATGCAAAAGGTTGGCTATTGAATTGTATCAACTAAAGGAACAACTAAAAACTCTTGAAGAGAGGAAAGAGAAACTCAGAAGGTACAATGAAAGCTCTAAGAAGCCTGATGAGAAACTGAGGGCTCAAAGAAAGCTCAAGGATCCCATAGGACTTGGGTACATCGGTCAAAGCAACAATGAAATCGGTAAGTCTTTAGGAGACAAGCATGGAAAAAAGGAAAAGAAGAAACTGACAAGATATACAAAGGTAAAAAGACCTTTAAACCCTCTTGCAAACATTGTGGCAAACCAGGTCATAAAACAAATGAATGCAGAAATGGACCAGTGAAACCATTTACTTCTAACAGTTACTATAGTAACTCTTACAAGTATGGTCATAGGACTTTTGAATGTAGGTATTGTGTGCTAGAAAGTAGTCACACTTCTGTGAATCATTACATTCAAGAACACTCAAGAATGAGGTCTCAAACAACGATTCACAGCTCTCTATTCGTGGAGTGCAGGGGTTTGTATATGAGGCCCTCAGATTGACCTAGTTATGCCCATGCAAGTACACCAAGAAACGAGAGATTCAAAGATGAATAGCAAGCATGCTAATCTCCATGATCATCAAGTTATTGCATAAAAATGAAACTAGTCTAGATGATAACAATGCAAGAAATAAACTATTCTATTGAAATGAATGCTTATACAATGTTAATCTATGAAAGGAAACATGAATTTAAACTATTATGTGAATGCAATATTAATCTAAACTATGGATTGCCATAAGGCATGAGAGAAGACGACAAGAAGAAAGAAGTCTCAAATATCCAATCTCCAAATGTGCTCAAAAGCTTCTTCCAAGATTGCTCTCCAAACCTGCAGTATAACAATAACATGAAAATTCTAGGATCTGAAATGAGAAGGAGAGGGCTCTTTATATAGGAAAATGTGGAAGAGAATGCATCCTCAAGAGCAATGTGGGATAAATCCAAAAAGAGGAAATAAAGCTCACTTTTTAGAAAGTGTGGAGAGAAAAGGGATCTTATTTATTTTTAATTATTTGTTTCCCTTTTTTCATCACAAAGAGCTTTAAGAGGATTTTTTATTTATTTAAAAGAATGATTCTCTATTAATTAAATAAGATAACATTATTTAATTAAAAGAGAGATATCATAAGATAAAATCATTTAATTAAAAAAGATTTTAATTAAATAAATTTATTTCATTTTAAAAGATATTTCTTTCAATTAAATAAAGTTATTTTATTTATTTAAGAGGGAATATTTCTTTCAATTAAATAAAATTATTGAAAGAATAAGGAAAATGATTTTTGTTTTGTTTTTATTTGATTTATTTCCTTTTCCATCACAGATTTTGCTTTAAGTGGGGATTTTATTTATTTAAAAGAGGAATTATCTTTTAAATAAATAAGATAAGTTTATTTAATAAAAAGAGGAATATTTAATCAAATAAGATAAAATCATTCAATTAAAAGGGGTTTTAATTAAATAAGATTATTTTATTTAAGATATTTCTTTTAATTAAATAAGCCTATTTTATTTATTTAAAAGAGAATATTTCTTTTAATTAAATAAAATTATTGATGAAATGATCAAACCTTAGAAATATTTGAATTATTGATTTAATTGTGATTTGATCAAGGAATTGATTTGAAAATTGCAAAGCATTGATTCAGGAAATTGATATTTGACAAATTGAATAAATGGGGCCCAAAGTCTAGGCGACCATTTTAGGGTGCATACAGGTATCGCTCCAACAATGTGTCCACTAGTAGAAGTAGGGGAAGCTTCAAGGGTTATTGTTATGCCTGCAATAAGTTTGGACACATAGCAGAAGAATGCCGACAATGGCATTCAAATCCCCACCAAGACTGGTATTTCATAATATGAATGTAAACCATAGCACATTCAACTGTGCTACCTATGGACCATCAAGACATAAGAACTCTGATAGTCACTCATCCATGGATATGGAATGAAGGGTCAATCCATGGAGATGAACAAAAATGGCATGTTATCTCTATAACAAAATTGGGCATCTAGCCAAGGACTGTAGAAACTGGTCAATGAACAAAGGAAAAGGACTGACTAAATAGGTGAAGAAGAAGTTGTCCCCCAACCAGAAGGACAACACGAGCAAAGAGACCAAGAGGGAAGTCAAGAAGACTTGGTTCAAAAAAGAGACAAAGAGCTCCACCAAGGAGAAAGGGGAGGTAAGGTCATCATCTGTTGATGGTGATATCTCTTCCGCAAATTAAGCCTAAAGGCTTAAGGGGAACATGCAGCAAGACTACTGTTCCCAGTGGAACTAGTGAGTTGTGATCTCACGTAGTCTAGAAGTGGAATCATCAAGGAGTCACTGGTCTAACATGTGAACCAAATAGTAATATTTCTTGATGTAGCAACGTGTATTTTGCAACTGAGGATTTTTAAACAAATAAACATATGAGAATCCATTGTCGAAAGAAAGATTAAGTAACGATAATTAATATTGTAGCCGTTAATAAATGTTATCATTTTCTAATTATAGTTATGACCTAAGTCTATAAAAGGGAAATTTGATTACTCATTTCACTTTACATTGCAAACTGTGATTATTGATTTCATAAGCTTGAGTAATCTTTTCTTACTATAATTTGTGATCTTTTCTTAAGCAATTTCCATAAATTATGTCAAGAACTTTCTGCATATACTAGTCTATTATCATGATATTTTCATCTTATGTGGTGAGCCTAATCAATGCTAATCAATTGGATAGACTAGTTTACGACATTATAGCAGTTTAGAACCCAGAGAATGATATGGTGGGAGCTCTATCGTTCATGCTTGAAGGTGTATTGTTGACTGAGGATGTAACGACCTTCATCCATAGCAAACAAGAGGAACTAGGTGAAATCTTCATTCAGAGTGAATACCTCTCACTTTGTGAAGACGGGAAGCTTCAATCAAAATATGCAAAACTTGAATCATTGGGTTTGATCAATGGAGTAAAATATCCAACAATGTTTCAACTGGATTGGATTAGACTAGTTCTTAGCAAGGTTCACGACCCATAGATGTGTCTTATGAAAGGCGCGGTCACACCGATCATGAAAGAAGACCTATGTAGGATGAGTGGTTATAATTTCGTAGGGGAATCTCTAACCCTAATGACTATAGGTAATGTTGAAGTCACATGGTTGACGAAGTCAAGATATGATAGTCAGATGATGACTTTCAATGATATTGAGGATGATGGTGTTCATTTTGCCTCAGCGGTTATTGACTACAAACTATATTAGTCGAGTAACCTGAATAACATACCTGGAGGTGCGATACATGCTGCACACAAGATTATGCATGACAATGCACAATACGACATATGCGCAATGCTGAGGAGCCAAATCTTTAAAAATATAAAGAAGCTCGGCTTGGTTAAGAAGAAGTTTCTGAAGTATGGTACATTGATGGTATGTTTTTTCTTCTATTACCAAAAATTCTTTCCTGGCATAGGCAATGTAACATGGCTAGAAGATAAACCGGTGATGATTCAAATAGGTGAGTTAGAAAATAACTTGGGAAACCCGTTTAATAAGGTAATGATAGATTATTTTGAGGCCTTTCAACTAAGAATGCACAATAGGGAAATAATTCCCTCTGCCATGTTGAACAATACAAGGAAGATATGTGTTTTCTGGTAAGCACTGATCATTGTATTATCCAAGTTGTGGAGCCAAGGTTGGAGTATGTACCGGAGCTCGGTTATGAGATAACTTCTAAGATTGCAAAGGCATATGCTGATGCACTTCAAGAAAGTGACTTATATCTCTCGGTATATCGGTTTGACACCTATGAAGAGATTCAATCAAGTTTGAAGAAAAAGGCATCAACTGAGGAATCGAAGAAGGTATATGTTAAAAGAAATCCCACTCCCAGGAAGAAGAAACCAACAGGTGATGAACCAAAGGTTCAAAGAAAGAGGACTCAACAAGTGTCCAGTGCACAAGGTGAGGAAATGGAAGAAACTTCTACTCTTAATAGAAAGAGAAAGACCAGGAAACTGGTAAAAGAGGATGCACCTAGAGGAAGGAAATGAAACCATAGATGAAGTAGTTGAAGGAATAAAGGAAACCTGTGGATTGGGTTCAGTCAAAACAAGATATGAACTTGGTGATGAGGAAAATAAGAGGAAGCTGGAAGAAGTTGTAGTTTTTGTTCTTCACAAGTATAACTTAACATCTATTGTACTTCACCATACAATACCTGAAGAACTGGTAGGAATAAGTGAAGGTAGATGGAAATCTTCCTCAAATAAGGAAAGAGAACTGAGGATAAGGGCTCTGCTAGAAGTACATAATCACATGAGCCTAGAAGAGGCAACCAATCAAGCTGACCTATATAAACAAAGTTTCAATATAAGAAAGAGAACTAGTCAGGTCCTAATTGGTGAAGTGGATAAAGTTCACAATGAAGGTGTTGCTAAATGGATGAATTTTCTAAAGCAAAAACATCAAGAAGAAGAAGAATGCAAAAAGACCATAGAACCACCAGTAATTAACACTGGAAAGGGAAAGGGCATACTAGGAGTTGAGACTCCTGTCAAAGCAAAGCCGATAACATAACTGATAATTGTGGACATAACTGGAGGTGATCTCTCTCCACCAACACTCCTAGCTTCTACAGTTAAAGGTAAAGCTCAAGCTTTAACTATAGATAATATAGTTGATAAAATTATAGATTTTGGTGAAGTGTCAAATACTGCAAAATGGTTCAGTGTTCTAGTAGAGGATAATAAGGAGAAAATTGAGATTTCTCTATTAGAAACCTTTTTATATCTCAATAGAAGTCCTAGGGACTATAGGTCTCACTTTCCTCCAGAACTGAATCAAAGGCTTATGGCCAAATGGAGAACCGGTATAGCCCAAAATAATAAGATTATAAGATAAACTTTAACACAATTAAGACCAGGTCTCAATGATGAGACAATAAACATTTTGATGGAAGCAGTACCACTCAATTTGGACATGAAGAATAGGGTTGCAAAGATCATTAATGGACATAGGAAAGATGTGTATGAAGATTCACTAGATTTTTGGCAAAAATATGACTTCAACACTCTTAAGTTTACAAGTCCATAGGACATCTCATAGGATGAACTTGAAAAAGAGTTGGTACTACCGGTACAGTTCACAACAAGTGAACAAGAAACAACTAGTGAGAAGGAGGTTACACCTGAAAATTTCACATCTAGTGAATAGGTTAATTTGGGAGAACAAGTTCAACCAAAACAGGGAGAGTCTTCAACAAAGATGACTGCATAAATGAAATAGATAAAGAAGAAATTGTTTTGCATGATCAACAGGTTGCTGGAGAGAAACAAACAGAGCAACCATAGGAGGAAGAAGTCCATCTAGAAGAGGAAGTTCATCAAGAAGAAGAGGTGTATCTAGAGGAGGCACCACAAGAGGAAATTCCTCAACAATAGGAGTTGCATGTTACAGAAGAACAAGAGAAACCTATAGAAGAAGAACTGGAATAGGAAACAAGGCAGAAGGAATCAACAAAATTTCCAAGTACACCTTCATCAAAGAGAAAGCTAAAATTTGCAACATATTCTAAATCAAAGAAAAGTAAAGTTAGTGAAACAGTTTTTGACATAAGTAAAATGTCAACAAGGAAGCTAAAGGAGCTCACTAAGAGAAAATAGGATATGGTTCTCTCCAGTGTAAGAAATATCTTGCACAATTTTGTACCTGATGTAGATATATATGAAGATAAACCAATGATTGATCAACTAGAGATATTGGAACAAGAAATTGGGGAAGATGTCACTGACCCAGAAATAATTGCAATTGATCACTATGAGAAGAAAATGATAGATATTCTTCACAAATAGGTTGAAGAACTAAAAGCTACTGTATCTACAAGAATCAGAGAGCTACAAAAAAAGATACAGGAAGCTGGAAGGTTAATTACAAGGACTTCTAGCTTTGAAGACTTTGTAAAAGATATAATTGAGAGAATGACAAGGACAACAGAAGTGATAAAGGTGTTAACATCAAAATTTGATGCTAAAAGCTCTTCTGCAACTGATTACAACCGGGAGCTGACAAGTCGTGCTCTCATTTTGAGAAAAGGATCTGAAGAGAATACAAAAATAATCCAAGATCTTGCTGGATTTTAGTTGTTCATTGCACCAAATTTTGATCTGATGCAAAAAATGACAACTACTACATATAGACTTCTCATGGAACCTGATTACAAGACATTGGAAGACATGGAAAATCTCATTGTCTCATTCCAAGCTACCAAGAATAATTTAGCACATATAATAGGTATATGAAACCATTCCTTGATTTTGCAAAGAAGATCTATAAGGATATCTTCAATAAGATACAAGTGTAGAGTGTACAGATTAAACATTTGTCCTTTGGAGGCAAAAAAGGGAAGAAGGAAAAGTACAAAGAATAAAGAAGGGGAAGTGTGCAAAGACAATGTGTCTGATATAAGCTTCAGGTAGACACACAGATCTACAGGGGAAGTCTCAACAGGTGATGTATTGATATGTTTTTCCACCAATACCAAAGGGGAAGATTGTTGACATAAACATAGTTGTCATTGGTAAAGTCATTGGAAAAAATCAATCCCACTGGAACAACGGTATATCAAACCGATACTCATGTATGTGCATAGGTAGACTAAACAAGAAAGCAGTATACCTTAACCAGTCATGCTTATACCGGTTCAGGTTTTGACCAATTGGTCTTGGGACACACACAGGGAACATATGACTAACTAGACAGTAGTTCTACACCGGTTGAGTGCATGATAATCCAAATCAGATTATGCAAAGCATTTTTTTGTTAAATTGGAGTTAGCTTTTTTAGTGGAACTGGAGTTAGGTTTGTTTTTTTAGTGAGTGTTTCAAGGTAAAAAAGACAAGAAAGAAGTGTCATTGAATATTAAGAGCGAGAAAAGTCTTCTGAAAGGAATCACAGTCACGAAAGGTGAAAAGGAGAGAAAGATTCAAAAACCAAGTAGAGGAAAGGGTAAACATGTATGATCTGACTCGACATAAAGTGTCATCATAAGATCATTTCTTTAAGTTTTGAAGCATATTTAAATCCCTCAATCAAGGTGAACCCTTACATATTCTTTGTATAAATCCCTTTACCAGGTAACATCTTTATTGGTGTTTTAAGTCCTCTAACAAGGTGACTCCTAACAAGGTCAAGATCCTAACAGGTCTTCTACCAAATCCCTCAATCGAGTAGCACTCTTACCAGTGCTTTATAAGCCTCTAACAGGGCAACTTTATTACTGCAGTAGTAGAGTTTGTGGGTTCTATCCCACTGTGGTTTTTTCCTTCTAACGGAGGGTTTCCATGTATACATGTTGTGTTGATCTGTGCATTTAATTTCTGTTTATGATTTTTATAGTATTCTTTTAATTTTTGTATTAACAAGAATATCTGTTTGCTTAAAAGAGTTAAATAGAAATTGAATTTACCGATTCACCCCCCTCTTAGTAACTGGTTAGGATTAACACCTTTTTTCTTAGATAGAATTAGTGTGGTCACCTGATCCATTAGAATGGGTGACCTTAGGTTCACTTGATCCACTATTGCTTGCTTCCTCTTTCTTTCTCCATGTCTTATTCATCTGGTTCCTTATCTGATAAAAAATCTCTTCATTTTTGAATTTTTCATTACTTGGTGCTTGTGCTCTGCAGTCTCTTTTTATGTGATCAATCTTGTGGCATTTTTAATAGACCATACTTCCAATCATCCAACTTTTGGATTTACCTCTAAAATGTGTCCTTACATAGTTTGATCCAATATGATCATATTATCCACAATATGACAACTATACCATGTATTGTTATCCCAATTGGATGTGTTATCTTTCCTAGGTGCATTACTTTGATTATTGGATGTCCACTTTGGTTTGCATTGGATCTACATTCTTGTGCTCTATGACCATAGTTCTGATAGTTGTAATAATGTCCTTGAAATCTAGGTGCAGTAGGTGCATTACTAACCTTTGACCTACATTCATGTGCCTAATGTCCATGCTTCTTATAGTTAAAACAATTTCCATTGAATTTGGCTTTAGGATTGGACTTACCATTCTTGCTTCTATATATGTTTGTTGTGTGACTTAGCTTTCCACAATGATGGCATGTAGGTTTTTTGTTCTTTGACTTTGCATTCCTATGTTCTCCATTCTTTGATGATTCTCCCTCTTCAGTGGTTGATAGGTGCTCATCATGTCCTAGTCTAGAGGTGTCACTGGATCTTCTTGGTGACCTCAATAGTTCCTCAAAATATTTCACATTCATTTGGCTTGTTCATCCTCTCATTGAGTTCCATTTCAGATCTCAATTCATTCTTTAGTTGATTGTTCTCTGATCTCAAATTTGTGATTTCCATGTCTTTCCTTTTCAACTCTTTATTTGCAATTAATAGTTGGTTTACCATATCCAATTGATTGTTTGTCAACTTCTGCATATCACATCTCCTTTCATCAAGTCTTATAGCCATTGTCTTGTCTTCTTCAACTTTCTTTTTCCGTTCAATCACTTCATATAGTCTTATTGATTGGATTTTCTATTTTCTCTTTAGACTTCTGACATCTTCATTCAGTATGGTGTTTCTTTCTAATAGATCTATTATTGCTGCATCGCTTTCAGTGGAGTTTCCATTATCAAATGGACCTTTAGTATCCTCTTCTTGATATTGTGTGTCATTCAGTTGGATTTCCAACTCTTTCCTTCTGCTCAAGGATTTCTTCAATTCTCTTTTGGCTTGTTCAAGTTGGTACAATGCAAGTTGGTTGTCAATATTTTGATTCTCTATGATCTTTCCCAACTTATAAACCTCCGTCTCCAAGATCTTAACTCTCAAATGGTTAGACTTCTTTTAAGAGAACAAAGCTTTGATACCAATTGTTAGAAATCTATTATGGGAAAGTGAGATGCTGAGAGGGGGGGGGGGGGTGTGAATCAGTTATCCTCAAACTTTTCTACTTTGATATTAATAACACACGCATGCCATAAATAAAACTTTCAATATTGAAATAAATCTAACATTCTAATCTCATCCATCAAATGAAACACATAACACAAAATTTTGGTAACCCAAAAACCCTTGAAAGGTAAAACTGGGGTGGGGATGACACCCAAAATCCTTCACTATTGCAGTATTAAAGTGTGCCTGTTAGGGCTACATTATTTTAATCAATAAAAATGATCTACCCTATGAGGGGTCTTCCCTATTAAGAGCTTACAAACTTATACAATCTACCTTGATTAAAGGATTTAGAACTTAAAGCTAAGTAAGCACTTGATTAAGAGATTTATAAAGGCATGTTAGGACCACTTTGCTAAGAGATTTACCCTAATTTACTTACTAAAATGTATAAGTACCCGATCCTTCGATTTACACTATAAATGCTGATTACAGATCATCTCTTTCAAGTAATTATCTAATCTCCAAAATCAAATGTAGCTTTTGTTGTGTCCTTCACTACTCTGCTCGGTCACTCTGCCTGATATCTGCATCTAACAATCAAAACATTATTCTGCTCCACATATAAGAGATCTTCTCTGTTACTATGTTTTAGGGTTTTGATATCACCTTATATAAACATCTGATCAAGCTTCTAGATCAAGATCAATGATCTGGATTAATCACTTATGCCGCTTAAGCATTCCCTTTTTCTGATAGGTTACATGGCTTGCATAGGGATTAATGATAAGAAATACAAAGTGTAATCAACTCCTTGATTCTCTCCATAATCATTAAATCTTGCATAGAAATCGGCCAAAATGGTTTACCTTGGTGTTTGTGCCATTACAAACACATATGTCAAAATTGGCTTGCTCGGCATATGAAGTCTTTGATGCTCGACCAAAACTATTCTCCATATATTGGTGCTCGACACTGACTCTTCTATACAACTTGGCATAAACTTCTTGGTAACTATTGAAGTACTTGGTGACCTTTGACTTGCTTGGTAGTGACTACTAGTCGGTAACTATACAAGTCTATACATGACTCGACCTTAATAAGATGGCTCGATCGCTATGATCACCGACCAACATTGCCTTGAAAATTAATAAGTGTTAGACACTAATGGACAACATAATCTAGGGATCAATAGTCAAATAGGTATGGGATACAAAACTTTCAAAGTGATTTAGTGAGCATATTTATATAATTAATTTTTCATGAATAACTTATTTTATAATTACCTTTATATTTCATTTCTTCAAAATTTTCTAAGATTTAGTGAGCATATTTATTTAGTTCATTTCATACATCCTACCTAGCCTTAGATTCACATTACTATCCATATTTTGTAGAAATTTGTAGAAGTGAACTTATGTTGTGAAAACAACTTATGCATTTGTGACCTACAACAATCTAGTCACATTTTCTATCTAAAAATGGTGGTAACTATATATGCTATGATATTTAATTATGTAAGAAAATTTACCTTATCAAAAAATCCTTTAGCCAACTTCATTATAAAAACAAGCTAGAAGACAGTCAAGTAGTCATGCATGATGCCTGACTTGCTATAATTTAGATACTAATGTCATTTGATGTTCTAATGATTTGATGATGCAATGGATTAGATTCTATATAGATTAAATCATATTAGAATGAATAACTAAAATTTAATTAGGGCTTTTCATTTTATACAAAACATTAGCATGTATATCACACATTTCATGCTCAAGTCAAACAGTAACGACTAATAGAAAGGGGATAAACTTAGAATAGTTTTAAAACTTAAATTTGAAATTTCGAGAGTCAAACTATAATTATAGTTTTAAAAT
Organism: Chamaecyparis obtusa; assembly: GCA_027943335.1. Classification (NCBI taxonomy): domain Eukaryota; kingdom Viridiplantae; phylum Streptophyta; class Pinopsida; order Cupressales; family Cupressaceae; genus Chamaecyparis; species Chamaecyparis obtusa. Next base: position 1,814,190 of record BSBK01000883.1, read on the forward strand.
TTGTTAATTTGAAATAAGAAAATTGATTTGTTCATTTCTTCCAACTTTCCCATCTCATTATGAATTTAGGTAAATTCTTTCTAGACCCATGTGGGAAATCACGAGGTTGGTTGCCTAAAGGGAAGGGTCAAAGGTCAAATGGTAACGCCCCATGGCATTGGTGGTTTTCATGCCATGATTTGTAACAAGATATACTGAATATTTACTATAAGGAATACAATTGTATCATGTAACATAAGGGACACGACTATGCTCCAGATAGAATGCACCATTGACCAAATTTGAAAAATCCAAAAACACAACAGATTTTTGTGAAATTTTCAGCATCTGTTCTTCATGATTTGCATGTTTTGAATAAAAAACATCTAAAAAAAATCACTGCGTTTTCGCAGATCTGGATTTTTTTGTTTTTGTTTTTGGTGCATTTTATCGGGAGCTTAGCCGCCGCCTAACATAAGTGCTTGACAAGTAGGTGAAACAACATAAAATTTGGTAGGGGAGAAAGGCCTATTCAGTGACTTGAATTTTTTTCTTGCACGCCTAATATATAGAGGGAATAAGCACTTCCATTGTTAATACCAAAGTTCTAATATTTCCATCTTACGATCACCTCTCTTATATCTTTTTGCTACCAAGATATTGAATTATTTCTGGTCACCTTGTTACCTTGGGTTCCTTGCACTAGGGGAGGTTAATTGCATCTAAGCATGACCACAACTCTATTTATAACAACAAGGATTATCATTAATTTTTATTTCTTGCTATTAAAGTGCAAAATTATAATTTGAGGGGTTCATACTATTAGTAACACAATATTGGAAATTGAGTTTAACAAATATATTCTATAATTTGTTATAGCGATTTATGGGGAAACTAATATTACAAATGATTGAAAATGTAAAATAATCATTTATCATTCATTAAAATTTTGGCATTTCTATTTTTTAGAATGTAAAAAATTAGTCTCAAAAACTACAATCAAATCTTGTAGTTATAACCTACATGTTAGCTTAAGACTAATAAAAAAGAAGTAATCAATTTCTGTAAGCATTAAGATAAGTTTTAAGACGAATCAAATTAAAATATAATAAAAAATTCAACATCCATGAGGCCAAAAAATAGCCTGCGGAATAAGAAACCACACCAATCAAGCCTTTTCCTTTCATTTCTTCTCTTATTCTACATGATAAAGATTTTTCCAAAATTTTCAACTATACCCTCAATAATTAAACTAGGTAGAGTAACATCAACCAAAATACTAACATGCTTGGTTTAAATGTCCTTGTAGGCATCACAATAGAAATAATCTATTTTTCTTATTCCACTACCCTAGAAGAGCAAAAGACAAAAGATAAACTTTCTCTTCTCAATCTTCCTTTGGCCTTTTCTAACTTCTAATTTCATATTAAAGCCGATGTGAGTTAGTTCTTAATTGAGTAAGTGGAATCTTCTCTCCAAGGGATGTCCATCTCTATGTATGTTTCTTGTTGATAATCACATGTAGGGATAAATTACTAGAGATGACCAATTAAAATATTTACTCTACAAAGGATATTTGTCCTTTATTCTTTATGATAATGATCACATTTAGGGTTAAATTCTTCAAGGTAATACTTCATACTTCTCACTACAATTATTCCCCACATAGTCATAATAAATTTCTCTATGAAAAAAGTCTTGATAACTTTCTTGTCAATAAAACAAGTATTTAAATAAATATTCCTTATCCATTTACTTGTTTCTCTTCATCCATGGTTGTTTTTCTCACTTAGGATCTCATTAAGGATAACCTTAGGTAATTTTATTACTTTCATCCAATCAATTATTTTGAGATGCCTTATGATACAAATCATACAAATGACTTACACAAAAACAACCCATGTTTTAGGTAGCAAAAATCTCTCATAAGGGGTCAACATTTTTATTCTAGACTTATTGCTGACCATGTGCTTTTGAATAGCTAAAAGTCCAAATCTCATAATGATAAAGTACCACTAGAATAACTAAAATATCAAAAAGAGTTTGAATATATTTTCAATCCTGTAACTCTACCTCTCTACATTCTTTTTGAAGGAAAAGTAAAGTCCCCTCCCTCACCAAAGTTCTTAATTTTTCTTTCTACAAGTACCCAACTTAGCAATATTGAGGTACTTGTTTTATCTACCACCCGAAGCATTTTCTTCAAAGTAGAATTTACATTGGATCTTTATCCTTATATTGGAGAAAATCATGATTTTGGTCTTACTAGTATTGACTTGCATACTAACAACCTCACCATAATGTAAATTTGATCGTTATTTGATTTGTCGATCTAAAGGCCAAAAAAGGTGGGGGAAAAGAGGGAACCCTTGCTTTGTTAGAATAACTGAGAGGGGGGTGAATCGGTTATCCACAGTCCCAATTCCAAAATGTATATCCAAAAACAATTTACACAAACTTCTGCAGCTCGGTAAGATAAAATAGTAAATTGTCTGTTCTTTTACCGATTACTAGTTAATAACTTATAGTAATTACCGATCAAATCAATTATGCAACATGAAAAATATGATAACCAAAAATCATCACAACAACACATAACACAAGAGATTTAACGTGGAAACCCTGTAAAGGGAAAAACCACCTGGGACTAGTAACCCAAAAATTGTTCACTCTTCTGAAGTGAGCTCGGTGAAGAGCCAACCCTGTTAAAGGTTACAAAACACACTATAAGGTGTGACCTTGTTAGAGGATTTAACACTAACCATTATCATCCAACCAACATTCACTATGGGGTTGACAAGATAACAAATGTACATTCTATGAATGACATTACAACACTTTCAAGTCCACTCGGTTAAGAGATTTATCTATTTACAATGGTTAAACTGTAACAGTAGGTGATCTGATTACAATACAACTTATATTGCAGATGTTCAGATCTATATTATGCTCATTCAAATCCTCTGATCAATATATCAATTCTGTTTCAACAATATTCAATGACTTATTGTCTCCCGGTTATAGCTTTCTGAAGCTCGGTAATCTCTGTAGTTCGGTTCTCCTTAACCAGTCCGATCAGGCATGCATGAAGCTTTGTTCACGTGATATCTCTGTCGTATTCTTCTTCTGGCATAAGTTTCTCAATGAAACCCTAGTCTCTTAAATAGACAAGTAAACCATTTTAATTTCATCCATCATATTTTACCACTTAATCTCCTTCGTTGATTTTTCTGCCTAAACCTTCCTCGACTGATGTGTCAGTAAAATGATTTGTTTCCATCCTTTGGATCTTCTTCGAATTTTGTTAGCCGTAGATCTTCGTAACAAAATTTATCTCCAACACTGATAACGAGGTACTTTCCAGCACATCAATTTCCATTGGCTAAACTGATCATTTAGTTCCTTTCTTTATGCTCAGTTAACAAAGAAATGCATTGGTGCAAACAAGCTCGGTTAGTATTGTCACTCGGTATACACTACACTGCTCGGTGTATACTGGAATGCTTCTTTAACCGACCACACTGCTTTGTAAAAAATTCCTTCTAACTTCATAATAGATTAATGCAACATAATCAAGTCAACAATATGAAGTCATAGACTCATCAATAAGCTACCAAGAGTATTCCTTATCCTCATCTGTCATATCCATCTTCCTCCATGTAGATATCTCGGTTCTTCATCCTTTCTCTCCTCTTTACAAATTTTTAGATATTTGCAACTACCATGATAAGTACTGTCAAACTAGTTGACATAAATGACAACATAAAACTGATTTAATTATCTTACATAACACTTCAGTGCTCGGTGATCTCTAATCACTTGTAGTTCATCAATCAGGTTCTCAATCAGTTGTAGTTCATCATGCTTGACTCCAATAGCACTCTAAAAACTTAATGAGGCACATCGCCTAAATTATAATTTTGATGCAAACTTCCTTTTAGAGCCAATGAAAAAATTCTCTAAAATATATTGGAATATCAAGATCCTCCATAGTTTATCTCTAAGGACTATGTAAAAAGTCTTCCTAAAGTCAACAAAACAAGAATAGGCTTCTTCCTTTTCTCTACAAAATTTTCCAATGGCGTGCCTCACTGTAACTCCATGATCTAACATAAAATGCTTAGGATTAAAACCTGCATGACCTTTTTCTCTCTTTTCCTCATTCTCTCACTTTTTGATTACGCTTTTAACCAAGCTATCAAAAAACTTTCAAAACAAAAGATTGATCAAGATAGCCCTAGAATTGGAAGGATTATTAACATCATCACTCTTAAAATGAGGTATCACTAAGTTGGTGGTCCAGTCTCTTGGGAAACCTTGCAAAATGGTGAATAATCTCCTAATGAGAGGTATGGAGATACTCACCCTACATAAAAGGTATTTGGCTCCCGAAGCTCAACTAAGTCCTTTACTTTTCTCACACCCAATTTCTTAATATCAACCTTCATATGTTGCATGGTGAAAAGCTTAGTTTACATGATGATCAAAGGAGGGGCCTTAACCTATATTTTTTTCTCATAAAGGTTCTTTTCATAATTAAACCATTCACTAGTTATAATGTTATTCTCTATCTATTTTTTTTCCATGACTACAACTCTCTCCAAATAATTTTGAGTTAAAAAATAGATTAGCACTTGACATGTTGCATTCATAAAACTTGAATAAAAGTGATCAAACTTCTTACAAGTGATCAAAACTTGTACACAACTCTCCATACTCATCAAACTGATAAAATAACAACACCAATGAATAGTCAACTGAACATATTCTCCAATGCTTATTCAAAATTAAAAATTTGAATTCATATGCAAAAGTTATGACAAAAGTTGTGTAAAGGAGAACACTTGACTTTTAGACCCCAAAAACATATCACAATTGAAAAATAATAGAACTAACTATACCATTGAGTAGCTTTTGGAAATATCTTTCCAAAGAATACAAGAAGTCAAAAAATGAACTCCCCAGATGAAAGTTATGGCTGTGAGAAAAAAACAACATTTTTTTCACTATATAAGCAACTTTAAATAGGCCCCCACTCAATATTTGAAAATTAACTCATTTCCAAACTAGAAAGTTATTCTTTTATTTTCAAAAAGAATTTAAAAAGGACTTGACATGTCTTATTTAATTTTTTCAAAGCTTAATACTTGGTCAACTTTTAAACTTTATAGAAACTATTCAGATTAAATGCTCTATATTTATAGTTTTAAAACAAGGTGGCTAGTGATAAATTTTGAAGTGTTTATAAATATATTTTGGTGTTTTTTTAGGTTAATTTTTCAAAGCTTAATACTTGGTCAACTTTTAAACTTTATAGAAACTATTCAAATTAAATGATTTATATTTATAGTTTTAAAACAAGGTGGCTAGTGATAAATTTTGAAGTGTTTATAAATATATTTTGGTGTTTTTTTAGGTTAATTGTGACATAAAATGTAATTGGGCAAGGACTATCATTGATAGTATTTGCTAATGCAGGGGTGGGTACAAGGGTTGCAAACCCTGCCCCCCAAAACAATAATATATTTTTAGTTCCTTCTTATGATAGGTATATTATTGCATCTGTTCGATGGAAATTTTCATTTAATATGACCAATAATGTTTGAGAATTTTTTAAACATACATGTATGCCTTATAGTTTATATATTTGTGCACATTTTAATTTTTTTTAAAAAGCTAGCTATCTATGTTTCTATTGGTTGTTAGTGGAAAGAGAAAGGAGGAAATTCAAATTTGTATACTTTAATTGGCCAAAAATATTAAAAATTGGCAAAGATCGATGAACAATAGCATGCATATCATTTAATTGAAGTACTTGAACATGTTAAAGTCTAGTATGACTACATTAAATGTCTAGGAATTAGAGAGGTTGCACATCCTTTGATCTGTAATTTTGATAGCCTTTTTCTTGGTGGTGGAAATACACAATAACACCAAGTACCTAGTTAAAACTTGAGAATAGAGGCTTGTGACTTCCAAAATTGCATTAGCATCCAAAATGCAGGGACATTGAGCTAATGTAAGTGATTTTAGTTTGAAGGATTTGTTTAGATGGGCAAAATGTTTTTTTAATGAAGTATTATTCAAAATCTAATATTGATGAGAATCATTAGGTGGGAATGACTCATTTCAGCACAACTTTCATTGGATGCAAAAATTTGAGAACTTAGCAAGTAGTATTAAGGCACCCCTTAGTTTGCATTGTTAAATTATTGTGTTGTATAAAGGTATTTAGGTAATTTACAGGATGTTCTTAGCAATGCAATTTCTAGGTACTTCATTTTATCTGTTAATTCATTATACATTTGTGACTTTTTGTAATCCTCACAAAATTGCAAGTAATTAGTGGGTTTTATTGTTTTATCTCTTTTGGGATTCCATTATATGATTGTTTCTCTATTTTCTTGGTATATCTAGTTGAGCTAGGGTTTCTCAATTTTTTTGATCTCTTCTGCTTTTCCTTTTAATTTTAGTTAAGGTTGGTTTTTCTTTGTGGGAGATTTCACAAAGCAGATTTGATGGGATAGGTAGAGGTCTCTCATTGCCTAGATGGAATCAACTTGTTTAGTGCGTACAGAGTTGCCTCATATGTAAAAGAGAGCTCCAAAAATTTGTATTCTACAATGATGTACATGGTATATGAGTTTTATGTAGCTATCAAGGTTATGCTTCTCTCATTGATTCACCTCAAAGCAGTGCAAAACTCCTCATTATTGCTTCCAATGATGTTTTGCAGAATCAGATAGGGACTTGATAAGACCCCACATCTATTTCTTAATTTTTTAATTGGATCCATTTCTCTTTCTTTTTTGCAAGACTCAAGTCACTTTATGCATATCTTGAGTGTAGATTTAAGACATAGTACAACTTAAAATTTCGGTGATATGACAATGCAGAGAAAGAAAATATAACTTTATTTTAGTTTTTTAAGGTTTTGTAGGAAATTTTATTTCTTTTTTGTAGTGGTTCTAGTGACAAATTCATTGACTAGTCTAATTTTTTTTTTGTAGAAATGAAGATGCGGTCACAGTGAAGTCTGTGGATAACATTAAGAATCTTTACTTTTACTGGTAAGGGTTCAACAAGCGATTTAATGTGGTCATCTTACAATTGAGTTCAAAAAATGTTCTTTCCCCAATTGATTCCAACTCACAAAAATATTGCACAAGATTTTCTACATAACTAATTATCAACAAGATCATTAAAAATTCCTTTGCCCAATCCTCCATTATTTTATGCACCTTGATAGATACAGGTGAAATATTATCTATAAAACCAAGGTTACTACTGTTATTTTCTATTTATTCTCCTTGCCTCTTAAAAGAGAAATTATAAAGCACCCATTACATGATTTACAATGCTTATAGGAAAATAATATGGGTGGAGCCAATACAAAATTAAACACTTAAGATAATTCACTACACTTTCCTATCAAAGCCTCTAAGATGGCAAACCAGATCATTTTAGAAGAAAGATAAAATCTTCTTGGAAGTCCCTTAAGTAAAACTTTTTGTTGACTCTTGTTAGTTTGAATGGTGTGTCAAATCATGACATTTCATGTCAACTCTAAGTGAGATATTATCCTCAAATACACTCTTTCCATAAAAATTGTGAGTGCTATAAGAGGATACTTAGAGATTCATATGGTTCCTTAAGTTCCTTTATATTGGGGATATTCAAACATCAGTAGGAAAGACTACACCAATTCTAGGTTAGTCACCTCATGCTTTCAAAAGTTGGTGATGTGACCAAATAGAATTTAGAAGACCAATTACATAAGTTACACCTTTTTTTTCTCCTCAAGCTCATCCTTCAACTTTGCTCCTTGTTTATAATCCCTATTTGGTATTGTCACTAATATAAACTCATAAGTGCTAAAGAATTGTGACATTATAATATCAACATGTATTGCATTTAAGCCTAAAGGAAAGAAAGTACACAATACCGCAGAAACCTCAAAGATTCAATATAAACTTGCAACATGTTAAGATGGGGATTCAATTAAACCTTATCCTTGATAGATCCTTAAATATGACTCAAAATAATGAAAATAGAGTGGGAACTTGAGAATCTAAAATTTACACTTATTCATTTGTCCTTGTGCCCTGATCTGAAATTACATTTAGATTTCTTTACTGATACCCTAATTTCTCTAAGCATCCTTTCAATAATTATTCTCTTTGTAAGTTTTGCATTTATGGTTTTACAAACCTAAAGGAAAAAAATCAAATATTTTTTAAAGACAACATTCTTGTAAATCAAGGTGACACTCTTGAAGGAAGTTTGTTCTTTATTATTAGGCATAACAAGATCAATGGCACATCATTGCATGTTGAAGAAAATTAATCTAAAGGTTTGAATTGCATATTAAAAGATGCATATCAAATTAATATAAATGGGTTTGATTATATTATGTTACCTAGTAACCTATATTATTTGTGTGGAAAGGCACTGATAATTTCACCTAATGTGTTTTGTAGTGGCAATAGCTAGTATTATAGCCTCAAATATTGCAATCTTAATAATACTTACAAATATGTTTGTTTATCTTCATATTGTCTCCTCCATGTGAAAGAGAATTTAAATTTTTTGGTTCAAGGGTTTATTTCCACACTTTATAAACATGAATGAAATTTTAATGTTATGAACTATATTAAACTTTTAAAGCAATGATATGATGTATTATATAAATACCATGAGATTTATACTTCATTGGGAGAACATTTTGGCAAGGCCTACCCAATCTCATTCAAACTAGTTGTATATATGATGTAAGCATGATGCAATAAATATAAAAATGAGAAACTCGATGAAAAATACATTTAATATTATAACTATACCATCCTAAATTGTAATCACCTATAATTAAATGCTCAATTAGGCCCCATTTTAATGCTCTCAAGATTTCATGTCTGTTATGTTTGATCTAGCCCCACACCACCTAAATTTATGGATTTCTTTCCACTTTCTTGACTCCCAAATTAAATTTCATCAACTTTTGGTTGGAAGAGGTCACCTAGGCTGACCTCAGGTCAACCTCTTCCCTGAAATTTAAATCGGCAACTCATCTCATTGGTTTAATGGGATTTCTAGGTTCTCATTGGCCCCCTTAAAGTTTTAATCTCTAGAATGTTATGAGAGGTATAAAATAAACCTAATTCTCCTCATTTGCATATAAAGCAGTCAATATTTCAAGTTCTCTCCTACAATTTTGCATCCAAGAAATCAAGATCAAGGATTCAAGAATCTAAATCCTTTTAGAAGGCAATCTTCTCTATTTTAGCAAGTATATCTCCCATGATGGACAAGAAGAGGAGACCTCAATAAAGAAAGAGTATCCTTTTTCCATTTACATTCATTCATCCATCCATTCTTCAAGGCAAGAGTCAATTAAGCATAACAACATTAAAGATATTTGATAAGTGTTTTTATATCTATACATTTGTGAAATACATCCTTTATTATTCTTTACATTCTAAGATTCAAAAACTACATACAACTAAATTCAAGAAACATACAAGCATCTTCATAGACTTCATGATCAAAATTTTACTTTACATTTACAAGCTTTCCTTTTGTGTGATTACATTTCTATTTCATGGTTGATTCGTAAATCAAGGTTTGATTGAGGAAAACCCATTTCTACACAATATTTTCCTCATTTTCTATTTACATGAACAAGTAGTGTTTGCACTGGCTCAAATATGGAAAGTTCAGGACCTGATGGACTGTCTACTGTAACTGAGTTCAATCAAAATTTCCAAAAACAAGAGACCCCGGGTGACCTCTTCCTAGGAATAGGACACCCAAGGCAACCTATTCCCTACAAAACTGCATCAAACTAAAATATTAGGTCAGTGGTATTCTCTCATTCCTATTTTTGATACCTATATGGACTTGTCTATTTTTTTAGACTGTGTATTCTACAACTCATCATTTTTTATAGTTTTTCCTTCCATCTTGTGTCATTCAATCATATTACCCTAATTAATTGTTTATAGTAGTGAAGGAACCCATATACCCTTTCAATGTTTGGATTGTTCTAATCATATTAGGTTATCTCTCCTTCCTAATGTACAATAGGAGATATGAATCAATCCACCCTTACTCCTGCTTTCTTATTGTACATTTTGGTGAACCCAACACATGATATTTCAATTTTGATTTGGTGTCTAGATCTTATTTATATGTATAACATTTTTTTAGGTTTCATGTGTAATTATATTTTCTACATATTTTAATTACATTCACATTGCATAAACTCAATGTGTGTTTTCATCTTCCTTTCTTTGCACTTTCATTATCTTTTGCATGAGTGTCATAACCTTAAGTCCTACATATAGCATTCTAGTGAGAAGAAGTTTTATAATTATGGGTTCTTTTGATCCCGAGTCCTCTATGTTTCATAGGAATGTTTATGATACCGGTATTCCCACTAATGGCATTCTCACTATTGTTGAAAACCCATCTTCCCACTCTTCTCATAATGAAGATGAGACCTTAAGAGCATCTCCTACCTAAGTGCTAAAAAAATTCCATGCTTTTGAAAAAAAAGTTGAGCAATGGTTAGGTCAAGAAAATTCTAATATGGAATCCATCTCCTTAGTAGAAGGTTGAGGAAGTTGATTCTCAATGATGAGAATGGTGTTGATTTGTTGTGTCTTATTTCTCATCTTATTGATAACAATGTTAAACCTATTAAATAGTGTGCTAAATATCTTGGTCTCTCTCAACCTAACACTAGTGTTGAGACCTATTCCTACTTCATTACCTATTGTTCTTACATACACTCCACCTCTCATGACTAGATCTATTCCCAACATTAATCCTACACATGTTAGTCTTGGAAGTATTCCTCCTCCTATCGTTCCTCCTCTTTCAAGTGTTCCATGTATTTATCAACCATCATCCATGCCTACTTACAACAATGTGCCATATTCATATTCTAATGTTCCTTCCATTTCTCATAATTCTCCAAACCTTTCACATATGTCTCGTACCAATCTTTCCACTGAATCCACTATAAATAATCTTTCTCAAATCATGTCATCCTTACAACAAAAAAATACTTCCATGAATCAATTCAAATTCAATATTCTCACTTGTGAATTTTAGAGTCCTTTGTCCTTGGACATCATTCATGTCGTTATCCCTCAATACATAAAAATACCCCATTTAGAGACTTATACTAGAAAAGATGATAATTTGATTCATGTGAAAATATTCAAAACATTGTGTAGTGACTTTTCTCATGATCATAAAATCGTGGATAAATCATTTACTAAAAAAATTAGAGATAAGGCCTTGCAATGGTATTGTTCTTTACCTCATTTTAAATTGATTATTTTCAAAATCTTGTTAATGATTTTATTCAATAGTTTCAAAAAAACATGTCCTAAGATTTCTTTAATTGATTGAATGCATTTTAAACAAGGTATTAAAGAAAAGTGACTGATTTATTGGTAGATTTAAATATTTGCATTCCCAAATTTCTTATGATGTTCCTGATATTGACGTGTAATGTATTTTCATTGCTAATTTACTAAAATACATTAGAGATAAGATTCTACTTTACGAATTTTCTTCTTTTACTCAATTGTGTGCAGTGCTTCATAATTATCAACTTCACTTGAGTCAATTTGAGAGAACTCCTACAATAGCTCTAGTTGATAAGAGTGGTGTCACATCCTAGCCATTATAAATGTTTTAAAAACCTAAGGTTTCATCAAGATCAATAATTCATCAAACAAAATTGATGCACAAGTGGCATTAACATCCAAGGGTGTGGCTCCTTTGTCATCTATTTTTAAACCTTCTCATTATTTTACACCTCTTTTTTAATATTTGCATAATGTGGTGCTGAGTTTGATTAATTCTAATGTTTTAACACTTCCTCCCATTAAAATAATTGATCCTTCCAAATCATTTGCTCTCAAATCTTTTTGTTGATATTATTGTCAACCTAGTCATGATACTAAGAAGTGTTTCCGTTTGAAGACTAATATCCAAAACCTTATTGATTATAATTCTATATCTATTGAGGATGTTGATTCTAAGACCAAAACTTAGAAATATATACCAATCCCTTATCTTCTCATCCTACCAATAAAATTGAGTCTATCCATTCCTTGCCATCTTCTCCCACCAATGTTGTTGACTCTCCTATTGTGAAATATGATGCAGAGTGTACCAAGGCCAACTATGTTGTCATACTTATTGATGAAACCAAACCTAAGATTTGAATTAAATTTCCTAAGGAGACTATTAGGGAACATGATGATCCTCTTTACATTGCTACAAAGATTAATGCTCTTCCCTCTTGTGGAGTTCTTATAGATACTACTTGCATGGTGAATTTTATAATTGAAGATCATATTTACACATGACACCTCCATCGTGACTCCTACGAAAAATTAGATGTGATGATTAAGAATTTCAATGGTTGCACTTGTCCCACTCATGGTTCCATTACTTTTCTCGTTGAAGTTGGTAGGAAATCCTTAGATGTTACCTTTGTTGTCATCCAAACTTCCAATCAGTTTCAAGTCATACTTGGCCTTCCTTGGCTCACTTCCATGTAATCTATTGTATCTCATATCCATAAGTATTTGAAATTTCTCCATAATGGATAAATCATCATGATTAACCATTGTCTCTATCATATTTTAGCCAATCTATGGAAATTTGACCTTGACTTATTTTGGCCTAGAATGCCTCAACCAATTCATCCTCACCAAAATCATTTCTTATTATCTTGTGAAAATTTTAAATCCCAAAAGATTTGTGAACTTAACAATCCTAAGGTATCCCCATCTCCTTTCCGTGGACCTGTACTCCTCCCTAAACCTTTCATAACTCCTATTTATGCTTCAATTCCACCTCCTATATCTTAAAAATTCCCTTCAACTTCCATCTCTCAACCTAGTGTGGTTCCTTTCCATTTTCGTCCTAGAGAAGAAAAGGACCTAATGTTGATTGATCCTAACTCAACTCAAATTTCAAACTAAACCATATGTAACTATTGATCCCATGAGCACCACCATAGATATCATGCTAGAGTCCATGAAATTGAATTTCCTCCCCTAAGACATCTTCTAATGGTTTGATTCCCTTTGACCAACCTATGCATAGCCCAAGGGAGGAAGTTAATCTAAAGAAGATAAAATTAAATAAACATGATGATTCTATTTGTATAAGAGATTCTATTGTGATTAATTTGGATGAAGAATAAAATCTTGATGATGATGAATTAAATGTATCTAATTCAAATTATGTTAATGATTTCGACGATTTGTATGATCTTATTGATGTTAATCATGATTTACCTACTAGATTTGCAACAAAATTATCTCTAGCTCCTAGTGACAAAAAAAAGTGACTCATCATTAGAGCATGGTCCTTTCTTGGAACTTGCAATAGCTCCATCTATCATGCTCAAAGTTGTGCCTCTTGTGTTTTCCTCACCTTCCCTAAATGATAACAACCAAGATAGGGGACAAGCAATATTTTTTACTAGCATTCTCTTGTACAATGGATTCTTTTTTTTTTGTTTTCCTGTCATGTTGTGCTTCCCTCATGATCTATTTATTTTTATATGTTTTCTTTCAAGTTTCTTTAAATGGCCCTTGTTACTCCATTGGAACAAGGTGATAAAGGAATTAACTTGTCATGACATTCCTCTATTTGTATCTTATTTCTTCTTTTTGTCGTATACTTGTACATGTGTTATTGTTTGTAAATGTTCCTTTGTGTTCTTTGATTTGGAATGATGCAAAGCAGCAGCAACCATTCTTTTTGGTCTTAGCAATGTCAGCCCAAAAATAATATTTTTTGTATCTCTTATGTGACCTTCTTCCACTGTGCTCGTAGTTCCACTACCTTAATTTGGGGGATGATGTCAATTCATTTTCTATAATTCTAGATATACATGAGTTACCATATGATCATACTGATCCCAAAGTTAGTAGATCCCTTTTGTGATCTATTTTTCATGTGTTTTATTTCCCTTTATGTTTCTTTGATTGGGTGCATCTCATAGTGGAAACTACTTGTGGGTGCATGTATGCTTCGTTAAAGCCATTGCTCCCATTAAGGCATTTGCAATCATTTTAACGTGGGGGCATAAACTTTGCTCCTTGTTTCACATTTTACACACACATCCACAGAGATTCAATGCAAGCTCTTCTGTGGATGGCTAAGGAGACAATTATTTCCTTAGGTTTATCCTTTATATTACATTAACATGCCCTATGAATTATTCAGTGGATTCCTATGAAGACTATGCTTTCCTTAGGACCGATCCTTATTTTCTAGATCCTTTTTTGAGACAATGCTTTCCTTAAAGACTGATCCTCCTTTATCAAATTTTCTAAGTGGACTATGTTTCTCTTGGTTATCCTTTTCAATGGGTTGACTAACATAACACAACTTTCTAGACTATCAATTCTATCTTTTGTCTTCACATGGCCCATAGTAAGTCAAAACCTTACTAGGATACTCTCTCTCTCTCTCTCTCTCTCTCTCCAATTTTTTCTTCTTTTATCTTGGTTTTGGATTTGATGAGGACCTAAGTTACTCGGGGGCTTGGTGTCTCTTTGTCTCCTTGACCTTGATAAATTATTTCCAATTCATTGATTTACTTTACCATGAACATGAGGTAGTCTCATACTCTTCACTAAAGTGGGGGATAAATATACCATCCTAAATTATAAGCACCTATAATTAGATGCTCAATTAGGCTCAATTTTAGTGTTTTCAAGATTTCATGTTTGTTATGCTTGATCCAGCCCACACTGGCTACATTTCCAACTTATATTTCCACATTCTCTACTCCCAAATTAAATTTCATCAAATTTTGGTGGGAAGAGGTCACCAAGGCCAACTTTTTCCCTATCGTTTTCACTAAAATTTGAATTGGGGGCATGTCTTATTAGTTTAGCAGAATTTCCAAGTTCCCATCAACCTCCTTCAAGTTTTGAGCTCCAAAATATTGTGAGAGGTATAAAAGAAACCTAATTCTTCTCACTTGGATATAAAGAAATTAGGATTTCAAGTGATCTCCTATAATTTCACACCCAAGTATTCAAGATCAGGGCTTAAAGTATTTTTCAAGCATCCAAAAAAAATTAGAAGGGAATCTTCTCCATTGTAGCAAGCTTCTCTCCCATAATGGCCAAGTAGAGGAGACCTCAATTAAGCAAGAAGATCCTTTTTCTATTTAAATTCATTCATCCATCTATTCTTCAAGGTAAGAATCAACCAAGCATAACATCATTGAAGATATTTGAGGAGTATTCATGGATCTATGCATTTTTAAAAGGTATCCTTGATTCTTATTTATATTCCAAGATTCAAAGACTGCATATGACTACATTCAAGAAATATACAAGAATCTTCATAGATACCACAATCTCAATATATGTTTATGAAGGTGTATGCATTTACAAAGTAGATAAAAAATTTACTTTGTATTTACAAGATTTCCTCTCATGTAATTTCATTTATATTTAAAGGTTGATTTCTCAATTGGTGTTTGACTGAGGGAAACTCCTTTATACACAATATTTTCCTCATTTTCTCTTTGCAAGAATAGGTAGCATTTGACTGGCTCAGATTTGAAAAGTTCAAGACTTGACAAAAAATCTGCAATTGAGTTCAGTCAAAAGTGTCAGGAATGGGATGCCCTAGGTGACCTCTTCCTATGAATAGGACACCCCGGTCGAACTCTTCCCTACAAAAATGCATCAAACTAAAATCTTAGGTCAGTGGTATTCTCTGGTTTCTATTTTTGATGTCTATACAAATCTATTTATTTTTTATCAGACTGTGTATTTTGCAACTTGTCATTTTTGTCTATTTATTTTTTCTATCTTTTGTCATTTGATTATATTCGCCTAACCAATTATCTATATTCGTGAAGGAACCTAGATACCCTTTCAGCACTTGAATCCTTCTAAGCCTATTGGGTTCTCTCTCCTTTCTAGTGTACAATAGGAAATAGGAATCAATCCACCCTTGTTCCCATTTTCTTATTGTACAAAAAAATACATATTCTAATCACCAATTTATTGTTTCAATTATAACCCTCTCCCCTCAAGTCATATACACCTTTAAAAATATGGCCTTACAATCACTTCAATTATCTTAAGTTGGAATAGTTATGTACACATTGTACTCTGCCTCCCAAAAACAAATCAGCATTCTGAATCCATTTAAATTGAGATTTATATAGTATTTTCCTGGTTCACAAGTCTTAGTTTGAGACAACATGTCAAAGATTAATAATTTGACTTATGATAAATAAATCTACATCACCTTACCTATCAAGGATCACACTACAACATTTTTTGTTTTACAATCTACATGATCCTATTTTATCTTTAAAATAAAATGGTTGTGTTCCCGTTTAGAAAACTCATTAATCTATTGCGAGAAAAAACAAGTCATTTCTAATGATTGTATCTTTTATTTTGTGACTTGAATTTTTCAAAAAGTATGTTTCTTAATCATATCCAAAACTGAGTTGTACCTAGATTGTACAACTCACTTTGTCCTTTAGTCTCTATAAACATGCATTCTATTGAATATATTACATAAGGAAACGTTCAGGTATTTGCTTCTTCTATTATACATGAGAAACTTAGGAACTGCAATTGTTTCTTTGTTCCTTATTGAGCTTTTAATAATAAGTAACATGTTTCTTAAACATGTCTTTTGGAGAACATCGTTTAGTTAAATTTGTCGATCAATAATTGAATAATTTATTTATCAATTTCTTATCAATGATGGAGATGTCATTTTTATTATATCAAATTTTTATAGTATTAAAACTAATATCTTTCAAAGAAAAAATACATCTCATATCATTCATTCTATGTATGAAGAAATTAACAATACAATTCTACTTGTGCTATTGAAGTAGTACTACACAAAGTTGTTTGTGGGAAATTAGGTAACACCTGTTTCTTATTTCTTGATTATTTTCCTCAATTACATACTATCATAAAATAAAAATATTTACAATTACAATTAATGTCAAATTCATTAGACAATAAACAATGATTGATATTGTTGATGTTGATAGTTATAGAAAGAATAAAAAACAAATTGCACCTGCGATTGATATTGCTGTGAAAAAATTACAATTTATTTATACTAGAATCATTTTCTTATACCGCAAGAGATTTTTTATTTGATAGTCATGAAGTTTTGCTTCATTGTCATTATACTCCGAATGAAATAAAAAATGGGTTAATTGATCACTTCTTGTTATCAGTGGCCAACAATTATTCAAATGCAATACAAATATTTGTACGTGAAATGCATCTAGATATCTCGAATGAAATGTATGGTTTAAATGATGTGACTATATGCTTAGCAAAAATAAGATTGTTTGCCTCAACTACTTTACCATAAATAGAGTGAGGGCTTTGGGGCGGTACATTCTATATAAGATGGGTCTCAAAATAGTTGAACATACCAATTGTAATATGGTCAACAATAACCAAACAAAAGTATTTACATTTCAAATATATTAAAAATTGTACTTATAGTATTATATTCCACGAGAAAAACCCAATTGGTGGTCATTATGAGCCACTTATATGTAAAAACACTTGCATATTTTTCAATGCTACATCATCAAATTACTAGCTTTTCTAAGAATTTAAAATATGTGCAAAATTCTCAAACAATATTGGTTAAATTAAATGGTAATTTGCATCTAATAGATGAACTTTGTTCAAGCCTATCATGCATTGCATGTGATATTGAACTCATCACTAATTATATCAGTCACATTACAATATTCAAAGACAATGTGAGCCATATGATTAGGAATGAGTACAATATCATATGCGTTCAGAGTAGACTAAATGAGAAAAATGAAATAGAGTTTGAATTAGAAAATATGGTAGAAGGCTCGAATGGTCAACTAGCCATATAGAGCAACATGTCCAAACCAGATAACTAAAATGCTCTAATACAATACAGGGAAATTTCCATTGGACAACTTCCTTTACATTCCCTTGTTGGGGATTTTGTACTTGTATGTACATTATAAAAGGAAAAAGAAAAACAAACACAAAAATTAAAAGGAGAAGGAGAAGGAGAAGGAGAAGATATCAAAAGAATTTGGTTGCCAAATTCTCAAGACTTGGTTGCAATTGTGCCCAATGAAAACTAAAAGAAGTTACGTTAGGTCAATGTTCTTGTATCCTGAACACTTATGGGATCTAGGGAGTGACAAGCCTCTATTCTTAACTTTGGCCTAGGTGCCTAACATTATTGTGTATTTTCATCACCAAGAAAAATCCTATCAAAATCTCAAAGAAAAGGATAAAATCCCTCACTAATTCCAAGATATTTAATGGGGCAACATTTCAAATAACTTGCACTAAATGATACATATCCTTCTCTCCATTGCTCATATTAGATTTTTACATGTCAAGTACTTGGATTGAATGATATCTATCCTATTGTATAATTCTCAATTTTTAATATTTTTGGCCAATTAAAGTATAGAAATTCAAAATTTTCCCTTTCTCTTTCCATTAACAACCAATATAAACACATGTAACTAGATTTCTTAAAAAAATTAAAATATGGAGAAAATTAAAAATTATAGGACATACATATATGTTTGAAAAATTCTCAAACGCTATTGGTAAAATGAAATAGAAACCTCCATCTAATCGATATGAGATATATATAGAACAAGAACTCTAAATAGGAATACTAAACTCATCTAGACATTGTCTATATACTCAAGTCCTAAATTTAAAGCCTAATAAACTAAACCAAAATTTCAAGCATTCAAATGAATTCATATAATTAAAACCAAAAAGAGAGAAAATAATAATATCCACAATAGGAGAAACAAAACAACAAACTAAATTCGTCACATTTTGTTGACTGCTTTGTTACAATTACATCCATTGAAAGTTGTGCTTAAATGACCCACTCCTAGCTAATGCTTCTCGTCAATATCAAAATTTCAATCACTTTTTACAAATCTTCAAGAAAAAATATATTTTTCCCATCTAAACGGATCCTTTAAACTAAAAGAATTTACTAGAACACACACAGACATAGACACACACACACACACACATACATGTACACGTACACGTACACATACACGTACACGTACACATACACATACACATACACATACACATACACATACACATACATAAATTTACATTTACATGTACACACACATGTATAAAAAATTCTCAGGCACTATTGGTCAAGTTAAATGGTAATTTAATTGCATCTAATGCAGTCAATAGTAACCTGCCACTCATCAAAATAGATTTTGTCCCACTAAATCTACATGTCACCCAATTAAATGTTTACTAACAATAGGAGTACTGTATCCTTTTTCTTTGTTCTCTCTGTTTCCCTTCAAACATTGTAGATTGTGTGTTTTCCTTTATACATTCAACAAAGATTAAGAAAAATGACAGATCTTGAAATTTTCATCTTGTCTTTATTTGATATTGTTAATAATATGGATAATTTATTTTACTTTAAAGGATTTGCA
Source organism: Chamaecyparis obtusa (assembly GCA_027943335.1). Lineage (NCBI taxonomy): Eukaryota > Viridiplantae > Streptophyta > Pinopsida > Cupressales > Cupressaceae > Chamaecyparis > Chamaecyparis obtusa. Next base: position 1,833,715 of record BSBK01000883.1, read on the forward strand.
ATTTCTTTCTTAATTAAGAAAATAACACACAACCATTCTAATTCCTAGACATTTAATGGAGCCAAATTTGAAAGAACTTGCATTGAATGATTCATCTCCTGCTCTCTATTGCTTGTACTAAATTATTATTATTATAATTCATAGACAATTCATCCGGCCACATATTAGAGTACTTTGATTAAATGATATCTGCATTTCTTCTTGTCTCTCATTCTAATTTTTTAATATATTTTTTCCCAAATAAAGTATAAAAATTTGAATTTTCTCCTTGCTATTTCCACTAACAACGTTTTCATGTACCTTGCCAATACAATATATTGAGCTACACTCCATGTAATTTCTAAATTGACAAATTTAATTTCTCATTCCCATCATATGGATATTGCTCCTACAACACAATCAACATTGCTCAATGGTTTTTAGGTATTGTCTTTGAAAGTTGATGTGTCTAATGCTTAAGTAACCTTTATTATTTTATTTAATTGTTCAATTGACTAAGTCCCATGTAGTTTATAGATATAAGTCACACCACTGTTTACCAAATTTTGTAACACTACAACATAGTGTACCATAGTCATAACAAATTGAGCATGCTCAAGAAAACATCCATAACGTTATAAACAATAAGGTATTGCACTAGAAAATATATGTTTAACAACTATATTTATTTGACATGTTTCTTCCTCTATGAAAATGTGTCTCTATGCTCATTACTTTCATTTTTTCCAAGGGTATCTTCTCCAAAAGCTTCAAAATATTGTATTGATAGATCACATCTGGGCACAATACCTAGAGCTTACGTCAATGTAGCTTGACAAATATGAATTTTTTTAATTTATTTATGTAGTTCACCTTTTAGTTTAAGATACCATTCAAATAAATAAATAAAACACATTTTATTCACTCCCATGATAACAAATTCAATATATTGCCTTGTAAAAACTCAAAAATTTAACTATATGTGAGACTTTTGTTAATGTAGTCATAGTTGTGCATTATTCACAAGTGCTTTTCTACGTTTCAAGATAGTGTAAAATTTTGTACTATTTGTGTCCTTGGGGTATAAGGGTTCAAATATGTGCTATATTTCCATATCTTCAATTATTTTAAACATTTTGATTTTGATTTTTTCTTTTAATAACCCATGTTGTATATATGATTAATCATCTATAAATTTACTAATTCATACCTATATTAGAGCTCTATCAAATATTTCATATATTTAAAATGGTTTCATTTATAAATAATAGTGAAAAAAAAATTGTACACATGTGCACATGCACAATTATATATTGCATGCATGCAACTAGATAGTTGCAAATATTTGCATACATAATCTTGAATACCTACAAATATATTTGCAGTCATGTGTATGTCCTTTTGCAAATGTTATATACATTTGATTAGATACATATGTGACTAGCCAATAGAGTTTTGTGGTTATAATAATATTTTGAATTTTTTAATCAAGAATTAATATAATTTTTTTAAAAAAATTTAGATATGTATGCATGCATATAAATTTATCTAGAATTTTGTGTGTAAATGTATCATAGGTAATGATACTAAAATCAAATAAATGTGATATGGATGATATTGTAATGAAATGGTTCATAAAAGCATTACATAAAACCCTAAATGAAGTAATAAAAGCATTATAAGATGAATAAAATGATGTACTCAAAATTACTAGCCTATATTTTTGGAAACATCTTTACAAGCAAGATGCACTGATAACAAAAATTGAAGCATTTGTTTTAGAAATATATTTGATAATGAATCAATGGATCACTTCTACTAGTATACTTCATAAAATAAATTGCTACAAATCCATTAGATCAAGAGCAAGTTGAAATATCCTATGTCATTTGACTATGCCCTATCTCAGTAATATCATATTTTTTCATGTACATAAATGCTCATAACTATTAACATCTTGCTCTAATTAGTCAATTATCCTAATGAAGGAGCTAAATATGTAGTCTCAATATGTCTTTTACCAAATATATGTATATATATTGTGTCTAATATTGTGAGATATTGGGAATATATATCATGACAAGTGGCATGAGATTCACAAAAAAAATGGTATAACAGATCGTAGTACAGAGAAAAAGAAATATGATACAATATAGAAAAGTCAATAGACGGGGAAGAATGAGAATCATGAGTGAGACATGCCATAATATTATAAGTGAAATAATCAATTAAATTATTATAAATTAAAATTATGAAAGGATGTATAATAAGCATGAGATATATTAAACCAATGTTTATATCTATTAACCAAAGTAGCACAAAGTACATGCATTCAAATATAATAATCATGTATATATGAATAATACAAGGATAAAAATGTTTACCATGTCAATTTATTTTTATTTTCATTGCCACTATTGGGTTTATTAAAAATGTTTCATAAAAGAAATATCATGCATGTTAAAGATTCATCTACCTCATCATGAGAAGATAAATAAGCCATGTTATTCTCATCACTAAAATAGACTTTTTAAATTCTTTTACATCATATTTCAAACATTACATGTCATATTTTGCTCAAACTCTCAACATAGAAAATTCCAATCGTTATGTTTTCTATGTTCATGCAATAAAAGAGTCCAAACTCATGAATATTCATATTTGGCATAAAGCTTTAGAGTCTTCAAACAGAGCTTACCTTACTTGCCTTGACAATCCTCATCAACTCACCTCAAAAATCTTGGTTGACTCGCCTTGACTATTTAATAGTTATTATTTTTGGTCTACAGAATAATAATTATCAATGTATCTTCACAATGTTTTTAATTATCTTTGTACTTCTCAAGATATTTTGGACTCTTATGCTCCTACTTTACAATATTGTGAGCTTAAATGTTCAAATATTTTGCCTCACTTCTTCAATCTTTTCCTATTGTTCCTGGCATTCTAGCACTTCAAACAAATAATGCTATAGGTAGGAACTTGACACTTTGTATCTTGTTCAAACACAAAAACCCTCGTATTACCTCAATTTTTTTATTTATTTCGCAAGTATGACTTTTTTAGACAATAATTTTTTTAATCTTTTATTTTCTACATAATGGATTAAATTTTGACAATCATTGAGTCATTAGATTAAAAAAATTGTACTTTTTTCAAATTTGGTCAAAAGGGAGTCAAATGATATATTTAAATACACTTCTCAACCAACTTGGATCCAATGGTGAGATCTATTTTTTCCCAAGAGGAAAATTTTGAAAGCTTCCCCCAAAAACACCTCATTCAAATGTATATTCAAAAAACTCATTTGACCAAATATTTTTCAAACCTTAAATCTACAATAAAATAATGTGCAAATGTATTCCATACCTTGCAATGCTCCAAATCCTTCATGTTGATTCATGGCTTCAACTTTACACCTTTTGCACTTAAGCTAGGGCTATAAGTTCAAATCAACCTTGAAAACTCTTATGCCACTTGTTAGGAAATAATAATCGTGCCCAATTACATTTAATCCATTTCCCACATAACCCATGAGCGAAAATTATACAAACAAGCTTACATAATCACCATTATGATCAAATAGACAAGCCACAAGATGCCACAAGATATACCTTGGGAAAACCCTAATAGGAAAAAAAACTAGCCTCCAAAAGAATCCATACTCCATTGTATTATTCAGCCATAAAGCAACACAAAACACTTATAGAGGTACATGAATACTCTCTAAAAATCAAGCCCTCTAATGCATTCTAATCATTTTCCAAGCATGTGTCCACACATCCATGCCATGATTCACAGATGTAACCTTAATTAAAAGAATCAATAATGACAACCCACTCAATCGGCCAACCCAAACTAGTAACATGTGTTTGCTTTTATAGACACAAGCTCATACAAAATACAAGTACTACTAAATTAAAACCATATGTACACAATCCCATTGACCCCCTCGTTTAATACTAGGTAGTAAGTTTACACCATTGAATATTTTTCCTCAATATTAAATAAAATACAATATCATATCCCAATGTGACACCCACATTAACTATAATTCCAATATAGTTTACTCATTAAGTGACCCCAAGAATGGAATCTCCATGAAATCTCTATGTGATGTGCATCCATCTAGGTGCAACACATAAAATAATAAAATATAACATTACAAATATTATGCAAGACGTACAACATCTTTTCCCAACTATTGTTAGCATCACACTCTTAAAAGGAGGTATTGCTAATTTGGTGGTCCAATCTCTTGGTAAACCTTGCAAAATGATGAATATTCTCATAACAAGACACATGGAGATACTCGCCCAACATAAAAGGTATTTAGCTCCTAAAGATCAACCGAGGCCTTTGCTTTTGTCACACCCAATTCCTTCATATCAACCTCCACCTCTTGCAAGGTGAAAAGCATAGTTGACATGATGATCAAAGTTGTGGTCTTAACCTATGTTTTTATCATAAAGGTTCTTTGCATAATTAAACCATTAACTATCTATTATGTTGTTATCTATCTATTTTTTCCTTGATTGAAGCTCCCTCCAAAATTGTTTTGAGTTAAAAAGTAGATTAATACTTGACATAATACATTCATGAAATCAACTTTCTTTTCTTTTATGATATTTTAATAACACTTTAAGCTCAAATTCTTTACCTTTCACTTCTAACATTCTCGTTGACATTTTGAAACCATTGTAAAACCAAACATTAACTAGGAAACCATTTATTTCAAAACTCATTTTTTACACTTTTGCACTCCACAAGTGCACCATTAATTAAATCAATTAAAGAATGATTTTTGAGGCCTTACAATTGAGTTTGATACTACTTGATTAGATGTATTAAATCTCTCATGAAAATATTATGATTTTCTTAAGTCAAGAGAATTCTTTCATTTGCAGGTGGTTACTAAAGATGTTGAGTTATTAAAGTTTACTATTTTATTTTTCCAACAATGCAGTCCTTATTAATTGAATTGGGCTATGCTAAGATTTTAATTCCCACATGTGCACACCAATCATGACCTCTTCTATCTTTTCAATCAAGTTTTTGGAATAAACTGCATAATCCACTACACTTGTGTTGTGATAAGTTTTGCATATAAAAGTTTTGAATTCATTCCATCTAGTTACACCATTACAAATAATTAAATTGAAGGTGCCACAAGGAGTAAGAAACTCTTTCCCATGATGATTAATGTCCCAATTTCTTTCTAAACATATTAGGCACTGATGATTTTCTTCTTTGATGAGATAAATAGGATTACTATGATCCTGACTAAAGAACATGCACACTTGATCATTCGTTGTCCTAGCATTGAGATCACCAAGAAGTACTCTCTTTCTTGAGAATACACTACAAGATATTCTTTTGGAGATACTTACTATCCAAACCACCTTTTTGTAAGTTTTTGAGCCTTGAGAAAAATAGCCCGCAACAATTCTTATGAGACTTCCATTCTTTGAGAATTTGACCCAAATGTACTACTTATTTATGTCTTTTTACAATTGAGTTATGCTCATTTCTAATTCTTTCACCAAGATCATTTTCCCACCATAACCTTGGCCATTGCCCCCCTTTTTTTTTCGAATCACAAATTTCAATTACCCTCTATATAAAAGGGTTTAAACAATTCCTACTCACAAGTTTTAATTAAACAAGTTATGTCTCTTATACAAGTCATAACCCAAGCCCCCTCTTCTAGGGGTAGCCTCTGCAAGAAACTCAAAGTAAAGTTTGCATGCTCGTTTATCTCCAATTATTTTTTCTTCATACTTATTTCCCTAGAATCATATGCTCTCTCTTTACTATCCTCTTGCAACTTTTCTCACCATAAGATCCTAGGTTGGTGATACAACCAAGCTATGTTGCCAATATCTCATCTTATCCTTATTTTAGCCATTCTTCCATTGTCTCGTGTTTTATTATTGGATCAACATCTATAAATAAGAAAGAACAAATAGAGAGTATTTTCCTTTCTTAAAAGTCAATGCATGTCTTACTTTCTTACACAACCACTCTAATAAGTCTGTCTATTTCTTCAAAACTTTTACCATGTCACCTTGCTTGACATATTTTCCCTTGCCATTACAACTAGTCTCTTAAGAAATCAATTGTGATATTGAAAGTATTTTTATTGTTTCTATATCTTTTATGCTTTGATGATAACTTTTTTTACCCTTCCATGCCTTCTTTGTGCTCTAGTGGAAACTTTTTTTTCTATTCTTGTTGAACACCTAATTGCTATTATCAATGTTTTGATCTCACTTGAAATGACCTCTCTAGTACTTTCACTTGTTCTCTATCCATGAATGTTTTCTTGTTGGAATATTTTTGTCCTATTTTTAATTGTTCTCTCTAAGTCTTTCATATTTTTCCAAGATAACTTCATATTGTACCACATGATACCTTAAATTTTATTGTCTTGTATTGAATACTAACTCGCATCAATAACCTCGTAAAGCTAGCTATTCCTTTCTTGCTTCCCAACGTCCATGCCTTGTCACTGAATTTTAACACACAATTCTTACACATTACGATATGAAAACCAAAAGAGTAAATAAAGGCTATACAATTCCACTTTCTTCCTAATACAACCCCAACTAATACTTGTTTAACTATAGTTTTAGCCTTTTCTTGCGAGTGGATATTTTCTCTCTCTAGGTTACTCTTCATTTCAAGATCCTTGGATATTGTCTTATGTTGACCCAAATCCAATCTCACTTCTACTTGCTATAACAATTTTTACCAGCTAGACAATATAGCATCTAAAATGTACCTTTAATAATATTTATAATTATTGAAAATTAGAATATTTTTTTAATTAATTAATTAATATGATCAAAGGTGTATCCTAGATGTAGCGGAGAAGGTTTAATTAATATGATCAAATATGCATCCTAGATGTAGCAGAGAAGGTTTATATTTACACAATGCACTTGTTCTCCACACACACAAAAAACACCCCTGAGCACCCTGTACACGTCAGTACAAAAACCTATTTTTGGACTACTGCAACAGATTTTGTAAATATGCAAAAAATTGAATGAAAACACATTAAATTGGGGGAAGAAAAATAGTAACCAAATGCATTGCAATAACCATACACTCCATGCACACTTGACCCCCCAAAAAGTTCATTTAATTAGCTAGTAATTACTACACAAATGACCCAATACATAATTACATCATATACCAGTCTTTGTTCACTATATTATGTATAGGTGAACAATACAAATGAACAACTACTGGTACATTTGTGTTTATAATACGCACCAAGTAGGACAAAATTGCTTAAATTTTTATTCAAAAAATCACTTCAATGTTTACAAATAGCACCACGAATAATTAGTCCAAAACTCATGATTTATTCTATTTAGGTACAAATATGCACAACTATTGGTGTATTGTGTGTTACAATAAAAAATAATGGTAAACTTTGTGTGCTCTAATATGCACATTCTCCCTCACATCATATCACATCTTCATGCATTTACTCCAATTGCTATTTGTATTTACACATGCAGTAGCTGGTGAAAGGCTTGCCAATTAACAAATAAGATAAGCAAAAAATCAAACATAAAATTGTATTGATGAAGCCATCATAGAAATGAGAAATAAATGGCAAGCAAGTGCAGTATGAAATGACTGTTTCTTTCCCTATATTTTAAAATTCAGAATTCAAATTGAACAAACACAAATCAATGCATTCATTTTCACATTTGAATAATTAATAAGAGGGAATTTCTAGCATCATTTTCATTGTAAATTATCTCTATTTGCACCAAATATCCTTTGCATATTTCAAAGCTTAGGCATTATCTGCACATTCCTAATATTGGAGTGCTTGTTCAGGTTGGTACCTTAGGATGTTTGCATAACTGATGTAGATGGGATGAGTAAGTATGTTGATGGCTTGATGGTGTGTTTTGTCATTAATGTCAACTTAGGTGTTCTTGATTGACTATGTTCTTGATGTACCAAGTTATGATGGAGAAGATGAATTGAGAGCTATGTTGTGAATTATGGTGTGGGGTTTGGCACATATGCTCTAGAAGTGTTTAAAATTATATATGTATGATCGTACATGTATATGATGAGTTTTATGCAAGTTATAGTCAGTGAGATAAAGAGAGGGAATTGGTTTAACAGTGAAGAAGTAAAGAAGAAATATTTGATTTGTGTGTCCCATAGGAATGGAATTAGATGTTATAGTCTGAGTTGTGTGATTTTAATGACATTATTGGATTATTGTTGTAATCGCATCAAGATTGATGATGGGTGGACAGAGTTACAAGATTATGAAGTTCAAGATAGTGAAGAACAATCGGTTAGATCCTTAATCAGTGATGGAAGATCATCTTGCGAAGATGGTTAAGTATTAAAGACTATGTGATGATGTGTCTAAGGTGACTTAGAATGTTAGGCATGATCTTCTTTTTCGATTCGATTGATAATTTATGAAGAGGTGCATGAACCTAGGGAAGTGTAATATGTTTGACTTTTCCTTGTCAAATCGATGGTGCGATGAATCTGGAGGCCGACATGAAGCTAAAATTTTAATTGCTAATGGTTAACAAATTTTAGGGTTGAAGGATTGAGTGAGAATTAATTGTAATGATGTAATTTAAATGTAATTTGGATCTTAGATGACCTAGTTAGTGAAAATCATATTTATATATTTTGATGTATTAGGAGAAGTGTGTGTAAGAGGCAGATTGCAAATACAAGAGTGTGATTGCAGTTTTTGGATGTTCTGCATGTGAAGCAGAGATTGAGCTTGAACTGGATCTGTACTAGAAGAGGAGAAGTGCTATTTTCTCATATCGTTATTCTTTTTGTTTCCTAACATTTGTAGTAAGTTAAATCCCTTAACCAGGTAGATCATAACAGATCTTCTTGTAAAATCCTTTAATAGGGTGACACTTTAGCTAGTGTCTGAAGTCCTCTAACAAGGCTACTCTTAACAAGGTAAAGATCCTAACAGAGCTAGAGATAAATCCCTTAACCGAGTGGCTCTTAACAGGGTATGTTCTTTACCAAACATCATTTTAAGCTTTTAACAAGGCTAAGCTCTTAATCGGGTGTCCTCCAGAGAAGTGCATTTTTCTTAGTGGGTGTCATCCCCACCGTGGTTTTTCCCAAGTTGGGTTTCCATGATAAAAACTTTGGTTTTATGTGTTGAATTTTTGTGGATGCTTAATTTAAGATGTATGTTGATCACAAGTAAAAGTTTTTTATTGCATGCATGTGGTCAAACTTTGAAGAATAAGTTTTATCAGATCATATTTGTGTTTATTAGTAGATTAATGATTTACCCCCCCTCCCACTAATCTTAGGGATTGATTATTCTAGCATAGGATACTATTTAATTCATGTTTTAATAAATCAAAGTATTGTCTAAATATATGTGTTCATTGTATGCATTATTTAGAAGCATACATATTATATTGTTTTCAACCAGCTATTAATAATCACAGGAGTGCAAATTTAGAAACAACAACATTGTCATTTCTTTAATGCAACTTTTACATACTATTTAATTCACATTTTCATAAATCAAAATATTGTTATTATGAAACGTTGGCAACGTCTCATTCCCCACATGGAGACAGGTGTTGAGTTGTTTATGAATGGGGTGTCAAATGAATTTAATGAGATGTTGAGCAAATTTTTAAAGATGATGAATGATTTAATGAAAGCCCCTTCCTAATGCTAGAGTGGTAAATTATAGTAGGCCCGCATTTGGTTCAATTTATAATTAAATAATTTGATGTTTTATAATTAGACCAAAAAAGGATTTGTTGTTTTCATAAATCAAATTACTCTTCATATGTTTTTTATTATTAAAGTCATCTAACAAGGGGGATGACCCTCACACCATCATAACCCAAGGGTTGTCCAGAACAACTATTTACAACAAGGTCAAGAAAGATCATTAACAACAAGCTAGTGGAAAAACTTATAATCTGCATTAAGAATGGGTAGTCAACTCACCCACCACCTAGACAAGAGAATGCAAGTCTGGAGAGTAATTTTTTCTTTGCATACAGTCAACCGTCCAAGTGATACTTTCAGTAGGGTTCCCAATACAAAGGGAAGTTGGAGGAGCCCTCTTCAAGAGAGAATCAACAACATGAACAAAGTGATGAAAATGTTGTATCTTAGCAGCTACTGATTGGCATAAACCAAGAGAAACTAAAAATAGAGAAGGGTCCATGTCGCTAGAGGGGACCACATCACCAACAAGAGGTGGGTTGAATCCAATGGGTCAAAGGAGGCCAACTTAGTAGAAACATCACCCTATGGGGAGTCATCATTAGTTTGTGAAGATTTATTAGAGGAAGAGTCGAATCCACAGATAGTCAAATGATCACCATTTGCATCCCTCCACTAAGTGGTAGCACCTATTTGATACACAAGAGAATAATATATAGCTAAATGACTAGAGGAGAAGAATTGTTGACATCGAAAGGGGAGGCCATCACAATCTAGAGGTTTAGCCCACAACTTGTTCCCAAGAGAACCACTTCCCTAGGGAGGGGTGTGGAGATTTCAATGTTAATAAAAATGAAAGGAAAGGTAGAGAGGCCCATTGTAGCCGTAGCCTCATCCACCTTTAAAAATGATCAATAGAATTTTCAATGTCCTCAAAGAAAGAGTTTTCCCAAAAATAAAGGGGGAGATTGGGGAGACAAAACCACAAGAGTTGCACACTGAGAGGATCAGTAAGAAGGTTAAAGGAGGTTGTTCATGGTTTGGATGAGATAGAGTGAATTCCCACACCCATAGCTTTCTCAACACCAAATCATGTTTATCAACATAATTAAAAGAAATAATAAAAAAACCCCATAACATAGGGGAAAATTGATGTTACATGAGTCTAACGGTCTCTACAAATCAAACATCAAACACTGTAGATTGGGAAGAGAGGTCCAAAAACTAGGGAATCTAAAAACCAACCTACAATGTTGGTAAAAATCCACATTATCCACCACATTTGAGCCACACACCACCATAGAGGATGTCTTGGCATAGGTAATGGGTCGAGATCTCTCCTTTGAAGGGATAGCAGTTCAAAAATTTACAACACAAACAAAATTGGGTCCATCAACAAGAGGCTTTACCACAGTACTAGGTCTTTGTGTAGTATTCCTAGAATGCACAAGTCCACTTGAGACCCTACCACCATTAGGAGCAAGAATGCCCAAATCGTTACTTGCCCCCTACAACCCATCAGTGGGAGCATAGGGTGATTAAGAGATAACAACCTCTCCCACACCTAACACACCACAAGAATAAACAAGGGTATAAGGGGTCGCAGAAGCAATGTCACCCAACAAAAAAAATCCTACACCTGATAGCTCCTAAGAAGAAGTAAACCTAGAAGCACCTAGGCCAGAGTATATTATTGGAGAGGGAGTGATTGCAAAGATGAGAGAATACATTTTCCACGTCCTTGTTTAAATTTTTTTTAACCTTGGTTGTAAGATCTACATTCAAGAAGCCCCACTATTCCATCAAGGGTTAAGGTCAACAACTTTCCATTGAGAACCATGGTAGAGAGTGAGCCCATGAGATTTGAACCTTGGTTGGAGGCACTACAGGCAATAAGCCCCACCATTTCACCAAAGGGTCAAGCTTTAGTAATCCTCATTTATTTTTATCAAATATATGCATTATTTAGAGGCATACAAATTATACTATTTTTAGTAAGTTGTTAATAATCCAAATTTAGAAACAATGGCATTGTTGTTTTTGCAATGCAACATTTACACACAATTTAATTCACGTTTTCATAAATCAAACTACTATTCATATATTTATATTCAGTGTATGCATTAGCTATATGCATACAAATTATAGTGGTTTCAATTAGATGTTAATAATCATCATAACAATTCAATTTTAGAAACAACATTATTATCATCTTTTTAATCCCATCACATTTACATCTTTATCTCCTCCAATACATATACACATATATAGATGCATATTCATATATAGTTACATGTTAGGGACAACATGCAACATTTCCAGGTAGTGCCTTCACTCAAATTTAACCTTTCGATTTTGTTGTAAACATTGCTTCAACTCATTCATAGTTGTAGTTTGATGTAATTTTCATCATTTCTCTATACCCTCGAGGGTTTGAGTCATTTGATTTATTTTTCTACATAATATGAAATGTAATGTGTTTTCATTACAATTCAATGTATTTTTTCATCATTTATTTGTACGTCGTCGAGGGTTTGAGTGAGATGTATTCTTTCATCATTTCTTCATATATCATCAAGGGTTTCAACCATTTGATTTGTTTCGCTATATATATGAAATGTAGTGTGTATGCATTATTATTTGATGTATTCTTTCATCATTTATTTGTATGTCGTCGAGAGTTTGAGTTTGATATATTTGTATGTCATCGATTGTTTGAGTCATTTGATTTATTTTTCTACATAATATGAAATGTAATGTGTTTGCATTATTAGTCGATGTATTTTTTTTATCATTTATCTATATGTCATCGAGGGTTTGAGTTTGATATATTTATTCATTCATATGTTAATAATCATCAAAACAGTCAAATTTTATAAACAATACTTGACTATTTCTTTAATCTCATCACAGTTACATCATGAAATGTAATGAGTATATATTATAATTTAAAATCTCTAATTTTTTATTCATGAAATGTAATTGGTATACAATAATGTGCAGATTCTTGGACAGGTTTTGGGATTAGTCATCTCACACATGCTATCCACACATCATGAAACTTGTACCCATCAATTATCCTTGATCTTCCTAGTCAATGATATGGGTTAATCTATTATTGTCCACTTTAATTGAGCCCTGAAATGTTTAGGTTTTTATTATTTTGGGCATTTTTTCCCATGACATCATGTTTTGCTTCCCACATAGGCTTCTTGTATAGGATCTCATGCGTGTCTATGTGACACACACCCACATGTGAATATATGCATATATATGTGAACACATGCACATATATATTATCTATGTACACACACACACACACACACACACATATACAAATATTTGTATGAACACATAATTTATAAATAATTTATCGTGCAATCTTCAATTTAAACAAGTAAAACCACACTTATGGTTTCTAAATGCATGTGTTCATAATAGGTACAAGTTAAGTCATTGCCATGACACGTGGATGAAAGGGAGGTTTAACTGGAAGGCGAACAATCAAAATCACCTATGGGGTGTGCTTCATAGATACAGAACCTAATGAAGATGTATACCTACACCAAAATTTGTTGTTAGGGGTTGTACACCACAGGCTAAGAAAACTTCTACTATCTAACTCACCAACAGTGCAGAAGGCTTGAGTTTTCCAACTCGGGCCAATGTACCTAATTGGCTAAATGAGGAAACCACTAATATTGGAGTTATTAAAAAAAAGTTTGATGAATAAATCTCCCTTTGCATGCCATCACCACCACATAATAATCTAGCAAAGGTGGTTTAATAGTTTACCAATGCACTAAATTGAGAGCATCAAGATGGTGGTGATTGTGAGGATGGGGTTGACACACGTAACAAAGACACTAACTTCATGTCTTGCAAGAAGAGATCCCAAGAGGAAAATGGAGGTCACCTGAAAATACTAAAATATGACAAAGGAAAATACAAGAGTACACCAAGTACACCTCCACCCTCTAAGAAAGGGAATGACAAGAGTACACTGAGTACAACTCTACCCTTGGAGCACCTAGTTTTTCTTCAGATGTTCAACCTCTTCATCTCGCACTTAGTGAGAATTAGTAATGTGTAGTAAGGGATTCCCCATGTGTGCTCTTCACAATTGAAATGAATGCTAGTCAAAATAATGCATTGGTAACTCCTATAGATTTCCTGATACAAAACTCTCCCACTCAATTGGCACCTCATACAAGTGAAGAAGAGGATTCTCCCTCTATATATGAGACACCTCTTCCTTATCCAGGATTCATGGAAAATTGACTAGAGTAGTAATAAATGTGAAATGATGATTCTTGTGACAACATAATTTTGGGATTTTCTATGTAGATCCGATCAATGTATAATTGTGATACGATAAAAATTGTCATAACGCTACTTTTATGATGAATTGGACCTCACATATGCACAATATTTTTCATGAAAGTCAAAATGAGGTTCTAATATTTTGTCTTGTGTTTAAATGTTGTAGGCATGTATCAAATATGTTTATGCAAGATGTTGAATGGTTGTATGATTATGTTTTACATATCTCTCTCCATGCAACTAATGCATACACTTAATACATGTACACACACACACAGATATATATATATATGTGTGTGTGTGTGTGTGTGTGTGTGTGTGTGTGATTTATGAAAACCATTATTAAATACTACAGTAAAGTTGACCACAAAATATAATTCACCAATACAAATTTTACTATTTTGTTGAATGATTATAGTGAGGCGTTGAATGATCTTAAGCAATTGCTTTTGTGCATTATAGAATTTAGAATCTTAAAATTCAAAGAAAATAATAAACAATAAGAATTCACAATCTTAAAGAATTGAGAAAAATATAAAACACATGTAACCAACAATTAGTTCCCGCTTCTGCAATGTCAGCTCTCGCTTCTGCTTCCACGAGCGTTCCCGCTCAGAAAAATTTTGAAAGCTCGGGCTTCGCGTCCAGATCTGATGCTAGGGCTGGTGCTCCTGCTCCATTGGTGCCTGATGGCTCTCTATTTGGGCCTTCTCCTTTGGTGGGTGCTACTATTTTTGTCAGTTTAGGAATTGTTGTTCCTGCATCTGCTTGTTCTGTGGTTTCCTGTGCCGATGTGGCGGCCTTTGAAGCGAGAATCCATGGTCCTGCCCCTGCTGGTAGGGGGGTTTCTTGGCCTCCTCTTGTGTAACATGTTTCTGTAAGTAAACCAATTAAGGTTATGTTGGATTTTGAAACAGTTGATGAGATTTTAAAAACTGCGGAAGACTTCTCTTCCAATGCTACTATCTTTCATTTTAGGGGTTTCTAGCCCTCACTTTCTGACTTGCATGCTTGGATCTCCAAGCATTGGGAACCCATTCTAACCCATGCAGTTCAGATATACCTTGTGGCAAGGGGTTTTTTTATTGTTAAGTTTGAAAATGTTGAAGATAGGAAAATGATTTTGTGTGACAGTTGTTTCACTTGGGAGGATTGTTTTCCCCTGATGGCCAAACCCTGGTATGAGGGGTTTGATCCTCTTTCAGAGTTATTTAACAAAATACCCTTATGGGTAAGGTTGTTGAATCTTCCCCTTCATCTTTGGTTGGATTCAATTTTGGAAACTGTGGGTGAGGCTATTGGGGATTTCCAAATGGTGGACTCGGACTCCTCTAAAAATTTCAAGACAACTTATGCTCGTATTCTTGTGGAGGTTGATGTTTCTAAGGGCCTCCCTGAGCAGATAATGTTGGCTTCTCCTTTGGGCTCTTGGACTCAGAATTTGGATTATGAGGGTATTTCGTTTAGATGTAGGAAATGTCACAAGACTAGGCATCTTGTTACATGGTGTTTATAAGATAAGGGTAAATCAAAGAAATCACCTTCTTGGTGCTTGGGGGCCTCTGACCATCATTATACGGTTCGAAAAGCTTCTAAGGAAGGGGGTTTGAATTCGAGCCCTATTCAGAATGATCATGCTTTGGTTGAAGCTTCTGTTGATTCATAAGCTATCTTTGATGCTATTGGTGTTGGCTCTATTGAGGCTCTGCCTCAAGATGTTAATGATGTCCCTTCTGATGCGGCTATTGCTACCCTTGTCCAAATTGTCAGTGTTGTCTCTGGTTCAGCGGTTTTGTCTGCAGATGCTACTAGTTTTTCTCTTGGTGTTGTCTCTGGTCCCGAAGTGGCTGATGTTGTCTTTGGTCCAGTTGTTGTTTTGGGTGCTGGAGTTGTGATCTCTATTGTGACTTGCCCTTTAGTGGGCTCATCTAACTCGTCTATGGCTTGGCAGAAGGTTGCTGAAAAGGTGGAGGATGGATGGACAATAGTGAAGGGAAAAAAATTTAAACCTTCCACTCCTTTCGATATGAACTTACTTTCACATAAGGATGGGCGAAAATGTAAATCTTGACTACCCTTTGTTGTATCTGATTTGGACATTTTTATCCATTTGGTAGGAACTTCAGTTTGTTCCTTTGGTTTGTTTGGTGGGGCACCACAGTTGTAATTTGATCTTTCAATGCTTGATCTTTTGATGCTTTTGTTCAAGGTTTCGGGACCTTTCAAATCCTATTTTTACTTAATCAAAACAATATAAAATTAGAACAAAAAATTTGTTTAGTAGTTCATTGCCTTAGTATAGTCAAGAAGACTTTACTTGTAGTTAGCAGTTAATGAAATTCAAACTCGTGGTAGTTTTTGTGACCTTGTAAAAAAGGGTTACATGCAAACGATAATCAGATTCAATACATTTATATTCACACCAAATACAACAATAAAGAAATGAAGTAAAAAATGACATAATGCATTGAGAGCAAGATTTCCCATAAAAATTTAGTATGTTAACAAGCACATTTACATTGACATGGAGGTCATCTGCATTATTCGCTCACCTCTTCAATAGACTCCAATATTGACAAAAACATTGTAATAACTAGTGGAAGTAATGATCCCACAAAAAATTATCCATACAATTTTGCATGCACAACATTTCAAGAAAAGAAAATGTTTGGTCAATTTATTGACCGGTTTCAAAATCAGACATCATACATGCAAAAAGACATACATACATACATAAACACACATACATGTAGACAACACTATGCATACATAGATAAGCATAAATATAGACCCGCATATGCATACATATGTACATACATACATATGAGCAGTGGTTTGATTTATTAAAACATAAATTAAATAGTATGTAAATGTTGTATCAAACAAATTACAAAGTTGTTGAATCTAAATTTGGACTATTGTGATTATTAACAACTTACTAAAAATAGTATAACTTGTATGCCTCTAATTAAAGCATACAGTGAAAACATAGGTATTAACAAGAATTTTCATAGGATATTTAGTGCAAGTAGAGATAATATGCAGTGAAAATGTTGTAAATTTCCTCTTAAAGAAGAATTCGAATGTAGAAATGAATGCATTGATTTGTGGATCTTCATTTTGAATTTGAAAATAGAGTGGAAAAGAAACAGTCATTTCACATTGCACTTGGTTTTCATTTATTTCTGACTTCTAGGATGACATAATCAATTCAATTCTATATTTTATTTTTCTGTTTGTATATTTGTTTATTGGTGAGTATTTATGTTAAGTTGTACATACATACATACATACATATTAAATTAACAAAAAAAGAAAAACATAACGAGTTTACATTTGCAGGCTAAACCGTAGTCAAAGTAATATAATATTCGTCACAATATTGTATACCCATTAATGAAAAGAAATCGATTCAGTCCAACCCTTGACAACATAAAGAGAAATGATTGTGGGGAAAAAATTAAAGAGCACGTACAAGGATTTCTCATGTGTGGAGAGCGTGTATGGTGACTAATCCAAAAACCAATAATTTTTTTTTTGGCAAATTACTCTATTCCAACAGTTCACGAGTAAAAAACCAAACATTCCAAAGAATAGTGTATACCCATTACATTTAATGAAAAAAATACTAAAGATTTCAAATAATAATGTTGACCAATTACATTTCATGAAAGAAAAATTAGACATTACCAATTATAATGTATACCCATTACATACCAAAGATTTCAAATAATAATGTTGACCAATTACATTTCATGAAAGAAAAACTAGACATTACAAATTATATTGTATACCCATTACATTTCATGGAAGATAAACAAGAGATTCCAAATTATATTTTATATTAAGGAATGAAAGACCACAAAGACGAATAATAATACAAATCCGTTAAATTTCATATTATATACCTAGACAAAGATATCAAATTACTCAAACCCTTGACTACACACAAAGAAATGATGAAAAAATACATCACTGAAAACCTCAGCAGCATACAGGAAAATGATAATTTAAAAAAATACATCAAACACATTAAATTATCATATTATATAGTGAAAGAAATCGAATGACTCAAACCCTCTACAACATACACAAAAATTATGAAAAAATACATCTAACTCAACCGCTGGAGGCATACAAATAAATCGAACAAAGAAATAAAAATACATCAGACTCAAACACTCAACAACATACAAATAAATGATAAAAGAATAAATCAAATAATAATGCAACACACTACATTTCATATTATATAGCAAAATAAATCAAATGATTGAATCTCTCCACGGTATACAAAGAAATGATGAAAGAATACATCTCACAGAAACCCTCAACGAAGTACAAATAAATGATGAAAATATACAACAAATAATAATGCAAACACATTGCATTTCATATTATATAACATTTCATATTATATAACAGAAAAAATAAAATGACTCGAACCCTCAACCCTATACAAATAAATGATAAAAAAAATACATCAAACTCAAACACTCAATAGCACACACAAATGATGATAAAAAACATCAAACTACAACTAGGAGAAGCAATGTTTATAACATTGAAAGGTTCAATT
The DNA here is from genome assembly GCA_027943335.1 of Chamaecyparis obtusa. Classification (NCBI taxonomy): domain Eukaryota; kingdom Viridiplantae; phylum Streptophyta; class Pinopsida; order Cupressales; family Cupressaceae; genus Chamaecyparis; species Chamaecyparis obtusa. The sequence continues at coordinate 1,852,319 of BSBK01000883.1, forward strand.
TGAGCAAAGGCACTACCTGAACGTGCACTTAAACCCTTGACGACAAACGAAGGCAGAACTGTTCCTCCTGCCCACGATCTACAGGGCTCCCTGGCCTACTGCAATGTCGAAAACCTTTCCCACTACAATTATTTTTTCATAAATATTCCAGTTCATCAGGGTTTTGAAATTTTGATCTCGAAAAGAGAGATACATCATGATCACACCTAGCCCTAAGCACCGCATATGTAGGGAGTGGAAGGGACAGATACATGAATATCTGTAAGTAGACTTCCAGAAGCAGCTGAAAATAACCATTCATTCCGATAGGGTTGGCGTTTACCGGCAAAAACGATCTTTTAGGACGATATACACCTTAAAAAAGCCTGTGAATAATAATAGCAAATCCCCCACAAACCAAAACCAAAATCAATTCAAACCATACACAAAATTCTTATTAAGAATAGGAAATTGGAATAAATCAAAGCTTGAAAATGTAGGCATTTTTTTCATCAATATTCTAGATCACATTCCAGGATACATCTGCAGACTGAAGAGAGTAGATAAGATGAAAAACATCACAAGATTCAATCATCTGTTATTCAATAAAAACAAATTAGCTCTAGATATAGAGGTGAAAGCTTTCAATATGCAATAAGATACTAGATCCAAAACTATTTCCATGGATGTTGTTTCAGGGACCATGGCTTTTCTTGTAGCAAACCCATCTACAGGAAGAACGGTATCTAATGCTACCACAAACATCAATTCATTATATTATTCACTGTAACAGCATTTAGTACTGTAAATTATGCCTGTGTATCACGCAATTTATCCTGCATAAGTTTTTTTGTATCAGTGTTTATTATTATTCACATTAAAGTACCTTGTCGTTTGTAGAAGCAGGTAATGGGATCTCAGTCACTGTTCAAGGAACTTATTTTACTGTAAGCAAAAGCAACGAAAAAAGTATTATTGCTGCAGATTAAAGTTAAGCTCCTCTAAATATCTCATCAATATTCATTCCAAATAAGAATGTATATATCATATAGAAGGGAAAACAGATCAAATAAAATTATTATTTATACTAATATCCATTGATTCCTTACAACCAGGTTCCCCCAGCAAAATGCTCAGAATGGGAGCTAGTAACAACACATTCAAGATCTGAATATTGTTGGAAACTTCCTTACACATAAATTAGTGCATTAATAAATAAAATTCAATCAATAAGTGATTCATATAATCACTACATCAAGGATTTATCTAAACTTATGATACTGATAAATCAAAGCTTTGACAATGCTGACAGATCAAAGATTTGGCAACATAATTGCCACAAATCTATTAGGATGGACAGAAAAACAAAAACAAGAGGAAGGCCATACGTTCCTCTTCACTAAAATGATGCAAATCAATAGATATTATATTCAGCCATGACTGCTGCACATTCAGGTTGCTTCTCAGCAGATTTGAAGGAAAATGGACCAGTCATTCTTTCATCAGAATTGATTCCATTGTTGTGGGTTAGGTAAACTGGACCCTCGTTCACATCAGTCGGAATGCTGCATTTTGCATCAGGGCTGCTGAGGGCTTCTGCCTTACACAATTCATGAGGACGCTCACCTACAACAGGGATGCTGAATTTCCCGTCCTTGCCACTCAGTCCTGTAGCATAAAAGGTTTGCTTTCCATCTGTATCCTTACACTGCACTGCTACTGTGGCACCTGTAAATAACCATGATCTATTAGAAACAGATCTCTACATTTAACTAAATCATAACCACAAGTCACTATTCTCTTTAGCACAATCCCCTGCATTAGATCAGTTTTCCCAGATCAACGCTTCATTTTACACCCCAAAGTGCAAGGAAACTAAACTTCCAAAAGCATTTGATAAACTATACTACCCAACAAGGATTAACACTCAAGTAACACAGCAGATCTCTTAAACACAAGCCATTGTTGATCTAAACCCAATGCCAAACACACACCATCACACTGTTCACAAAATGCCCAAAAAAGACAACCCTATTAAAAGATAACGTTCAAGTAACACAGCCGATATCTTCAACATAAGCCATTATTGATCTAAACCCAAGATCAAGTAAACACCATTACACTGCCCACAAAATGCCCAAAACAGACACAAGTGTGTTTCCACAAACCCTATTAAAAGATATCACAGCATTGCAAATCAGATCTGGTCTTATGGAAGCTAAAATGGCAGAAAACAACACACCCATTTGAGTAAAAATGGAAAATGTGGTTGGGAAATGCTCACCAGCAATAGCGGGAGAGATTCTGGTGGGAAATCCAGAGTGACAGTTATCACAGTAGACCTTGCCAGTCACAGAGAAGTTCTCGGAGGCGCGAGCCACACTCAACAGAGCCAAGAGGCAGACCACTGCTACTGCTCCCATCTTCGCCATTTGCAACTATTCTTGATCTCTCTTTCTGCTTTCAACAAGATTCGAAAACCAACTGAAGAGGAAAAGCCAATGCGATACAGGTGTGGGAGAATAAGTTGTTATATGGAGTGATTCACCGAGTACGGTGGACTCCAAAAGATCACATTCCGCGTTAAGCTTATCTGTATCCAATTCAATTCCGTTAACTTTAATTAGTATTCCCATTTATTCACAGTTGTCCTGATTTATAGGGTTTTGTAAAATCTTACCCGCACCGGCTACGGTGCAACATATTTGCACCGTCCGGATGTCATGTACCTGCCAAAATTACTGACTTGTTCAGTAAAAAAACATTGTCAGAACTGCACACAGCACATAGTACACCGTATAGATTGTTTTAGGAATTAATATAATTTAGGTTTAATTATCTTCTTTTATTTTATTTAAATAAATTTATAATGATTTTGTATGTAATTTTTTTAACTTTTAAGTGAATTTATGTTAGATTGTTTTAGGAATTAATATAATTTAGATATAATTATTTTATTTTATTTTATTTAAATAAATTTATAATGATTTTGTATGTAATTTTTTAAACTTTTAAGTGAATTTATGTAAATATTTTTTTAAATAAGCAATTAGTGAGTTGTTAAAGGGAAATCAAATATTATCACACCTATAGTAACTTTGTTTTATTTAATGTTATAGTTTATTTTAATATTTTATTTGTTTAAGATATACAAAATAATAAAGAAAACATTTTTTAAAAGTGAAAAAAAAGATGTTGATTTGGGTAATCTAAATATAACAAGTTTGAAATAAAAAGGTTACTCCACTACATTATTCACTCGTCTTTATATATTTTGTATAAAATATGTTTTTAAAAACTACCTTATATATATTTATTTTATTGTTAAAATTATTTGATTTTGAAATTAATATGAAGGTATAATCAAAATTATCAGATTTAAACATAGAAATTATGAAAATATAATATAAAATATAATAATACATTGTTACTAAAATAATAATTTAAAAAAAAGAAAATTTAAAAATTTAAAATTATCTAAAATATAAATATAATGTAAACAATTTTTATTTTTTTTAAAATTCATTTAAAATTTTGGAAAAAATATATCATAAGAAAAATTATAAATTTCTTTAAATAAATGAAAGAACATATTAAATTACTATAATTCAGTTTAGATAATTGGTTAATATTTGATTTTTCCTTAACAATTCACTAATTACTTATTAAAAAAATAAAAATTGATTAAATAAATATATTTTCAAATTAAAGAAACATTATAAATTTATTTAAATAAAATAAAAGAACATATTAAATTTAAATTATATTAATTCGTAAAATAATGTATGTCTGGTATTAAATCTAAATTATATTAATTCTTAAAACAATGTATGTCTGGTATTAAATCTAAAAGTTAAAAAAATATTTACATAAATTCACTTAAAAGTTAAAAAAATTACATACAAAATCATTATAAATTTATTTAAATAAAAGAAAAGAAAATAATTAAATCTAAATTATATTAATTCCTAAAACAATCTAACATAAATTCACTTAAAAGTTAAAAAAATACATACAAAATCATTATAAATTTATTTAAATAAAAGAAAAGAAAATAATTAAATCTAAATTATATTAATTCCTATAACAATCTAACATAAATATTATAAATTTATTTAAATAAAATAAAAGAAGATAATTAAATCTAAATTATATTCATTCCTAAAACAATCTATACGGTGTACTATGTGCAGTTCTGACAATGTTTTTTTACTGAACAAGTCAGTAATTTCGGCAGGTACATGACATCCGGTGCAAATATGTTGCATGCCACTGATTTTATTTACCTTCCATCCTTGTGGTGAGACATTAAGAATATAAAATATATATTTAGGAATAAGGATTTAGTTTTGAAAGCGATAATGATGGAGTGGATTTGATGTGGGTCATGTTCAATGATTCGATCAGATGTTTTGTGAACAAGCTGGAAGAAAAATCAAGATGCCTAAGTTGTCACTACCATGTAGATACTAATGCTAGTTGATGTTCTAATGATCTAATAATGTAACGTACATCATGATCCTTATGAGTTAAAAATATATTAGAATGGATACTTAATGGGCTCTTGATTTGTTGATTTGTTGATGAAGTTGGATGGTTTTGAATGGATCCATCCTAGATCATCTTGTGGAGTGCAAGGCCTTGGCATCATAAGGGATAAGGCACGATTACACCACAAGCTACTTTGGTCAAATAGATACCTCTCAATCCCTAGTTGTTAATCAAAGAGGTTTCAACCTATGACTTGTGCTATCATGTCAGGTGGCTAAAATGTTCCTAGGTTTGATATAAAATCATAAAAAAGTATGGTTTGTCCTTTTATAAAATATTGTAGCATCTAAATCACACATTTCACACTTAAGTTAACAAGTAACCACTACCAAAAGGGGATCATCTTAGAGCCATTTTAAAATTAAAATTTAGAATTTTAGAGGTCAAACTATAATTGTAGTTATGAACCAGGTTTTATTGTGCATTAAAATATGTAGATTGATTTCAAATCATCGGGATGAATGAAGTCAAGTTCAAGCAAGCTTATAGTGAATTGCCAACTTTTATGTAGAAGTGTGTCACTTGTACACTAATAATTGTTCTTGAGAAAAATAGGCCACTGCATAAAAATGAATGTGAAAGGTGCAAGGCATGTACTTTTTACTCTTACAATAGTGTATAAGAAATCCTAGTAGCAGCTTGAGATTGAGGAGCTAAAAGAATAAATTGTGTGAATAGTTTTTAGTTAAATTTTTAGATCACTCTTCATTAAAGCAAAGTGCATATGTTGTGAAACATTTAGGAGATTGTGGTTATTTTAAGACCAAGCCACGAAAAAATTATTGTATGAGAGAGAGTGTTATATATATATATATATATATATATATATATATATATATATATATATATATATATATATATATATATATATATATATATATATATTGTGTAATGATCAAAATTGCTTACAAATGTTCATGTTGATGTTGTTGTGTTTTTATTTTGACTTAAAAATAACATAAAGTGACACAATATCACTAACCAAGAGATTTGCATTGTGATGTAATATCACTCAAGAGGGTAGACTCACACAATGTCATAAACTAAGAGACCCGCTTTGCAACACAATATCACTAAAGACGGTATCATTCTATCAAAAGTATCTAGGGGTCTTCACATACATTGCAACACAATGTCACCCAAGAGGAAGCCCCACGTGGGAAGGAAAAAGATGTGAAATCAATCAAATTCAAATTAAATGTGGGTAGGTTGAGTTTATAGTCATGAGGATAATCCCATAACTATGAACCTATCTTGACATTAAATAATGGCCAAATTACAATGGATAACATGCCTAGGAATGAGTGCAAGTGCAAGAGTAATAAATAAGTAAGGTACATATAAGGGTTTATAAATATGAGAAGGAGATAATAAGTAGGTCTCTAGAAACATATACAACAAGGTGGATAGATAACATAGGGCACAAGCACCCAAAATTGCCCATTGATAGGATAAAAAGAAATACTGGAAGAGGAAAATAAAACAAGAAAAGAAAATGTAAATTAAGCATGTAACATATAACCATGCACATATATAATCATCTTATCATATTAGCATTGAATCATCTAGTAACACAATCCTCTACCAATGATTGTCAATGATACATCATGTAAGCACATGTAATGGAGATGAAATTGGTGAATGAGAATATTTTCATCATCATGAGAAATATAATAGTGGTACAACCTATAGTGGTTCAGTTACACCTATGTAGGTATATTAATACTAGAATAGGCATATTCCACCAATGACACATTCAAACACATAATCACACAAAGGTCAATAAGCCAAGTAATCCCTAGTAGGTATAGAATTAAAAATAAGGGCTAAGACCAATGCATAAACCCATAATATAAGGTATGAAGCCATTGCATGGGGTAAGATCCCACAGGTACGAAGGATAATGTGTAGTGTCATTCTTTCTAATGTATTTGAAAATGACTCAAGGGAGCACAACAATATAAGATGTAATCATGAATTCTTATATTGAATAAGTAAACTTACATGTCCAATGTAATGTATTAAAGTCAAACAATATCTAAGAGGGGAAGCTTAGTGCCCCCCACATGTAAAAATATATATCAATAATAGTGTATATATAAAGGGGGTGCATGATGCTCCTCATATCAAAAGATGGGAGTACAAGTCTAAACATGGAGGGGGACAACATGGTTCCCCTAAACGTATCTCCATAAAATGTATTAGGGTATTTTCATAGTCATAACAATAAAAAAAAAATCCCTAAATGGCCTAAGAGAATCATGTGATAAGGATTAATATGTCAATAGATAACTGTAAAATCATACAAGTGATATTAAATAATATGATAATCAAGACACATGCATGGATAAAAAATTCTAGATAGTTAAAGTTCACTTGGAGAGTTAAAATTCATTTCTATTTGAAAATGATGTACCATAATTGTCATAAAAGTTGATGGTAAGCCAAATCTAAGATAAGAGTGTGAAAATAATGTTATTGACAATCATGGTAGCCTTTGATACTATTGCTTCAACCCATTGTATAAAAGCTCTACCATGATAATAATAAATATGTGGCCTTTAGAAGAGGCAATCAAAATTTATTACCCATCAAATCAAGCCCTCGTGAAGAGAATGACCAAGATGATGTATATGGATAAATCTTGTGGGTAGTTGTGTGATTTCTATTGTTACATTTTTAAGATTTAGCATAATTTTAGACAAAACCCTTAGTATCCTTTTCCATGACAACACAATAATATCTCATTCCATAAAACCTTCTATATTAAGAGTCTCACAATAACAAGGTCCCCACATATGCCCCATGGGTCTTTTGAATGGATAAATTTCCTTTTCTATGACATTTAAGGCATCATGTAGTGCCCACCCATAGTTTACTTTCAGTTTTATATTGCCAAACTCATTTAGGCCACTTTTATGTGTACGTTGATTATTTCAGTTTTATTATGTGGTTTTGGATGTATAACATTACATGGTGAATTGATATTGGTTAATTATGGGATATCATATATTTGCAGTTAGATGATGTTGTTAGTTTGATGATGATTATTTATATGTTTAAAATGTTGTTTATGTTTATGATCTTACTTACCCCATACTTGCATGTGTATGGCTATCATGTATGCTTTTATGTTTCCTGTTTGACGTGTTTGATATGGTTGAGGGACAAAATCATAGTTACTTGCTTGCGAGATCCACACGATGTCTCGATCCCTTCCATTGTTTGGTTTGTGTGTGTGTACGTGCATGTGTGTGCGCGCACGCATGTGTACATGCTTGTCTTCTATGTAGGTTTGTAGGTACCGAGCATCAACTTCCCTAAATTGTTAGGATGAGCATGCCCTATCGCAAGTCTCAATGGTAAGGGAGGGGAGATAATGTTCAGATCCAAATCCCAACCTAAGCCATTTTATTGTCTTGAACTAGTGTACAAGTTTCTGATATTTTACCCTTTCCAAATTCGTCCAAGTGACGTGAGTCCATAAACCTTTCCCTTGAGCATGATTATGTTTTTATTAGTTTTAGTTGGTCTTTGGTTGGTTGGTATGGTTGTTATGATTAAATAATTTATTGAGATTAATTATGTGGTTTGAATAATTAGATCTTACAAAATGTAGATAATTAAATGTGAAAGCATTTAATTAATGGAAATTAATTAAATATATTTATTAAATTTAAAGATTTAGTTAAAAGTCTACTTTTGTAAATAAAAGTATTTAATTAATGGAAATTAATTAAATACACTTCTTTAAAGATTTAATTAATTATCAACTTCAATTTTCAAATAGAAGATAAATTTATTATTTGAAAATAAATTATCATTGGGTAATTAATATTAGACAAAAATAATATTATTTTAATTAAATTAATATGCAATTTAGTTGCACAAATCAATCAGAATAAATAAATAAAAGAATCAAGTAATTGGGAGTTAAGTGAATTGACAAAAACAAGGAATGCAAAATACTTGAGTTACAAATTAGAATTAAGTAAATTATGTGAAAAGGGGAATTGATGAAAACAAAGCTATTGAGTTGAGTTGAGTTCCAAAATTGCATGGTTGAGTTCGAATTCCTATATTGGTAGGGCTTGGCCATTATTTTCAAACACAAAGGTTTGCATATTTGGGTGAAGGAATTAGAATTGAAGGATTATATTGTGAAAGATTGAGATTTTTCTATGTTTTCTGGTCTTCGTAATATTTCTTCGATTGGTGGTTTGAGGTAGGGTTTGGAAACCCTCATAGTTTTAATTTTGGTATTTCAGAAAGATTATTTTCTTCGTGCCTGTTAGATCTGGGTGTTATGGCTATTTTGTGATTTTTGTTTCATGTTTGAAATTCTAGAATTAGTCTTATGAAATTTGGTGCTTGAATGAATTCCCATAATTAAATTTTTGGTTTTAATTCAACTAGGGTTTGAAAGATTTATGGTAGCAAACCTTAGAGTTTGAATTGATAGAATTGTTAAAATATTATATAGATAATTTCCCGTATGTGAACTCTTTGTTGTTAAATTCTAGAAAAAAATATATGAATTTAGGTGTGTGTATGTGTGTGTATATTTGTTGGTGTAATTAAGTATTTACTAATTACACTTTACTTAAGTTTACTTAGGATAACGCATTTGCATGTTAGTTGTCATATAGATACCTAGGAGTTTGCATCTCATTTTAGCACATGGTGTAGGATAATTCCACTTGAGGTGGTAATAGTTGTTATCTCATACCTCTTTATGTGTGAGATCCACCTTTAGTGCTATTATCACATTATCATCATCTCATTGTTGCACATACTTTGTTGTACAATGGATGATGATCCACCTTTGGTGGACATGTGACTACACCTTGTCTAGTTGATAGGTTATCATTTGCATCTCTCCTAGTTATCATACATTGCCTATATATTCAGACACATCTACTTTGTATTCAATCAATTGTATACATTATCATTTGATCATTGTTTGAGTTATTCATTTGATCATATCATCGTGTCTCTCTTATTTGTGCTATCTATTGAGCTTCTAGATCTTGGCATTACATTCATTTCCTTAGGAATTTTTTTACGTGGTATTAGAGTCATAGGAGTCTTCATTGCATAACTGTTAGAGTCATTGTCGCTTCAACATTTGGAGGGCTACGAACCAAATCTAGGATCAACACTTTGTGGGAGCATTGTGAGAAAGACCAACCCTCAACATTACATTCAACTAGCCATTCCGGTGAATTTTGATGTAGGAGCATCTCGGGTCCTTGGCAATCCTGTGTCACCAAAAATAAGTTTGAGTTTTCTATGTTGCTCAGTTCCTTCTTTGACCAAGTTGGCTCGGTTCCTTCGTTAACTGAGTTGGTCGATTAATTCCTTGGCGCTCGGTTATCTTTTCCTGGTGCTCGGTTATCCTTGCTTACCGAGTTGTTTCTTTTGGTTTTTTGTTGAGGCCGACTTGTGCACTTAATTATGGTCACAGATTTAATGTTGGTATCTATCATTGGGAAGCACGTGGACCTCCTTTCGTTAATGTTGGATTGGAAGACTGACTTGTTTAGTAGCCTATTGTATATATTGTAGTCTTTGGTTGTAATTTTGGGAGACAAGTTTAGAGCTAAAAGATAGATGGTATCAGATTAGGAGTTGAAGATAGTTTATGAATCCTCACATGTTGGAGGACTATTGTAATTGAATTGTAATATTTGGCCCTAACCGGGAAGGCCTTACAGCCCAACATGTATGAATCTATTTGCTGAAATATAAAGGATCTACTCTATTAAGAGATTTTATCCCAATTATATAGTGTTCAACCTGTTAAAGGACTTACAATAAGTTCCTAAATAGAACTTCTAAGTTTGATTAGAGACTACTCGGTTAAGGGATTTTACAATCTTGTTGCTAAACTGTTAAGAATAAATCAACAAGAAATTTGACCTGTAAATGCTTTCCCCTAAAGCTTGTCAGATCTCATTTATCTCTCTCTTCTTCTTCTCTTGTCTACTTTATGATCTTTGGTGATAACACAACTCTTCACTTTTATCCGCCTCCTCTGATCTATGTCTCTGTATATCTTTCTGCATTCATCTTTGTTTTCGCTTCCTTTTCTTTTTTCTTAGATCTTCTCTTATAGTTTCTTTCCCTGATTAGGGTTTCTTGATCTTCCATAAACCTCTTTTCTAATTTGATGTCATCCTCATTTGTAATCTTTTATTTCTTTCACCGCTAACACTTCCGATAATATTTTTTGATAACTCTTCCTTTATGCCGATAGCACTTACTGTTTCTGATAACACTTCTCGATAGTGTCTATGCTGATATATATTTCCTTTCTTTATCTCTATTCCTAATGTTATTTTCCAACAATGATAATCTGATCAAAATCATCATTGATTTCTTGTTAATTAATTGTAGAGGATTTTGTCAAGTAACAATCTCCCCCTTTGGCATTGATGGAAAACCTTTCTTATCTATGGAAAAACCATTCTCCTTACCTTTGTACTTTCTACAAAATCTTTTTTCATTCTGTATCTTTCTCTAATTATACTATTTCTCTCCCTTTGACTATACTTCTCTCCTTTGCAATACTTCTCACCTTACAATACTTATCCCTCATGTTAGATAACTGAGAGGGGGGGTGAATTAGTTAAGTCCATTTATTTTATAGTCCCACATACTCCCTAATGTATAAAACAATTCTTTCAAATCAATTAAACAACTCAGTAAAACTTTTTCTGTGCCTTTTAGTTCATTAACTGAATACCAGTAAATTAACTAGCATATATACTGATCAAACCAGTAATTGTAATGTGTAAAGTAAAATAACAAATCATCACATCCATACACATATAACACTTGATTTTTAACGTGGAAACCCTGTTAGGGGAAAAATAACTTGGGATCGGTACCCAAAATAATTTCACTCTTCTGAAGTGAGCTCAGTTAAGAGCCAACCCTGTTAAAGGTTACAATAACACACTGTAAGGTGTGACCTTGTTAGATGATTTATCACTAATATTTCTCTGTGACCAAACATTCACTATGGGGTCAACATGAAAACAATCAACATTCATTGAATGTCATACTTAAATAATAAATATTGTTAAGTCCCACTCGGTTAAGAGATTTATCTATAGCAATGGTTAGAATGCAACAGTAAATAATCTGATTCAAATACAACTTTCTTTGCATATTTTTTCAGATCTATGCTAAGCTCAAAATACCTCTAGCCATCATAATCAATTCAATTTCCTTGTATCCTCCAACTCCGTTATGCTCAGTTAAGTCCTTTCTCTGACGCTCGGTGTAGTCTACATAATTAATTAGTTTTGCCTTTAACTTGTCTGACCAAATTTGCATGAATGCAATCTTCTCACACACATCATCATCATAATTAATCTCTTGTCTCCTTTTATAGACATGATAAACCATTTTCTTCTCATCCATAGATTTTTCCTCTTAATCTTCACTGTTGATTTTATTGTTTAAACCTTCCTCGTAACTTGTGTCTCTAACACATTTCATTCTAGATCATCTAATCATCCTTGAATTTAATCGGTCATTTGATCTTCATAACAAACTTTATCTTTAACCTTAGAATCATCCATATTCATCCAACTCATCATCTTTAGTCGACAGTTATATGTTCCATTTATTTCTTTCACTCGATCAATACTGTGATGTATTGGTGACTTCTAACTCAGTTAACACTACACTTGCTCGGTGTACACTGTTTCAACTCGGTGTATACTAAGTTCTTCATTTAGCAACCACATAAACTTGTTTATTCTTGATCTTGAATCCATAACATAATTACGTAATACCGGTAGACATGTTGGCAAATGAAGGTACCTTGAGTGATGTCACCCAAAAGTGGAGAGGGGAAGCGAATCTAAAGGCTAAGATTACAAGTCTAATCAACTATGACAGGATTAATCACTATGAAGGAAAAATCACTTAATCTAATGATGAAAAGGACAAATCATTTACCGAGGAGGTCTGCATGTAAGGCGAAGTGTGGGATCATTAATTTGTAGTTAATAAAGCATGAACAATGGGTTAATCTCGATAGCCAAAATAGAAAAGATAATCAGAGAAGTGAGGAGGACATCATTGGTAAGGAGTCGAACCAGTACATGAGAAACAAGAAAAAAATGGGAGGTGGTTTGAAGAGGGAGGAATCTTTTGACTATGACAAATGGAGATAGGACATAAAAGTTTGGAAGAAGCTGAAGAAAGGGGGGGTTACGCAGTTCATGAAGAAGCTTCATGGGCACGACAAAAAGATCACCTCTTTGTTCACAGATGGCTGGGCTAATGGTAAGGTTCATCTTTGGGGCAAGTCCTTCACTCTTACTATTTCTAGTATAGCAAAAATTACTGGTTTACCTGTGGAAGGTACCCATTTCCATAGAGGAAATCATAGACTTGGAACTGAAGCTTTTACCATTTTCCCTAAAATTGACGATGAGAAAGCCCTTATGACCAAGGGAAATGGTGACTATGTGGACATTACCGATATTGATGAGTTCTGGGCCAAAATATTGAAGGCTATGATAGAATATTTTACGCTTGATGGGCGGTATTCCAAAATTTACAACTTTAATTTTGTTTTTGCTAACCACTTCAGGCATAAAAGGAGGATTTCTTTCCCTTACTATCTTATGAGTTCCCTGAATAGCAGCATTATGAGACACAAGAAAAAGGCTAGTAACCTCGTGCTGCATGAGGGCTTGATCCTTCTTATTTCTAACCACATCAAGGACAATATTTCAGACCCTACCCCTAAAAGGATCACTGGTAAAAGAAAGGAGAAGAATGAGAGGGATACAAAGGCTGAGACTAGTAAGAAGAGAAATAATAAGAAGGATAAGGCCTCTGTTGACACCAGTGGCAAAGATACTACCAACAATGAGGAATTAGTGAAAAGGCCTCACTCTTGGGGAAATGATATCATAGAGGAAGGTAATGAGGAGGATTCTGGAGAAGAAGAGATAAACAATGAGAGAGAGGAAGGAAATGAAAAAGATCAGGAAGAGGAAATGAATGAATGGATGGCAGAGGAGAATGATGATAAGGAGGAGAAAAATCAAGAAGATGGAGATGAAGAGGAGGAAGCAGATGAGGAAGAAGAAGAGGCCCAGGATAATTCAATTGAAGACGCCATGAAAGATACCATTGATATTAATGGGGGTGCCAAGCAAGAGGAAGATGGCACTCAGGTGTCTTCTATGGAGGCTGATTTCACTTTTCAGGGTGCCCCTGTGGAAGAAAATATGACAAATGTTAAACCAGATATCGGGGAAGGTAAGAATAGAGAGGAGGATGGTAACGATGATGAGGGGCTTACTATGGGAATTATGGCAGGCCAAGAGAATGAAGGTAAGGAGACTGGTAAGACCCCCCTTTCAAATGAAATAGAAGAAGACAAATGGGAAGAAAATAAGGAAAGTATGGAGAAGAAGACCATTGTGGAGAACAACAACAACAAAGAGGAATATTTAATCCTCTTGAGGGAAGCAACTTTGCAGGAAGAGGAGAATAATGTTGAGAGTCAGGATAAGAATATGGAATGGAAAAGGGAAATGTAGGAAATGAAACTCTAGATCCAAGAAATGGAGAATACCATCAAAAATATGACTACTAAGCAGGGAAAGATGGAAAATAAGATTCTTGATAAGGTGAAAAACAAAAATAAAAATGAGGATGGTACTGTTGAGATGAGCAAGAAAGTTAATGACAAGATGAAAGACTTAGAAGCCAAAATTAGCAACCATGACAGAATGATTAAAGGTGTTCTAAGCCACAACAACGAGGGTTTGAAGGCAACTATTATGAATATGAATATGTTGCATAACTATCTAGAAAGGAACCTGCTGGAAAGAACAACTATCACCATCGATGAGGATGCTGGCAATACTGGTCCGGGGATGAGAACTAGAGGGTGCATCTAGAGGAAGGTCCCCAAAAAATTGAAAGATCTGAAGGAGCTGCAAGAGACTATCCAGAAGATGGAAGACCTCCAAAAGAAGGCTAAAGAAATGATAACAGATAATTAGCTAGTTCTTGTTGGTAGTTGTTTTGTAATTTGTCTTTCTTTTAGTATCTACTTTTGAGCTGTGCGGTTCTTGGTCCCTGCTTTTGTTTTCTAGCAGGTGTTTCATTTTGAATACTTTAATGCTCTATCTTTTTGCTTTTTTATAACTGGTTTCGGGTCCATGTAAAACCTGCTTTTACCTTAATCAAAAACATAATTATGTAATACAATCAAATCATTAACATAATTTCATAGACTCATCAATAAGTTATCTAATGAATACCATATCCATATCTTTCTCATACATCTCATCTTCACGTAAATATCTCATTCCTTCACCATTATTTCCTTTTTCATATGTTTGTAACTATCATGATAAGTATAGCCAAAACTAGTTGACATCTATGACAATATAATAACTGATTTAATGTGTCACATATACCTTAGTAGCTTGGCATTCATCAGTCTCTCCCTTTGAAGTATCCAATTAGTTGTCAATCTCTTCCTTAAGATATTCAATCGGTTGTAGTATAATAATCTCTCCCTTTGACATTGATGGCAACATAATATGAAATATGCCATAGAATACCAAACATTTGTCTACAACTCTATATGTAAATGTTGCGACTCGATAAGCTCTCCCTAGCTTATGCATTTAATATGTTTAATCACTACACAACATCAATGTCTCTCCCTGCATATAATCTCTCTCTTCCTTACTTTATGCAATCATCTCTCCCTTTAGATCTTTCTTGAATATTTCATGAAATCTCTATCCTTTATCTGAATATTTCATGTAATCTCTCTCCCTTTGACAACAATGCCAAAAAGAAAATAATCATCTCTTTACTAGCCAAGTCAATATCTCTGTTGTTCGGTTCAAATTCTAGTACCTTTCATGAACTGATATATAGTTTCAGCTTGTCTTCCATCTTTCACAACCTTAGGAAACCCATAGTGTGAACATCATGCATTGACATCATTAGATATTCTGATTAAGTACAGGTTGGTGCAACCTCATATCACCTTAGTGACTGTTAGATAGGGGATGGACCCCTAGTCTACTTCTCAGGTATTCAAATGTGTCCTTCGATAATGGTTAAGTGATTATATCAACAAGTTGCTCTTGTGATTTCACTTATTCTAATATGACTTGCTTTTCTTTAACTTTCTCCCTCAAATAGTGACACTTAATAGAAATATGCTTTGTCTTTGCATGCATCACTGGATTCGTAGAAATATTAATTTCACTTGTGTTATTACAACAAATTATCACTAGATTAGTGATCTCCTCATTCATACCTTGAAATAGTTGCTTTATCCATGCAATATTTGAACAATTAGCAACAACACCAACATATTCTACTTCTGTAGTGGACTGAGAAATGCATCATTGTTTCTTACTTATCTAAGTTACCAATCTTTCCCCTAAAAAGAATGCTCTACTAGTAGTGTTTTTTCTATCATCAATGTTTCTAGCCCAATCAACATCAGTGTAAACTTTCAGTTCAAAATTGCCTTCTTTCTTATACCATAAACTATAATGTTCAGTATTCTTCAAGTATCTCAAAATTATTTTCATAGAAGTCATGTGTGATTATTTACAGTAGTAGAATTTGGGAAATAAATGACCAGGTGACTAAAACTTTTAGTCACGTGACTAAAACTGATCATGTTCTACCATTTTTTTTGTCACGTGACTAAAAATTTTAGTCACGTGACTAAATTGATCATGTTCTACAAATATAAATGACTAAATAAATGACCAATTTGGTCATCAGGTAAAATCACAACTAAAATGACTAAATAATTAGTTACCCTAATAAAAATGACTAAATGAATGATTAATACTCCTTTACACATTAACATTTGATAATATCATATACTTATATCTTAGAAGTTGCATTTCACCAATAATGTGTGTTCACCAATAGACTTATTGTGCGAACATTATTCCAGCCACTATTTGCCAATATCTCTAAATGGTAACTATATTTAAAACTCATCTACGCGTTTTGCAATTAGAATTTATATAGATCAGGTGCATATAATTCATAGACATTATCAAGGTTTTTTAAAGTTTTATTTGTGGTAGTAGATTGGTTACTATACTGTGGTAGCTATCAAGAGGGGAAGCATTTAAATCTCTCCAGGGTACTTCAATCAACAACTAAAATTATGTAGCGTACATATGACATCTTATTTGTTGACATCTCACACTTTTTGAACCAAATTAACAAGCTTTCCATCTAGTCATAGTTTTAGACTATTTTCTATTTCCCAGCTATGCATTTGTATTTATTTGTGAGTTTTAGATAATTTTATGAGATAACAATTTATTATCGTCTTAAATTTTATTTTTTATTTATTTTATCAATTTGTATTTGTATTTTTTGTTAAATCTTACATATTTCTCGATTCAACTATACAAATTTTTAAATCAGTGTTTTAGATCACACTTCATGATCCATTATTAGGATGATAGTGAGCAACTATAGGAGAAAAATGGAAGTTTGGAAACTTAGATTAGAGAAATACAAGAGAGAGCAGGAGGAGATGCACAAAGTATGCAAAAATTATAAAAAAAGAAAAAAGAGACAAACTAAAATACTAAGCTACAAACAAGAACTCAAAAACAATTAAACATAATATGATGAAAAATAAAAATTATTAAATAAAAATAATATGAAAGAAATATCAGAATAGTTAATTTAATATATATGTTATTCTAATATATTAATTAAATATATTAGAATATTTTTTATATTAAGTTAAATTATTAAATTAGCCAATATAACAAAAATTAAAAAAATATAAAATAAAATATTATAATATAATAATGATAATTTAATAAAGGTAGTCTATTAGTAAAAGATAAAACATAATGTATAATATAAAATGAGAAAAAATATTATAATATATTAAAATTAATAGAAATAAGTAAATCGAATATACACATTGATTTTTAGTTTCTGAAGTGAGTGGGAAGGTAATTTCATCCTGCTGCAAAATGGAAAATGAATCGAATTGAAAGGGGCAAAATATGGCTATCTAATTCTCACAACTAGATTGGGGTTTCAACTGATGATTATTGTAGCAAGCCTTGATTTGGTCCATGAGGCTCTGGTACATAAGGCTTTGTGTTTTCCAGGACACTGCCCACCAATGGCCTCTACAAGTTCTTCACCAGAAACCAGATGAACATCAATTCCACCTCCTATGGTCCTATGTAGCGAACCCTCTGCCAAAATATGATGAGCGAAACCCTAAGCTTGGGTGCCTTAAAGTCCTTCCGAAAGGACAAAGAATGGGGTTTGCAAGTTCTCATCCAGGGTTTGAAAACTGAGGCTAAGCAAAGTGAAGGTATGGTGAAAGTGATATTGCATTTGAGGCACACAATGTTTACTACTCTACATGTGTTTTAAACTATGATTGGAGTAGAGGGTAGTCCGAGAGGTGGAGGGTGTTATGAGAGAATTTCTTCTCTGTGTTTTGGGTCTCCCATTAGAGGAAATGTTACCCATTCTTAGAGTTTTCTAAAGGAATCATCATGAGAAAATGATGAGGATTTATTGTTGTTAGGTGGAGAAACTAGTTACACTTATCAATTGGCAGTGAACAGAGTTAGCGGAGGGGATGGCCACAAATTGCAGTGTATATGTGGATTCCCTATTTTTTCTCATTGTTGAAAGTGGGAGATTTGTGACCAACAAAGAGATGGTGACTATGTGCTCGTAGTTCATTGATGATGGCATCGACGCAACATCGACCGCTATATTGTGGTGAACTAAGGTTAAAATTATTCCCCTTATTCAACCATATTTGGAATTCTTGAACTTTGTCTTTGTTGTTTTCCATGATTGTTGAAGAATATTTGATTTCCCCAAAATTCCTGGGCAAAAAGGGCATCGAGTGTTTAAGTGGATTACCTAAGATAACAATCTTGTTTAATTCCTATGGCATTTTATTGGCCTCTAGAATGCATTGGATTTATGGTCTTCTTGAAAGACTCTATCCTAATTTCTCTCATCTGGGAATGGTTGGGTAAAATCTCGCTCTTTAACCTTCTCATGTTCACAAGGGGTTGCTACCCTTGCATAGACATGGTTCTTTAAGTGAGAAAGCACTTGTAGTCTTCTGGATTTTCCTTACATACATCTGGGTAAAAGAGATTTTCAAATTGAACGTAATGCTCCAAAGTAGAAAAACTTTAGTCAGTTACCAAATAAGATATTCCCAAGCTGGAGACATGTCAAATGTTTGTGGCTGATCTTCCCTTTGATTGGTGGCTCAAAGACCTTGAGGAATAAGCATTCAATATTTTTTTGAAGAGCTAATATCTTGCAATTACTGTTTTAAGCTAAGTTGCTGGTATGGGTACAACAGTATGTGCAACTATTTTTCCCCTGGGTATGGTACATTTGAGTGCATGTGTGTGTGTCCATACAAACAAAAAGTTTAAAGAAATATACAGAATTGTAAGACTAAGTACATTTGATAGTATGATATTTCATCATTGATCAATGATTATGGAACTCAGATTCAATTCAGAGTTTGAATTGGGTTGAAGAGAAAATGAACAAGCCAACTCAGGCTGCAAAAAATTGACCCTCCAACTTTTTATTCTTTGCAATTGAGGTAGTAAAGTCTCATACTCAAAAGCCCAAAGGACTAGATGTTAAGAAAGTCAATCCATTTCACAATGTTTTGGTTTTCTTGCCACATAAATTCTGGAATTCTGTGAACAGCGTCTCAACAATGTGGTCTCCAAAGCAACTGAGTTAGCTTTTAGCACCATAAAAACTAGAACTTGAGTATGTAAATATGCAAACAAAACAATGTGAGATATCCTCAAATAAAATTACAGTGCATGAGAATATTCCCAATTATACCCTCATACAACAGCTACTCAGCTATACTAGTATCTGGGAATACCTATTTTAAACTAGATTATTTCTTGTCATCTCCCACCATATAACAAGGATTTCTATAACCAAGTTAGATATTTTCTATGTGTTTCCTTTATTTGTGCCATATAACACCAATTTTCTTCTTTGGACAAAGCAATAATAAATTTTTTGTTATGCCTACACTATGAAACAATATAAAGAAAAGTTATTCCTTTACATGAAATAAAAATTTCTCCTAGGCCA
Source organism: Chamaecyparis obtusa (assembly GCA_027943335.1). NCBI lineage: Eukaryota > Viridiplantae > Streptophyta > Pinopsida > Cupressales > Cupressaceae > Chamaecyparis > Chamaecyparis obtusa. The sequence goes on from BSBK01000883.1 coordinate 1,872,023, forward strand.
AACATAAAAGGGTTGTCAAAGGAACAAATATTAGCTTATATTAAAAAACAAGAGGATACCAACATCAAAGGCTCTTGCACATCCTCTTAACAAGAGAAGCATGCACAATCCCCCAAATGCATTATCACAACCAGTTGGCTCACATCCTTTCATGTCAATGCCCCCATCCTCTGAAGAATAGACAGTTTCAGTTTGAATTTTACTAAAAAGGATGTTCATTGGAGAAGACCTTCAAAATGAAGTGAAGGAGATTGCAGATCAGAGTATTGCTTGTTGCATTTATGGTAATGGACTTCCTTTCAACATTGTAAGATCACCTTATGTGGGAGCTGATACAGTGATGACCCTTTGCAATACACCTCTTGATTATGTTAGTCTTGAGTGTAAAAAATGTGTGAACCACCTTATTGGAAAAGGAGAAAATTTTAGTAGAGACATCATTGAAAGTAATCAAGGATAAACAGTAGAAAACAAATGTTTTCATATATTTAAATGATTGCGATGTTTTTTCTCTTCAAGACAAATATAGGAAAGATGCTCATGATTGGTGGTATATACATGGTCAAAGCTCCATTTATTTGCAGCTTTTTGCAATTTAAAATTCTCTCCTAAGCATGTATCTTTGTATTTTTTTTTCATTTTTTAACAGTGTGTTCATCATTTTTAATATATGGAGAGAGTTTGGCCACTTCATATCTCTAAAGAATCTTGATGTTTTCACTCTTCAAGACAAATATAATAAAGATGCTCATGATTGGTGGTATCTACATGGTCAAGGCTCCATTTACTTGCAGTCTTTTGCAATTAAAATTCTCTCCCAAGTACGTATCTTTGTATTTTTTTAATTTTTTATTCAATGTTATTATGCTATATATTATATTTTATAATTTATGTTTTGAGTTTATAAAATTAAATACTAAATATTGCCTGCATACAAAACAGTTTGCAAGTTCTTCTTCAGCTAAGCCATATTGGAGTACATACTCCTCCATCGACTCAGTTAAGCACAACCCTTTGGGTGCAAAAAAATAACAGAGAATTTAGTCTATGTGCACTCCAATCTTTTTCTCTTGTCACATAAGACAAATGGATACAATGAGGGTGTAACAAAGAACGAGGATCTAACCACTACGTGTTCTGATTTAGATGCTACATTTGCACAACCTCCCAATGCATCTATAGATGAGGTAGCTTATGCACATGATTCTCTTTAGGAAACATTGAAGCCTTGCCATCATGTAGCAGCTCAACATGGTGTATTTAGTTGTAGAACATTCTAATTTAAACTCTGTTAGCTTGGTCAATTACCTCTAGTTTATGTTCATCTGATGTGTTTTGTCCCAAGGCCATATAATATTCATGGAAGTCACAAATGGTTCTCAAATCCTCTAGCAATAACTGTTAGAAAATTCCTAGCCAGTAACTACTTATGCATCTTAGTTTTTATTGTTATATAAGATATTGATGGCACGCTGAAACTCATTTTCAAAATAAAGGTCGTTAATAAACTATTTACATTTTATTTTACAGATTTACATCTATAATGGAAAAGCACGCATTTTATAAAACCAATGTCAAAATGCTAAATAATTCTAAGTTTGAAAACTACTGCAAAACTTGTTTGTATTTTCAAATCCTATAGCTTGCATCACCATAATATAGTACATAACATCAAAATGATTAATACAAATTTGGGTTGTACCCAACAAATCTACTTAATAATTGTGGATAGGGTCCACAAATCGGCTCTTGCCGAGCACTCCTCCACTACCAAACATCATATTTGTTTGGATAGCGCGCAAATTCTCTCCAAGGAGGATAACTATTTCAGGAGGAAGTTCAAGGAGGCCATTGAAATTCACTACCATCCCACCAACCTCAACCGTGATGATGGGTGGTCTTTGAGCCTTTCTTGGAAACCTCTGTTAGGCACTCTTGATAGCCTTCGTCACCCTTGATTTGCCCCTTCCCCCCCCCAATTTTTCCTTTCTTTTTGGTGTGCGGTGTCTCTAGTAGTTAGGTCCCTTCCCTCTTGTAGCCCCCTTCGGCCCCTCGAGGTTCTTAGTTATTTTTGGTTTGGTTTCATTACTCTATTAGGCCTTGTCTTTTCCTCTTTATTTATTGTGGCTCTCTCGCCCGTTCACTCCCTTGTTTTTTCCTCTTCTTGTTCTTTGTTTTCCTTTGTTGTGGTCCTTTTTTTGTGCTCACACACTGTCTTATATATATATATGCTCTTTCTTATATTTTTATATATTATTACCTTATTGTTTATTCTCTTGTATTCCTCTTTTGCATATATATATCGGCTCTACATCAGTTTATTTTATTTTTCTTTCCCCTTGCTTTTTTGTTGTCCTCTTAGTTTATTTTGGTATTTCCTTGTCTTTGCTTGGTTTTTAGATAGTTTTTTATTTATCCTTGCTTATAGGTATATACCTATATATGTATATTCAGATATACAGGTATATCTATTTTTACACTTGTGTATATAGAGGTATTTTCGCACATATTATGTATGTGTGTGTCTTTATATATATATTTACACACACACGTACCTATATTTATATATGTACTTTTTTGTGTACATGGATATTTATTGGTGTATACATGCATACATTCTATAGATATATGTATTTATACACATATATATGGTATTTTCGTCTTTGGTTATTTTCGGTTGTGTTTGTCTTGTTTATATATGTATATATGTATATATGTATATGTATATATATATATATGTATATGTATATATATATATATATATATATATATATATATATATATATATATATATATATATATATGTATGTATATATATATATATATGTATGTATATATATATATATATATGTATGTATATATATATATATGTATGTATATATATATATGTATGTATATATATATATATATGTATGTATATATATATATGTATGTATATATATATATATATGTATGTATATATATATGTATATATGTATATATATATATATTTATATAATATATATTTATATATATATTTATATATATTTATATATATAAATATATATTATATATATATACATATATATACATATATATATATATATATATATATATATATATATATACATATATATACATATATATATATATATATATATATATATATATATATATATTTCTCTTGTTCTTGCATAAGGTTTTTCTTTTATTTTTGTTTTAGTTTATTTATATTGATGTTCTTTATTTGTTGGCATGCACATAAGTTTATATTTGTATTAACTTACATACCAATTCATATATAAACTTATGTTTCTTTGTTTTCATTGATATTTTTTTTTTTTAATTTTGTTGCCTTGTTGATATATCTACTCGCTTATTTTCATCCGCTTAGTGTGCTACTCGACTTGTTGACCTTATTTCGTGTTCTAGCTTCTCATTGTTTATTTTTTAGTCTTTTTATCTTTTTTCTCCTTTTTGGTTAGTGTGTTGCCTCTGCTCCATCTCCCCTTATATCTTATGTGGGAGGCTAAGTCTGCACATTTTATTTTTCATTCTTCACTCTCTATTCCTGATGATGGATCACGGAGTGTGATCTGAAACATCGATGCTAAAAAAACTTACACAATCAAATCCAAAAACTAATTGCATCATAATGGATTGTGAAAATCTGATGTTTTCAATTGTGGAAAAGACAACATACGCGCGCTCCTACTCCTAAATTTCTTAAAGATCCACATTTTCCTGTGCTTCATTTTATTCCTCACATAAAGAATGCCTTTTCTAATTCTGATATTACATGTGGAATGAAAAGGATGTATAGTTTCTTGGGTCATACTTGGGTAATTGTTTTGGCCAGGCTCTCATACCAGTCATCACCATCAGAAAGCCAACAATTTAGAGTCCTATCAGCTGTTGGTTTTACTATATGTCATGCCATTCCACCCCTAGATTTTAAATGATCAAAAATCAAGTGTTTCACCTAGGGCTTACCCCTCTGCTTCCAAGCATTCCTCCATTATAGAAGGGAGGCATGATCATCTGTGATAATTATTTCATCACAGAAAACTGGGATTTCTCTTTGAACCATTCCACATCATATTTGCATTAAGTGCCTGCACAACTCACACAAATTGTCATCTCTCGAATAGGTATCCTAGTGATTTAAACAATGTGACTTGCATCACCAAAAATAGTAGTTTCTTTGCCCCTATTATAGTAATAAATATATCTTGAAAATCGTACACTTTCATGTTCAATACACCAAATCATTTCTACAAGATATCCAGTGGAAGTAGGCCAATATTTTTATTTTCAAGTAGGAGGCCAAGGTCATGCGATCTCTGGCCTTATCTAACAAGGTTGGTTCATTTTTAATTCTTATTATTTATTCAAAGGTTTCAGATTAAATATTCCTATTTATCAAAGAAAGTTATTGCTCGTTGCACTTCTTCCCACCATTCATAACCTGATGTATGTTGCTTTCTCACTGAAACAACCATGTCTATGCAGGGGTAGTAACCCCTTGTGAACACGAGAAGGTTAAAGAGCCAAATTTTACCCAACCATTCCCAGATGAGATAAATTAGGATAGATTCTTTCAAGAAGACCAGAAATCCAATGCTCATATAAAATATCTTTCCTCCCTCCATCTCACTTCCCCTCATATAATTATCTCAGATGTTTTCTCATTATCTGCATGAGATTAACTTACATGACTGGTTGCTACTCCGCAGATCTTAGGAAAGCAATAATGCAGTCCTCCAAAGTCAGCAAGACCCTCTGAGTGAATGGGCCTGTATTCATTTAAATTAAATAGCCAATTTTATGACCAAGCATTCGCAAATATCCAATGACTAAATAGTGAGTTTTATAAAGGATAGTTAGAAAAGGATAGCATTGCAATGAGTGGAAAAGGTGCAAGCATTAATACATTGTTATAGATGTGAATCCCAGCTGTTGCTTCCAAAAAAAGACAAAGAAATAGAAACAACTACTACTTGAAATAGTTTTTACTTCAGAGTAGCCTACAAATGATAATAGATTTGATTATCATCATTACTGCATGAACTACTTATTGTCCTCCTCTAGCCATCAATAATATAAGTTACATATATGTAAAGTTCCAAATAAAAATTAAAACACTCATTCTATTTAAAGCTTTGTCAGATTGTTAATAAAAATAACAAATTCAAATGGGCTGCTTTTCTAATATACCCAGTCCATGAAAAGGATTAATGTTAAAATTTTAACTATTAAAAACACACTGAAAATATTGAGACACTAAACCATTCCGCCAACAAGACCAGACCAACAGATTCTTTCCACTAGAGCATTATAAAGGCTCCATGCAATCTCTCAATCATGGCTTTTTCTATCAAGTCAATGACTCCTATCAAAATCCACAAGTTTGCATTCTAACTGACCTGACAGTTTTTCCCATCCATGTTCTATGTGAGTTTCCATGAGCACCATTTTTGTTAAATTACTTTTGGAATCTCTCCTTCAATCTACATATCATCTGCATCCTGTGAATCCTCAACGATTGAACTAGTGTCCCTAGACTTCATTCTTTGATGAAAAGACTGCATTTTCTATTATTAGTCATCTTCAACTCTTTTTCTATAGTACAATAAAGATCACAATTTGAAGACACTGAAGCCTGCCCCATGGTCTTTACCTGAAGGTGAAGAAGCCTTCTTAGAGATATAAAAATCTGAGTATTGGGCATGCTGCACTGCAACATTCTTGATAGCCTAGTTTGATAATCAAATCAGTCAATCTTCAGTCAATTTGGGGCATATAAGCATTCGGGCTAATTTGCTTATAAGTTGTACCAAAATTAGAAGTTGTGACTTTACTCATGTGAGGATTACTGACAGCATGAGGAGGTTTCAATAAACTACATGAGAATATCCATCCTTACAATGAAACTTGCAAAGAAACTTCATAAAGTTTCCACTTCATAAAGTGCATCTTTTAATTTCCAACGGTTACCCTCTTCAAATAACTATTGGGAACCATTGGAATGAATGTAAACGAGCATTTAAAGCCTCAAAATGTTCAAGGCAGGGTTGTTGTTGAAGTTGGACAAGCATTAATAATACAAAAATTATTTTTCCCTGCTTTTTTCTCTGATTTTCTGCATTGTATGGCCTCGTATGGAATCATCTTACCTTGAGACTTAGCTGCAAGTGAAGAGGGGAGAGTCTACTTTCAAATTAATCTGGTTTGAGAATTCTTTATTAAGAATTGAATAAGTTACATCCATTTTGGTGAAGGCAGTCAATTCTGAAAACGTTTTCCAGAATTTGCAATCAAAAAACTTGTTATTATGGCCATCTACAGACCTTTATGGACCTGAGAATTGGATGGGTGGAAAGAGCTTGATGTTTTGAACAAACTTTCTTTTTACCAGTAATTTTTATAATGCCTTTTAAAGGGTCAAACAAGCCCATTTCTAAAAACTGTCCCGAACATAGGGTTTTTGGGGTTTGTATTAAAAACTTGGACTTCACCTCTTTCAACCATGGGAAAAATATAGAAATGGGTTAAATGGAAGTTCAGAGGCCCCTATAAAATACTATGGTGGTTATGGAGTAGAAGATGGTGTCTACAGCAAGAAAAATGATGCCCTAGGTCAGGTTTGGAGGGTAACAAGTCTGATTTTTCATGACTGTGAGTCCATTTTTCTGATCTGGTGCAAATTTGAAAGGTTTTGGTACTGGAGGCCGATGGATTTGAAGGTTTGGAGTTGATTTCCACCTTCCTCTTTGCTAGCTTGGTTGGGTAATGTAATTTGGTGGTAGTTACTGTGTAAAAGTGGCCTAATTAGGCCTTAAAAGTCCTGTGACAGTCAACTTTTGATCAGTAGTTTCAAATGATCACGGTGTCAAGTTTGAGTATGTGTTGTAACATGTCAAAATGTGTCAAACAAGGTTATTTATCGGTCTCTAAGGTCTGTGATTGGGAGTTGAAAGCCTAAGCTCGGGTGGACATGGCTAGTAGGCCTAATTGCCCTCTTTGAAGGAAGTGGGTTAATTGAGTGATTTGGGTTGATGCCAAGAGTTAAAACATGTTTTTTTGGTGTCCTCTCATACCATGAATGTCAAAAGATCATTGGTTCCACATAGAGTGGCTGGTTTCCTTTGTGTTGGGCCTCATAGGCTTTTTGGCATGACCACTTGTCGCCAAGGTGAATTGTGTTTTGAAAACCCTTTACAAGTTCCCAACTTTGGATCAGTTTTAAGGTGTCTTGGTTCTGAGTCCACCTAATTCATCTACATAAATTTTCTTGCATATCTCATGATCTTTCATTATCATTGTTACTTGCATACTCTTTCATTGTGAAATCCATTCCTCATAGTGCTCATTGTCATAAGCTCTCATGACTGTGGTATCACTTGGTCTTGATCATGCTACCATTTTTATGAATTTCCACTCATGCTTTGAAATGTATTCATTTTCTTAATGACTCTGTCTATAAGCTAACTAAATTCCATTGCATTCCACTTGCACTTAAGACTGACCTTGTCACATTTTCTTAAGTATTTTCTGTATTCAGATTCTGCAATTCTCGCCCCCTTTCCTCATGCTCTTTGACGCGCATGTTGTATGGAAACAGCTTGCTTGAGAATGCTATTATCACGAAATAAACCTTCAACACGTTTCTTTAGTAACATACTTTCCTATTTCAGCTATAGAACCTGTGCGAGCAACAATAGCATTTTCAAGCACTACCAGTGCTCTTGAAGCACTTAGTTTGGCATCATCCATATCAGATGCATTCCATTAAACTCGTTGTCTGTCATTCTTATATGTGGCTGCAACTTGCATTAATACAGCTTGTCCATCATTCTTATCTCTTGAAATCTTTTACAACGCACATTTGAATGCATATTAGTTGAAATAGATCTATAGGAGGGTAATATAGAGGAAGAATAGTCACCTTCAAGCGATATAAAAATGTATCTTGAATTGCATCAACTCATCTAAATAGTTTTATATGAATTATGATAATCATGAGAAGTTGGATAGTTTCCAAATGCTTGTCTCAAATAAGTCTGTTTAACTTTCATGTAACTTGTTAATAATCTTCACTGTCAAAATGTTCTATTGTTAGTAGTGCTTATATTTATTTATTGTTTATAATTAAGATGATTTCACATACTATATAAAGTATTCTCGCATGTCCTTTTTGATCATCTACATTTCTCAGATATACTGTCATATTTCAATCACAAAGTTACTGGTGTTTGATCTGGGAGGATGCTACCAATGTTGAGACATGCTGGTGTGGATCTTCAACTAATAAGGTAAAACTAACAAAGAAAATTCTAATTTTTAGATTTTTATGTTTCAATTCTTAATCCATGATTGGTGAAGCTTTAGAATGGAATATCCATCCTAGTTTAGTATGAAGCATTACAATACTGATAATTTCTAAAATTTTATATGGCAGGTTCAGGCAACACAGCCTTACTTTCAATAACTATTCAATTCATTGAAGGCTCAACACTCTATACCAATGTTCTGTAGAACACGTTATACTACTAAGAGGGGGGGTGAATTAGTAGTATACCAATCTGAATATTTTTAATAAAGAGCATAAACACTTCAAACAATATAAGATGCACAAAATGAGACAAGAAATTTGACGTGGAAACCCAATGTGGGAAAAACCACGGTGAGAAATACTACTAGGATCTACTGTCCTAATCCAGCCTCACGAATCTGAAACCAATTACAATTTTAAGATCTCCAACCCTAAAGAGTCAACAAACCCCTCTCTTCTTAAGAGCCTCAACTCTTCCACATAAGCACCAACTTGAACATTAACTCAGTAACCTTCCACAAACCTTATATGAGCATCAACTCATCAAAACATATAAAGAAAATATTACAAATTTGTAATCTGGAATTACATGACTAAAGTAATCTGATATGATATATAATAATCTAGAAGTGAATCAGATAAATCATCAATGAGACTTCAAACTCAGAAGAATGTAATCTGAATCAAGATATCTGCAAGTAAATGTATACCTGCTCTCTGCCTTATTGTTACCAGACTTTTGATCATTCATGTTCACCAACCACCAAATTTGCAGCATCAATCTCTGTTCTCTCTCTTATTGTTATCAGATATCACGATCACCAATCATCAGATGTGCAGTATCAATTTCTCCAAAACTTTTTATATAAATGATATTCAAGTTTAATAAAAATATCACACATAGTTTATTTCTGTAGATATATCATTCAAAACTCTATCCTCCCATCGAAACTTAATGCAAATATATAATCCTCCAAATCTGAAGGTTGTGGTTTTGACATTCAACTACCATAAACACTCTGCAAACTACCACTTCAACCACCAAACTTGTTCTGCAAACTGTCGCACCGGTTAACTTTCTTAGCATCCGTTTAACTTATTTCTCCAACCTTTTTACGAAACATAACAAATCTGAATTAGTAATCCATTATGCTAACTGGTTTCCGCTCACCTGTGCTCGTTAGACAGGGTCTGTCCAAGAAATGTTGGTGAAACACATCTGTATAACCATTGTAACCGAACACATCTGTATAACCAGTCTTATTCCTGTAACCGTACACATCTGTATAACCATTCTTCTTCCTGTAACCAAACATATCTGTATAATCATTCGAAACATACTTGCATCCTGTATTTGAATATGATATTCTAATATATTCTGAACACACACCATCTGAGATATTCTAAACACAAACCAGGTTGCATTATGATTGCAAGCAGATCAGACATCAATGACATTCAACAATCTCCCCCTGTCATTGATGACAAATAAACCATTATAATGTAATCATAACAAAATTATAAGTCATCGATAAGTCATCCTGAATAATGAAGCCATCCTGAATAATGATATAATCAATTATAATCCATCCTGAATATCCATCTTGAATAATAACCTGAACAAGAATAGCCAAAATATTATGTTCTCCCCCTTTGACATCAATGACAAGGGGTCGGGGTAGAAAAGAATAAGCAAGATAAAAACTCCCTCTAAGCACAATGCCTGAAGAAAGAACTTAGTGTGGCAAAGCCACAATACCAAGGCGGTGACGAAGAGCTTCAAACACAGCCGTAGGAAGAGGCTTAGTAAATATATCAGCCAATTGATCCTTTGAATGTACATATTCAAGACAAACAGCATGATCAGCAACCTGTTCTTTTAAAAAATGATATTTAATAGAAATATGTTTAGTGCGAGAATGAAGAACTGGATTTTTGGAAATATTAATCGCACTAGTATTATCACAATAACTAGGAATAGGGTCATCAAAGTGCACTTTCAAATCCATGAGAGTTTGCTTCATCCACAACACTTGAGTACAACAAGCAATAGCAGCAACATACTCAGCCTCAGTGGTGGACAAGGTAACTGAATCCTGCTTCTTACTCAACCATGAAACCAACCTGTTACCCAAAAGAAAAGCTCCCCCACTGGTACTACGTCTATCATCCAAACAACCTGCATAATCTGCATTAGTATATGCTGCAAGTGTAAATGTGCCATGTCGAGGATACCATAATCCAAAATCAAGGGTTCCCTGTAAATACTTTAAAATCCGTTTGACTGCATTAAGATGAGAAACCTTAGGAGAGGCCTGAAATCGGGCAACCATACAAACAACTTGCATTATATCAGGTTTAGAAGCCGTAAGATACAATAAACCGCCTATCATAGACCGATATTGAGTTTGATCACTATCAGGAGAATCATCATTCACAGTTAATTTACAACCTGTAACCATTGGTGTGCTGACAGGATTTCCATTTGAAACTTAACAAGCATCTCTTTTGCATATTTAGTTTGTGACAAGAAAATTCCATTTTCTACTTGTATAACTTGAAAACCAAGGAAATATGACAACTCCCCTATCATAGACATTTCAAATGCTGATTTCATTTGTGTGGCAAAATCTTTGCAAGCTTTATCACTTCCACCAAAGATGATATCATCAACATAAACAACCACAACAAAAAGTTGATCTTCAATAGACTTGAAATAAAGATTACTACCTGCATTAACTCTGTGAAAACCATGCTGTAAAAGATGTTGATCTAACCTGGAATACCAAGCTCGAGGTGCCTGTTTTAGACCATACAAAGCCTTCTTGAGTTTGCAAACATAGCTCTCTTTACCTGGACAAACAAAACCTTCAGGTTGTTCCATATAAACTTCCTCTTCTAAAAAACCATTCAAAAAGGCTGATTTAACATCCATTTGCCAGACTTTAAAATTTTTATAAGCAGCAAATGCTAAAAACATACGTATAGCCTCTAAACGGGCTACTGGAGCAAATGTCTCATCAAAGTCTATCCCTTCAATTTGTGCATAACCCTTACAAACTAACCGAGCTTTATTTCGAACAATTTTGCCATCTTCATTGAGTTTATTCCTGAAAACCCATTTAGCCCCAATTACATTTTTATCTGATGGGCAAGGAACTAATTCCCATGTATTATTTTTCTCAATTTGAGTTAATTCTTCCTTCATAGCTTGAATCCAACACTCATCAGTACTTGCTTCTTTATAAGTTTTAGGTTCCATTTCTGAAATGAGAGATAAATAGGCTTCATCATAATACTCATAATCTTTATTGTAGTTTTTAACTGTCTTTTTCCTTGTTTGCATTCCATCATTTTTATCACCAATTATTTGTTGCTCTAGATGATTTTTCTTGACAAATTTAGATGGAGATTTATCAAGTACATTTTCAAAAGTAATTTCACTTGTATTGTCAGAATAAGCTTCAAAATCATCATTAGAAACTTTTGTTGAAGAGACATCCTGATTAGAGTTAGTTTGAGTTGTGATGTTTTCATTAGTCATAGAATCAATAGATTCATCAGAAGAATCTTTGTAAATTTGTTCATCAATTTTGACATGAACACATTCAACGACCTTCTTTAATCTATTATTGTAACATTTGTATGCTTTACTATGTGTTGAATAGCCAAGAAACAATCCTTCATCACATTTTGATTCAAAACTACTCAAACCTTCCTCATCTCTTTTTATAAAACATCTACTACCAAAGACTTTAAAATACTTGACTGAAGCTGGCTTACCATACATCAACTCATAAGGCGTCTTCTTGCTGTTTGGACGAAGTTGAACTCTGTTTAGAATATAAACTGTTGTATGAACTGCTTCTACTCAAAATTTGTCAGAAATATTAGCTTCATTAAGCATTGTTCTGACCATCTCTTTTACCGTCCTATTTTTTTGTTCAACTACTCCATTCTGTTGAGGTGTCCTGGCTGTAGAATATTGCCTTTTAATACATTTTTCTTCACAATAAGCAACAAACTCATTAGATAAAAACTCTCCACCTCTATCTGACCTAAGACATTTTATTTCATAATCAGTCTCCTTTTCAACCATAGCCCTGAATATTTTAAATCTTTCAAATGCCTCAGATTTTTCTTTCAAAAATGTTACCCAAGTCATTCTAGAATAGTCGTCAACAAACAACATAAAATATCTTTCACTCTTTAAGCCTTTAGTTCTGGTAGGTCCACATAAATCAGTATGTACTAACTCAAGTGGCTGCAAACTAAAATACTCTTTAGACTTAAAACTTACTTTTGTTTGTTTCCCTTGTTGACATTCTTTACAAACAATGTTGTTTGGTTTAACAATTTTAGGCATATGTCTTACTGAATTTAAAGAACTGATTTTTACAAGATTGTCAAAATTAACATTTCCAAGCCTTCTGTGCCATAACCAACTTTCATCAAACTGATTCAATAAACAACTTGTGCCTTTTACTTCTCTTAAATCATATACATTACTTTCAATTCTCTTTCCTTCAGCAATTATTTCATTTGAGTTAACTTGTTTTATTTCACAATGTTGATTATCAAAGTTTATTGAATAACCAAGATCACATAATTGGCTGACACTTAGCAAGTTATACTTTAAACCATCAACATACCAGACATTGTCTATTTCCATTGAACCATTAACCTTTAAAGAACCTTTATCTCAAATAGGTACAGTAGACTTATCACCAAACTTCACAGGACCACCATTCCAATTAGAAAAAGTTATAAACTTGCTTTTATCTCATGTCATATGATTAGAACATCCACTGTCGATAATCCATAAATTTTCTCTTGTAGTATGCAAAGTTGTAACAACTAAAGATGTTAATTCTTTTCTTTTCTACACTTTTGTTTCATTCTTTTTAAACATCTTGTTATCTAGATCATTCAGTTTGCAATTTCTTGTACTATGACTTGAATTCTGACACTTGAAACAAATCAAATTAAATCTTCTCAAAACACCATAGGAATCAGTATGATTAGAGCCAAACCTTCTATTACCCACCTTTCTGCAATTTATTGCTTTGTGGCCAAAATAATTACAACAATAGCAATAACCATAAAAAGGATAATAATTTCTTCTCGAAAAATAGTTTTTGATATCTAAATTTGTTTTATCCTTTGCATGATTAGAACTTTCAGCTTTATCAAAACCCACACCTGTTTTGATGTTACAACTGCGTTGTTGATTTAGCATATCATTTAGCATTTCTGAACTTTTTACAAAATTGACTTGTTTATTAGAAAGTAAAGTCAATTTTTTAATTTCACTTCGTAAACCAACTACTTCTTCTTCCAACTTAGAGCAGCTCTCAGTTTTAAGAATAAGTTCAGAATTTACAACATCTAACTTTCTTTTAGTTTCTTCAAGTTCAATTTTCAGATCCGTTATAAGCTTAGTTTTATCCTCAGATTCTTTGGAAGATTCATTACCTGACACCAACTTCTTTAGTCGACTAATTTCTTCCAGTGCACAAAGTAGTTCAGCTTCAAGATCAACTTCATCATCTATGTCGCTGCTTGATTCATTTTCACTAGAATCTGCAGAATTAGGTCCTAAAACCATAAACAAAGACTCATATTCATCAGAATCACAAGTATCAGTACCATCATTCTTAGTAACCAAACTTTGTTTTTTCTTAAATCTTCTTGATTTGTAAGCATATTTCTTTGAATTACTATCTTCTTCATCACTATTAGAATTAGGACATTTAGCAGCAAAATGACCACTTTTACCACATTTAAAACATCTCATAGGTGACTTCTTTTTACCAAAATTTTTGAACCTTTTTACCAATTGCGCTAGCTGTTCTTGAAAATCTTCTGATTCTGAACTATCCTCCTTTTTAGTTGCTTTAAATGCAACCTCTCGCTTTGTCTCTGATTCGCCTGACATTCTCATTTCATACGTTGTTAGTATGCCATGCAAATCATCTAAAGTAAGTTTGGTTAGATCTCTAGCTTCTTCAATAGTAGATATCTTAGCATTATATCTAAATGGCAAAGATCATAAAACTTTCTGAACAACTGTTGGTTCTTTCACTTTTCCACCCAAACCTTTAATAGCATTTACTATCTCATCTACTCTTAGAAGATAATCAGCAATACATTCTTCTTCTTTCATTTTCAATTCCTCAAATCTTGCTTTAAATGTTTGTAATTTAGCCTATTTTACTTTATCATCACCTTCATATATACCTTTTAATTTGTCCCAAATTTCTTAGCAGTTTTACAATGCATTACTTTGGTAAATTCATTATTTGCCAAACCACAAAGTAACGCATTCCTAGCCTTTGCATTATTTTTATAGTCTTTCTTTTCTGCAGGATCTGTTAAAGTAGTTTTAGGCAAAGTATATCCATTTTCAACTGACATCCAAACATCATAACCAATTGAAGAAATATAACTCTCCATTCTAACACTCCAAAAAGCATAATTGGTTCCATCAAATAATGGTGCCTTATTTGAAGATGCTCCTTCTAAATTAGCCATGTGTTCTAACCATAGGATCTACTTAGACTAGTTAGGTCTTTTAATAAGAACCCTGCTCTGATACCAATTGTAGAACACGTTATACTACTAAGGGGGGGGGGGGGGGGGGTGAATTAGTAGTATACCAATCTGAATATTTTTAATAAAGAGCATAAACACTTCAAACAATATAAGATGCACAAAATGAGACAAAAAATTTGACGTGGAAACCCAATGTGAGAAAAACCACAGTGAGAAATACTGCTAGGATCTACTGTCCTAATCCAGCCTCACGAATCTGAAACCAATTACAATTTTAAGGGCTCCAACCCTAAAAAGTCAACAAACCCCTCTCTTCTTAAGAGCCTCAACTCTTCCACATAAGCACCAACTTAAACATTAACTCAGTAACCTTCCACAAACCTTATATGAGCATCAACTCATCAAAACATATAGGGCCCGTTTGGTTGCACCCCATAACCGGATTATGCCACCCATAACCCGGTTATGGGGTGCAATTCCCTGTTTGAGAACGCTTTTACAAAATGAGAATGTGAATTTGCGTGACCCCATTTCGCCGAAAACGTGGATTTCGGAATTCCACCTCAGGAGGTGGAATGACTTTCGAATCCACGGTTTTGTTGACAACTAAACAAGATTTAATCTTTCCATCGGGTCCAGGCAACTCCACGTTTTTGGACTTCAGATCATTTTTAATCTTTCCGTCGGGTCCGCAAATAACCACGTTTTGATGCAGCCATTTCCACGGTTTGGAAACAGCGATTGCTGCGCATTTGTGTTCGTCTGTGTGTTCGGCTTTGTGCTGCAGTGTTCGACGCTAGGGTTTGCAGTGTTTCAGCACCAGGTATGAAAATATCCATCTCCGTTCTTGCAGAAAATTGACGCTAGGGTTTGCGAACATTTTTGTTAGTTGTTAGGGTTTGTGAACATTTTATTTACCCTCCATCCTTATCCGCGACTTGAGCCCACGCCTTACATTTTGGACACAAGTGTTCAATGTGGCTGATGTAAACTTTATAATGATCTGCATTATTGAGTACTATGTGGTATCAGTCTATTGGGTACATTTGTCTCGAGCTTTAGAAAATGGAAAACAAGTCTGATAACGTTTTCTTCAGGACTTGTATTCTGACTTTCTGAATTTTTTTGATGAAATGAGATTACACACTCCATAGAATGAATGATTATAATTGGGAATCAAGTGAGAACACATTCATTCCTGTAAACAGTAGATGTTTGTTTTGTTTTGGGCAGACTTCTTACAACTTGTTTACCAAAATAACATTCAGTATCCTAAACTGTTAATCTCTGCTTCAACGAAATCAATTATCAAATATTTATTTTAACTAATCAAATTTCAATTAATTATAAATCATCAAAACATATAACCTACTCATTGAATCAGCAGTTTTGTTTCCATTGAACTGGTGATGAAGATTCGTGTACATGAGCGAGAACCCACAATGTGGTCAGGTGTTAAACTCTTGACTCCAATCATATTAGTATAGATGGAGTGAAAGGCGAGGTTTTATAATGGCCTCCAATGGAATTAATTTGGGCATTGTGAGCCCAAGCCCTTTTGTCATATCAATTTCAGCTCCCTGTGGGGCAAACCACTAGAAGCTCTGAAGCAGCCGGCCCAATGTATGGCTCACCACAATCAAAGCCAAAGACATGCCAGGGCAAATTCTTCTCCCTGAACCAAACAGAATCAATTCAAAGTCGCGTCCTTTCACTTCAATCATTTTGTACAGTTCAGAAAATGTTCGGGAATGAATTCCGTGGGGCGGTCCCATACAATGACTGTCAGGTATACAATGACTGTCTCCTGAATTGATGCCTAGCTCCTCTAAGCCATTGTTAGTTTGTTTTGAACAAAGGGCATAAAATCCTTTGATTGTCCTCTGCTTCAACTGCATGCAAGGCATAATTTTTTTTTGTAATGCATTGTTATTGTGTTTTCCACCCCTGCACAAATATTAGATTTATGCTGAGATATCTCAATAATCCTATCCCATGTTTAACTATATATATATATATATATATATATATATATATATATATATATATATATATATATATATATATATATATATATATATATATATATATATATATATATATATATATATATTCGTTCAACAAGTAAACAAACTAACAATGGCTTAGAGGAGCTAGGCATCAATGTTTGCTAAAATATCAGATGTTGTCAGGTACCATCAAATAGAGTCAGTCATTTCTTGGGCAAATATTAATTGCTTTAAAATATCAGGCGAGACCATAGAAGAAATTAGTAAAATGAGAATTCCAGTTTTAAATTTCTAAGGTGTGATTTTTTATCAAGTTGGCAAACAAAAAGACACAGATTCTTGGATTCTCCTGAGTCATACATCATAAGCTAGTAAGCTCTCCAAATATCCAATCATACATCATTTCAATTCAAAATAAGCTCTCCGAAACAGAAAGATGAAGAACATCTATGAATTATTCTTAAAATTTGATAGACAAATTACTGTTATACAAAAATAGAAAGAAAGAAATCTTAAAATTTGATAGACAAATGACTATTATACAGAATAAACCAGACAAGTATTCTACTTGTCTCCAATGAGTTTTAGGTATAAGATGTACTAAAAGACTGGTAAAAAGTGCACTGACAATATAGGAAAACATGCCAAAATAGATAGCCAAAAGAGACTATCAATATGAAGGATGTCTTGAAGATAGTCTCAAAGTATCATCTTTAGGGTGACATGGGTTGTGGTAAGCCAATTGAATTATCCTAGCAAGAAGGATATTACTATATGATCTATTTTAAAAGCAATAAAAAACACAATCTATAGAAACATAATAATAATCTATGCCTCCAAATCTGTAATGAATACAAGGCAGTTCTATGTCTGTGTCAAGCCCGGAATAAGATGAATTTGATGTGCATGGAATACTAATCTTCTATAAATCCTCAAAGAAAGCACAACAGGTACATGGTTCCCATAAAATTAGTGAGAATATTTGCTGCGTCTGCATTTGAAAGATGAAACTTCTCAACCAAGTAAGATTCTCTGTAATTAAAATAAGTTTCTCCAGTAGCAAGGACCTTGATGATGCTCACTGTCTCATAGATGATCATTGATGTTGAGACTTGTATGAGATCCTACAAAGGAAAATAATTAGAATTTTTTTTCAGAATTTGTTGAATTTTTTAAAATGGGGTTTAACTCCAAAAACGTGGAGTTGCCCGGACCCGACCACCAGATTAAATTGGATTTATTTGAGCACATAACCATGGATTTATTCAAATGAGGACATCCCTTCATTCAGAAATGATGGGCGCTGTGAGATGTCCTCATTTTCACAGGGATAGTCACAAATGAGGACAGCCACTGTATAGAAAACATGATAATGTACAGTCACTATAAGGACAGTCACAAATAAGGCCATCTTACAGTGACTATACATTATCATGTTGTCTTTACAGTGACTGTCCTTATTTGTGATTGTCCTTGTCACAAATGAGGACATCTCACAGTGACTGCCCCTTGTGTAATTGTCACTTGAATGTATTGCCTATTATCAAGAAGAAAAGCATTTGCATGGTTCAATACCAATACATTCAAGTAGCAATTACACAAGGGACAGTCACTGTGAGATGTCCTCATTTAGTGCGTCTGATTACATTATGTCCTCTCTAACATAGTATTGGATGATCGTACATTACTATCTATTCCTTCCTAGGGACATAGATTAACTTGACACAAAATATGCATTGTCTTTTCTATTCCTTCCTAGGGACATAGATTAACTTGACACAAAATATGATCGTACATTACTATCTATTCCTTCCTTGTATTTTCTCTATATAACAAAGTACAAATCATTGCATAGGAGAACCTCATCTATAACTTCAATATGCTCTTAAAGCCTTATTTCCTTGATTAGGATATATCAAACTACTTTATGCTATTCTATGTTTTGCTTGATAGGAAAATCATGAAGTCTTACATATAAGACGATTTTCCTTAATAAACTCTCAATGCTACAATCTTTATCCACCACATCTAGGACATCGGTATGTATGTATACATGTATGTATGTATGTATGCCTGTATGTATACATGTATGTATATATGTATGCTTGTATGTATATATGTATGATAGCAATTTAGATTAGATGATCATGCACAGTGCTTGCATCTACATAGCTAGTCCTCGTTGTATCTATATAGGTATGTACTCTTGCATTGTTCTTTATGGGCTTATGATCCTAACTAGTTGGTAGTCCTTGATGTATTCCATTTACTATTGCTTGCTCCCATACTTCGTTTCTTGATATACAATCATGTCTGACAACGTTTATGTTGTCCACGTTTCAGGCCACCGATGGATCCTGACGATAGTATACAAGCGTATGCACAAATACTTAGGAATACCACATACACCCGGATTATCTCTTGTCTCTGTGCCTTGGTTGTTGTGCTCAAACTACTGCAAGCTGAAGAAGGTAGCAACAGAGGGAAAAGAATCTGAAAAGGCAATTCATTTTATAGAGAGATTGTTCACTCTACTCAAGTTGATTGTCATGATCAGATTCGGATGAGTCGGGTTGCCTTCTCTAAACTAGCTATGATATTAAGGCAGAGAGGAACATTGAAGGATAGCAGACACTTGACAATAGATGAACAACTAGTGATGTTCCTCCACACTCTTGGGCACAATCTTCGGAACCGCAAGATTGCCCACAACTTTGGGCACTCCGGAGAGACAGTCAGTAGGTACTTTCACAAGGTATTGATGAGCATCTTAGCACTTCATGGAGATTACTTCAAACCGCCTGGACTGGGCACTCCTCCTGAAATTACTAGGAACCCCCGTATGGTTCTGTACTTCAAGGTGCATTGTTTGGTCTTTTGATTATGTTGTTTGGTACAGTGTTCCCCACCATATCAGAGGCTGATTTTGCATTTTCCCATACACCATATTTGATAGGACTGTGTTGGAGCTATAGATGGAACACACATCCCAGTCACTGTCGAGATTGAGAAGCAGAGTAAATATCGTGATAGAAAAGGGAACCTGTCGCAAAATGTGCTCGCTGCAGTTTCCTTTAACTGTATGTTCCAGTACGTTCTTGCCGGTTGGGAAGGGTCCACTGCCAATAGTCATGTTCTAGGTTCAGCTCTGACTAGAGCAGAACCACTTGAGGTCCCCCCCGGTAAGCCAAATCATAGTTTAATGTACTAAAGGGCACACTATGTATTCAGTCCTAACACTCTGCTAACGCTCTCCAAGAAAATATTATCTAGTGGACGCGGGATATCCGAATGCCCCTGGATTTCTCACTCCTTACCGATCTACACGATACCACTTGAAGGAATTTTCAAGAGAAAACCCAATACAAAATGCCAGGGAGTTGTTCAACAACCGACACGCCTCTCTCAAAAATGCAGTAGAACGCACCTTCGGTATTGTGAAGCGGCGTTTTCCAATCCTGAGACATGCAACGACTTATGATATCATGACACAATCCTATATTGTTTTGGCGTGTTGCATACTTCACAATTACATCATGGAAGTGGATGGCATACTTGAGGTGGAAGTGGAAGAGGAGGATGATCATGATTGTGGTGGGGTCGATGTGCCAATGTTACAGACATATGGCTTCTCTCAGTAGGATAGACATGAGTGGTCACAGTTCTGGGATGACCTAGCGAGTAGGATGTGGGAAGACTATAGACATAGAGAATAGCTGTACTTTCTTGTTGGTTAATGATTGTGCAGTATAGTGGTTTCCTTTGATATTTGATGTATGGTTGTATGGTTTCCTTTTGATGACATATGCAGAGATATTGATGTATGGTTGTATGTTTTCCTTTTGATGGATACTTGATTCTGACAATGCCTTGTATACATGATTCTGATTTTCCTTTCGATGTATGGTTGTATGTTTTCCTTTTGATGTATGGTTGTATGGTTTCCTTATACTATGCCTTGTATACATGATTCTGATTTTCCTTTGGATGTATGGTTGTATGGTTTCCTTTTGATACATGTTGTTTGGTTTCCTTATGCTATGCCTTGTATACATGATGCCTTGTATGTATTTATCTCCTAACATTGATAGCCATGTGCAGACTACTACATGGCAATGACTGAGCTACTCATGAGCATTGATGGCAGTGCTCAAGACCCGATTATGTTGGAAGAGCCTTCGTCCAGTAAGAAAATGATCTGGACCAAATGTATGGAAAGGGTTTTCCTTGATTTCCTCATTGACCAAGTCCACCTTGGCAGAAAATGTGAAGGTGGCTTCAAAAAAGAAGCGTGGGCTGCCATTGAAAGGCAATTCAATGCGGAGTTGACTATGAACCTAAGCAAAGACCAATTCAAGAACAAGCTGAAAACTTGGAAGCAAGGATTCAAGCTTGTGAGAGATTTGAGGAGCAAAAGTGGCTTCAGTTGGAACGAAGTAACGCAGACTGTGGAGGCAGCGGATTCGGTCTGGGACAAACTTTTCGAGGTAAATTTGTCTTTTCATGACTTTTATATTCGCTCTCTTAACTATGCAAATCTGGTTTTTGTTGTGCATGTTGTTCTGATAGTCCAATGCACATTTTTTGGTGTTTGTGTAGTCTCGAGAGTACAGATCAGCTAGGATGTTCAAAAGAACATCTTTCCCATACTACAATGACCTTGCCATAATTGTTGGCAATGACATCGCTGATGGGACTGCCACAACAACTGCTGGCGAGGCCGAGGAAGGGCACTGTAACCGCCCTGCACAGTTAGATGATGATGATGATGATGCTAGTGTTGATGTTGATGGGCCTGAGTGTGGCACATCTTTTGAGACTCAGCGTGATCTGGATGATGAGACTGCAACTCCCCGATCATGTCCGAGCACGGGATCATCGCAGAGGAGGGTAAGGAAGAGGAAGGCAAGTTTGGCATCTTCCTTGGATATGATTTGTGAGATAATGCAGACCTTAACAAAGAGCCTTAAAGTGCCTCAGGTTGTCAAAGTCGACCATTCTTAGGAACAGGCCGTGTTAGGTGGAGCATGGAAAACTTTGAAAGCCATGCCTCAGGTGAGCAGCAGCGATGCGATCACATTCTACCAGATCTTGATGGAGAAGCCAGCCATCCTCAATGGGTTTCTGTCCATGGAAACCGATGAGGACCGGTTGATGTTGATAGATAGAATTTGTTAATCCGCAGATGCATGAGGAATGGTCAAAGATGTGATGTCATCAATTCCTACTTGTCAATACTTTCATTTGAAGACAAATATTTGAAGATTGAACAACAAAATACCAATCTCTGTTTGAAGACTGAACAATACACAATACACAATACAAAAATATTATGCATTACTGTTAGGCATGACCCCACGGTATTAAAAAATTTAAATGTTGTTGCCTTTCTAATCATAATCTGAGTCAATTTTCATGAAAAAAAGTTTGAATTTCTTAGGCATAAATATACATAGATGCTTATATTGAATATTCTACTTCAGTAGCATGAACTAGTGACCCCGCGTGGTCTAAACTCTGGTATATATTGCATCCTTAGTAACCTTGCTTGGCAACTTGGCTGTAACTATTTTATTTGGGATCTCAACTGTTATTATTTACTGCATAATATTTGCTACCATATGCTTGTAAATTTTCATCTGTTGAGATAAAATGGCAGGAGCTCTGCCACACATAGTAATATTTGTTGAGATCTATTGCTACTAGCATAGATGATGTAGTGATATTGCTATTAGGATTCAACTGTGTAGTTTTTGAGTCCAACTCATTGACCCATGTTTCATGAGTTGGATGAGTTGGACTCAAAAACTACACAGTTGAATCCTGATAGCAATATCACAATTTGACTTCTTGTGGAAAATATCTCCTACTTATCAATAGATGATGTAACCAAAAAGTTACAACTTCAGTGAACTGATCACATCCGGTGCCATATGTAATCGAATCTTTTCACCCAATAATTTCCTTGCACTTGCCTTGAATATGTTTTCTTGACTGAAACATGATTTATCCATCTGTGTTTTCATTTCTGCTCTTACCTAGCCTTCTAACTATCCTTCTACATATGAACATTCATATACTCTCACTGCCTCTTTATTACTAGTACGTCAAATCGTTGCCTGTCATTTTGCTCCCATTGTGTATTATTATAACAATCCTTGGCTTCTTAATCAGAAAGGTTGTGGAACATATCCCAGTAAAGCAGAAATAGTCTGCCATTCACGAATAAGGATGATGTCTGGCTGAGTGCCTATCACCTGCATCAATTCCAGGTATGCTCGACTGAAAAAAAAAAAATCCTCTAGCTCATCATATGAACCCTCATAGACACATTGCCCTTTGAAAAGGTGGTTGGCCAGTTCAATAAGTATTAGTGGCGTTCCAGAAACTAGACCACAATATTCCCAACCTCCATTATGCTATGATGAGTATGTATCAGAAAGAGTCAGATCATTTATCTGTTCCTTCTTAATGCATTCATAGAAAGGAAGCATTACCTCCACCTTGTGTCCTCTGTTTAGACGTGCTCTTGCAAGACCAGTAACAACATCACCCAACCCACCAAACTTTGCTATGGGTGCAATTTCAGCTATAACATGTACAAGGTGCATGTGATCAGAATCAGGTTTAACATTGATTCTGAGATTTGAAACTAATTGGCACAAAGAAATTCTTTCTTCCAAAATAGGTTTTCATCATCTGCAGATGGCCAACTAACATCCTCACATTTGAGATGAACAACTGATTCACCAGGACTAGGAGAAGTTGCCTTCGTCACAGGAAGTTTTCCCAAATGAGTAACTGCATCCTTTTCAACTTGTTTTGACGTAGCTATATTACTAATTTCTTCTCCAAATAATGATTAAATATCTGCCAACCTTGATAGAAGCTTTCTCTTTTGACCTTACACTTCTGCAATCTTTCATTCTGAAGATTCATTAAAGAAACTTCCATTGGATGTATGAGAAACACCAGTCTTCGGGACATTTTATTCACACGTGATTTTAAGGAGCTTGGAGTCACAGGTCTACCTGCCACCCATATCTACTTCTGAACTTTCAGGTGCCAATATTTTAACTTTGCTCTTAAAGCATCATGAAATCTTCCTTGTTTGGGTTGATAGTCAACAAACTAATTTTCTTGAATGTGAGCCAGGAAATCATTTGATTAGGAGTGCAATATACAGCCATGCAAGATCTAAAATCTGAGCACTAGACCTTAAGAGGATCTTCTTAAGCCTTAAGATAACCCTACTCTCTTTCAATAAGACTCCTCTTAATAACTGTGGCTGACACTTTCATCTTAAGAATATGTTACTGCTGTTCATGCGTATGTTACTGCTGTTCATGAATATGTTACTGCTGTTCATGAATATGATTGCTAAATATGATACCGAATATGATACTACTGTTCATGAATATGATTGTTGAATATGCTACTGAATATTCAGTATCATATTCAGTATCATAAGTAGTATCATATTCAATATCATAAGCTGAATATGATACTGCTTATGATACTGAATATTCAGTATCATAAGCAGTATCATATTCAGTATCACAAGCAGTATCATATTTAGTATCATATTAAGTATCATAAGTTGAATATGATACTGAA
Source organism: Chamaecyparis obtusa (assembly GCA_027943335.1). Classification (NCBI taxonomy): domain Eukaryota; kingdom Viridiplantae; phylum Streptophyta; class Pinopsida; order Cupressales; family Cupressaceae; genus Chamaecyparis; species Chamaecyparis obtusa. Next base: position 1,896,518 of record BSBK01000883.1, read on the forward strand.
TATGATATTTCTATTCAACTCCATTATTAAGATGACAGGAATATGAAGATGATAACCCGATTATGACCTTACAAAATATAGTTTTATGAGAAATGGAAGCATTGGATATTTATGTTAGAGCCACTAGTAAGTACCTGTCGGTATTTTTATTGTGTTAATTCTTTGGATCCATGCCAAGATTATTGTGTGTTGCTAGTGGTTATGTTGGCTTTCACAGAGTGTGTTTGTCATTTTATATAGTGCTCATTTTCCTCTCCATTATTTTGTGTTGGTAGTGATTATGTTGGCTTTCATAGAGTGTGCTTGTCATTTTATATTTCATTTTATGTAGTGCTCATTTTCCTCTCCATTATTTTGTGTTGCTAGTGATTATGTTGGCTTTCACAGAGTGTGCTTGTCAATTTATACTTAATTTTATACAGTGTTTGTCTTTCTCTCCATTTTTTTATTCTTCTCTCCAGTTTTAGAAAACCTTGTTTCTCTCGTCTTTTGAATTTCAAGTGCTTTTAGACATATTAGCTTGCATTTGTTTTTAAGTGGAATACACGAAGGAGTACCGCATGATGAATGCTTCATTTAATGTATTGTTAAGATGTAGTCTCTTAACTATCCATTTCTAGTTCTTCAGACATGATTTTATAGATGTGTTTTGGTAGACGATTGTATTGTTCATGATTTTGTATGTATTAACCATCTTGTTATTATTGTCGCATTACGAAATTAAGTTAAATTATTCTACTTTGTTTGATGCTCTATATCATCTTCAATTTTTTTTCATTTTTTATTCATTTTAAAAAACCATGTGATAGGTACAAAAATAGAAATGGATAGTTTTGAGACTACACATGATAAAGTGAGACTACACATATGCTGACATTAAATATGTTTGAAATAGCTTCTGGATTTGATTTTGTAGATATTTTACGGTCACACTCTGTGATCCTTCGTGGGGATGGAAGAGATAAAAATAACTGAAAGAAAAGTCCATTTTGATCTATTGCAATCATTTTGGTCTCAAACTATCTCTTGCAATCCCGATGATGAATCACAGAGTGTGATCCAAAACTATCTACACAATCGAATCAAGAAGGTATTTCAAATATCGATGCAAAAAATATCCACATATGTTGATAAAAAAATGAGCTATCTGATGATTGTTTACTGTACATGTTTGTAAACAGTCAAAATTTCTGATGGTACTCCTTGGTGTATTCCAGTTAAAAATGAACAGGTTTTAGTTTTTGTATCATGTTTACTTTGGAGATGCAGGATTGATCATCGAATGTGGGGCATAAGGGCGCAGACGGTGGATCTACTTGTGCTTTTTTATTTAACGGTGTGTTTTCACACCACCACCCAGTTCATGGATATTGTTATATATGATGCTATAGTTGTGTCATTATATTTTTTGCATAACTTTATTAATTTGTACCCATATAATATATTCATGTTGTTATAGCGAACAAAATTAATATGAATGAACAAATTTTTGCTTGATACAGTGCTGATGGCTACGAGGAATGCTCCTATGTGTGACTGCGGTGATGGATTGCGTTGTGTGTTGAGGAAGTCACAGACAGAGGAGAATCCAGGCCGTAAATTTTGGGGATGTAAAAACTTCTATAAGGTTGTTAAATGCACAATATTTAAATATTTACAAATAATAAATATTAGTCATTATAGCGAGACTAACTTATTTGTATTGTAGGATGGAGCTGGATGTGGTTACTTCCGATGGGTCAATGACACCCCGTCGTTGTCTACATCATCAGTACATTGTACACACAGACCTGTTGTAGATGACGAGTGCAAGAATTGTAAAAGACTAGAGAAAACTATGGCAAAAGCGGAGGCTACATCCAAAGCCGAAATCTTGTTTTTACGACGTCTTCTTTGTGCAACAATCATTCTATTTAGTTTGATCATCTTACTACTTAGTTTGATAATTTTTTGGAGATAGATATATATGTGGACTAGATAACTTATTTATATTTTGATGTGATATGAGCAATGTGTTAGTAGTTTGGAATCTTTGAAATGAAATAAATGTGAATAAAAAATAAATATGTTTAGTATGATAATTAAAGATGATATTTATAATGATTGATTTATATTTGATGTATTTTAATAATTTGTTCTGTGATTAATTCAAACGAGTAAGCCATTTAAGGGTAAATACATTTTTTGTCACAATATTCGCATTGTTCCTTCTCTTCACGTACTTCTGACTCTCTACAAGAATACTATCCCTTCTCATGTTAAAAGTTGCAACGACTAGCTCTGTAGGTCTTCCACAATCACTATTGGGAGTAGTTTGAAAAGACAAACAAGGCATATGAGGTAAAATAAAAGTTCCTCATTATCCTATACCACTTGTGTGTGTCATACCAAGTCTTGCTAGGAAAGTAATGAGGTTGCAAGTTCTTGAAAGAAATTATTGGAGTGGGTATGATGCACGACCCTTTCATAGTAAAATTATCTAGATTTATAATGTGGCATTTATAATTTTTACCTTGCCACAACCTTTTACCTTTCCTACAAGTTTTTATATATTTTTCACAAACATTACTATACTTTGGCCACATAAGGGCTTGAAGCTCCATAATCGTAAATCCCAAAAATACCTTGTGGGTTTCAAAGTTTATTTTCTCCATACATTTATCCTATTATATGTCTTCCTTAGTAATATTATAATGTTTGAACATTACAAAGTACACCAACCCCACCTGTGAAGAATACCAAGAGCATCGGTTGACGTTGGACATTGTATTGGTTCTCAAATCAATAGATTGGAAAGCACTAAAAGTATGACAAGTTTTATTTTATAACTCTCCAATTGATTTAGCCAACTGATAGAATTTTTTATATTACCGAGCAATGCAATCTTGTTACTTTCATTGTATTGATATCTTATGATGGATTAAATACACAAATTCAAGTTCAATTAACTTTAAAATTTAAAATTGAAATAAATATAATAAATTAACAAAATATAATAAATATAATTAAATATAATAATAAATAATAGATATAATTATTTATAAATAAATATAATAAATATAATTAACATAGGTCAATAAAATATAATAAATATATCAAAACTAACTAATCATAAATTAATTTAAAAAAATAAAAAATGAAAAATCGGTGTCATATTCCAATTCTAATTCGAAATGAACAACCAAACGAAGAAGATGGAGACCCAAACTCAAATTCTAATTCAAAGTGCAGAACCAAACAGAGAATATGGAGACCTGCATTCTAATCCCAATTCGAAAATGTTCAACCAAACAGAGAATGAGAATTTCATAAATTCGAATTCCTATTTTCAATTTGACAACCAAACGAAGAATGTGGATTTACAAATCCATCTTCTAGAGTAACCAAACAGTCCCAAAAAAGCATAACCGGAGTTTGTATAACCAGGGTATAGATAACCATGATTTGCATTATTTTTCAATTCCCCAACCAAACGGGCCCATAAAGAAAATATTACAAATTTGTAATTTGGAATTACATGACTAAAGTAATCTGATATGATATATAATAATCCAGAAGTGAATCAGATAAATCATCAATGAGACTTCAAACTCAGAAGAATGTAATCTGAATCAAGATATCTGCAAGTAAATGTATACCTGCTCTCTGCCTTATTGTTACCAGACTTTTGATCATTCACGTTCACCAACCACCAAATTTGCAGCATCAATCTCTGTTCTCTCTCTTATTGTTATCAGATATCACGATCACCAATCACCAGATGTGCAGTATGAACTTCTCCAAAACTTTTTATATAAATGATATTCAAGTTTAATAAAAATATCACACATAGTTTATTTCTGCAGATATATCATTCAAAACTCTATCCTCCCATCGAAACTTAATGCAAATATATAATCCTCCAAATCTGAAGGTTGTGGTTTTGACATTCAACTACCATAAACACTCTGCAAACTACCACTTCAACCACCAAACTTGTTCTGCAAACTGTCGCACCGGTTAACTGTCTTAGCATCCGTTTAACTTATTTCTCCAACCTTTTTACGAAACATAACAAATCTGAATTAGTAATCCGTTATGCTAACTGGTTTCCGCTCACCTGTGCTCGTTAGACAGGGTCTGTCCAAGAAATGTTGGTGAAACACATCTGTATAACCATTGTAACCGAACACATCTGTATAACCAGTCTTATTCCTGTAACCGTACACATCTGTATAACCAATCTTCTTCCTGTAACCAAACATATCTGTATAATCATTCGAAACATACCTGCATCCTGTATTTGAATATGATATTCTGATATATTCTGAACACACACCATCTGAGATATTCTAAACACAAACCAGGTTGCATTATGATTGCAAGCAGATCAGACATCAATGACATTCAACATGTTCCACCAAGCAAAAACTCATAGCCTGTTTCAATTTTAGATTTCTGTTTCAAATTTTTCTTCTGATGCATGATTTGGCACTATGTTTGCTCTGCATTTGGCACTATGTTAGCTCTTACAGGCTGGTTGTCCGATTAAAACCGAATTCCAAGTTCGCTTCATTGTAGAAAATATAGACGAAAGTCTTCAAACTTTGCTGCACAGCCATGATTTTGTGATTCTCTCTGGTATCTTGTCTTTCCATCTATCTTTCAAAACTCCCACCTTTATCACTTAACGTTCTGAGATGCAGCAAAGAACTGGTCTTCTGAAGGATAATAATAATACAACGCTGTAAAACAAAAATTCTCAGCTATCATTTATCATAGATTTATTAATTAATAATGGGCAATGAAACTTTTTCTAATTGGCTTTGTTAAAATCCTGCACAATGTGTATCTTACTGTAGCTGGAGTGTTAGGCACTGCAGAGATCCTGCTCCAGTCCAGAAAAAGAGGACTTGGGCTTTCAGAAAGGCTAAGATTGGGAGTAAATTGCAATGGAAACAATATGGCTCATGTAGTAGAAAGTACTGCACCATTGGATTAAACAAACAGGAACTTGCTTACTCTGCTAAGCCAGATCGTCCAGGTTCAGCCATTACAGCTCCTTACACTTCTTCTCTTCGATTCACAATGTAGGTTGCTGATAATTCTTCGAGGAGAAACTTTACTGATAAAATGAATTTCACAAATTTCTTTAATACACGAATACTGATGATTGTTACTGATGATTCTACGTAATTATGTTGATGCAAAGTGGAATTGTTCCTACTGCTTTCCCTTATTTGCTAATCAGAAGAATGGGAAACTATGGATGGCCCCAAGGCCACTCGTTTTTGCAAAATATTATAGAAACATTTCAACACCTAACTAAAATAATGGATTCCCAAGGACTGGTTTTGAATGTTATTCTTTTTTAATTGATCAGTCTAATGTCAATTTTTATAATGTTATATAAGAGGTTGATTATATAAAACTGTACCAATACATTTAGGTGAATTTTATACAGATATCCTCATTCACGAACATACTTTCTAATCATAAATGAGAGAAATCTGTTCCATAAAACTTGTCTGCACTTGGTTTTTTTCTTATATAAATATATAACTTGATGATAATAATAATTTTCTCAAGTATTAGTCGGTTGTGAGATTTATACTGTTAGCTTAGTATTATTAAGATTGTTTTTGGATTTACTGTATATAAATTTTTCAATCGATGTGTTTGATCATACATAGTGATTGTATGGTTCCCAATAGGATAATACATCACTAAATATGATCCGAAACATAGATTGAAAAAAATATAAACAGTAAATGCAGAAGCAAGCAATCTTAATAAAAGATGAAGCATTTTCAAGTCATTGCTGCTTTGCAAATTTCCAAGGCTCATTTTTACTGTGTTGTGATCAGAGAAGTTGAAGATAATTTTGACTTTAAAAGCCCAAGCTATTTATCTCAAACAGTAGTCTTTATAAGATTAACTATCAATACTAAGACAGAGAAAACAAAGGGCGAATGAATTTCAGAGAACAATTAATATTCAGTCATGGTCAGGCTAAGCTTCCAGTGAAATAAAATGATTAATTTTCTTTTAAGAATTACCATGAGCATCTTGGAGACATTGCTTGCTCCAAATACCTTGTGAACTGAGGCAAATTTCTGAGGCTCGTGAGGAGAAGAGTAAGGAGAAAATGGGCATTCCTAAGCACATCTTCTCAAATGGTCAATAGGGAAGAATTCTCAAAGCAGCTGCAGCAGTTTACTTTAACAGTGGTCCTGTGCCCTATGAAACCTTTTACGTAAATTGGCATAGAATGTATTGATGCACGCAATCAAGTCTAGGGAAAAATTTATTGCATATTGATAGTCTCTTCAAAAAGGTAAACACATGCCACGTGAACTAACATTATTCCATTTTCCTCCTTAGAATTGTAACTTGCTCATAAATTTCACTTGAATAAACATGCACCAGGTGGACTCTTTGTTGAATTTGTTGCTTCACATTAACATTGCATTCTAAGTTATTTGATGTCAAGATTTTCCCTGAGAAGGGCCTTTGCATCATGAAGCAACCTATGAAGTAAGCCTACATGCCTCACATGCTAAGTTGTCGGTTTGGATTCTGGTATGGATGCGGGTTCAAAATTTGTCTAAATATTTTTTGGGTTGAGTTCTAATTAATTTTGAGTTTGTCTGTACAATATATATATATATGTATGTGTGTGTGTAGCAGCAAATAAGTTTATACATTACTATGCTAATAATAAAGCAACATAGAAAAATACACCAGTACATGTTGTATCGCATTTTAAAAATTTGAAACTGTAATTGCTTTGCATCAACATTTGATGTAGGGTATTCTGTCAAGATTTCATGTGAGTTTCTATTAGTCTTGATCCTCTGTATTTTGTTGTTGTATTCTACTGTTAGGGTTCATGTATTTGAAGTTACTGTGTTTAAAGTTTGTGTTTTTGTTAGTGTAACTGTGTCTTGAAGCTGCTATGTTGTTTTTCTGAAGCTGTTGTGTTCTCCATTTTTAGAATTTGACATTTGTTCTTTGTTGTGCAAGCAGAATAAATTAAGAATTGACATTTAAGGCTTGCATTTTCAGTTTTTATAATTTTTTTGGATAGAAAAAGTGTTATTCTGTTTGCCTCAGCCAAAAAAACAGAGCTGTGCATTTGTCTATATTGATCTCCTTTTCAAGTTATTTTCTTTTTGTGGTTGTATGTAACATATGCACTGCAAAAGGATTAACATTCTTCTACTGCTTCTTACAGGGGGATTTAATGTTATGTCACGTTTAGATAAATAATTGACATACCTTTTCTATTCAATAAGGAGTAATTAATTCTTTTTTGACAGCTTATTTTTTAAAATTAATTTAAATATAACTTAACTACTTTTATTTTTTTATCCATCTTTCCTTCAATCTTTTCCTAGTTTTGTGTGAAATGGATAAATCCAACAGAGAACTGTAAATTCCTAACATAAAGAAGTTGCCTTTGCTAGAGCATTTTGGATTTTATGTAAGTGACCATTGTTTATTAAATTAATTGGATTCATTTCTCATACAGAGATATATGTGTGTGCGGAATCATTAATATATGAATATAGGAGGTTTCTATAGCATTTACTTATGCACATATTGATGTAGGATTGTCAACTGTGATGATCTTGCAGAATCAAAAGATAAACATGGGTGATAGGCGAGATGAAAGAGAGCAAGATGCTATCTCAAATGAAGTTGCAATAGTTATAAATGATGGCCTTTATTTTTATGAACAGGTATGAATTTATTTTGTATTTGTATGGGCCCATCCAAGGGGTAAAATGGGTAAATGGGCATGTATGCTTTTGAGATTTTCTCTTTAAGTTACCATCCATTCTTAGTGTCATGGAATTCCTGGTGTTATCTTATCAATTTGCAAGAACTACACAAAGGGCGGTCAGAGAATGGTCAAAAGAGTCACCAAGGCTGGGAAATCAGACATAATAGAAGTGATGATGGGTCAAGTGGAAGTGGCAGTGGTGCAAACTCTAAGTCAAGTGTTAATGGTATTGGAATTAACAGTTCAGATGGGCCTTTGCACTCCAATTCTAGGAGGAGATCAAATAAAATTAGTGGAGGTCGAATACAACCTTCACAAAAACAACATTTGTTTCCCAGCAACACTCGAATTCAAAGCATGGGGCCTCGCAATCGGCACCCTTCTATATCAGAAAGTCCACCTAGTAATTATGTTGGTTTTTTCTTCAGTTCAACTCCTCTAGACGGGTTAGTTTGACTATCTTGTGTTAGAGTTCTTTCATATCAAATTGATCTTTCTTTCCTATGCAATCTTAGTTTTAGTAGAAAACATTTAATTGGTGAAATTTTTATTTCTTTTGAATTGCAAAACAATAACAATTTCAAAACTTGCATCTTCTCCTCATGGATCATTTGCTGGAAGTGGCAATTTTGCTGGTAGTTGTAGTCCACCTGTGGGTTCAATGCCAAAATCATTTCCTAATTTCTAGCATCCAAGCCATGAGTTGTTGGAAGATAATGGGTTTAAACAAAAGAAGTGAGTTGCATGTTGAGTCATGGCATACATTTATGAATGAATTCTGCATGTTGTGTTCTGTATTTTACTTAATGGGTTTGGCAAATAAAGGCATGTTTGTAAACTATTTAATAATTTACTATTTTTTTAATGCTTTTCTCATACCTGATTGTTATGGATTTTAGATATTTGAAATTTTACAACCGTTGCTTAGCAGAGTGCAAGAGAGTTGGAGTTGGTTCAAGAGAGGTAAGGATTTCTTTGCACGGTATTACAATCTTAGGGACACATACTCACTCTTGATTCGCATGGGGTTACAATTTGGCTTATGCTTGACATTTAGCTCTAGAATCTCTACATCTGTATTATGTTTACCCATAAAATGCTAGGTACAGATTGTCAATGTGCATTTTCATCACTCTACATTGTTTGGATTGTTTAGGGCTTAGCCTATGAGCCTATGATGCATCTTTTTGGGACATTTTAAGAAAGTGAGGCTGATAGTTTGTTATGATATTAGATTATATAATGATTTTCTAGTTTTAGTAATACATTTGTTGAAAATGTGGAAATTTTATCTTGTATATAGAAGTTTGAATCTCAAGAAACTAGCATTTTTGGATGTTGTTGGCCTGTGAGAATGGTTAATCCAGTAAAGAAAAATAAATATGTCATGTCTTCAGTAACCATTCAACATCTATCAATGATTACTTCTTTTATGTTTTACTAGGATTCATTTCTATAGTGATTCACTTCTTTTCAATCCATCTCCTGTTGTGGTGATTCATAGATTTTCTACTGAAATTGAAAGTATTTACAGCAATGAGGTTGATGTCCTATATGCAATTTTTTGTGGTTTGTTAACTCTTGCTGATGGATTTCAGTCCGAGTACATTGATTTAGAAAGTTTGTATAAAAGTTGAAATCTAATAATATGTATGGAAGAACCTAAAGTATTCTGAGATTGAGCCTTAAAAATCTCGTTCCTAAGTCCAGACTCCAAAGCTATTTTTATTATATTTTCTTTTTTATGTATTTACTCTTTTGATAACATATGCTTTTGTTTAAGACTAATAGTGATAATCCCACACATTTTCTCAACCTCAGAGAATTCAAGACAAGGTGGGTTGAACTTTTAAGCAATTATGCTTTGAAATCAAGCTAATAATATGAAGGATATATGGTAGCAAGTGAGCCTCATTATTTCCCTGAGTAAAAAATGTCAAATCTGTAAGATACTGATTTTTCTTAGGATCAAAAAATTATTTGGATGGTGATATTTGAAAAATTACAAGATTAATGTGCATTTGGTTGCAGCATTGGCCCATATGGAACCATAAATTTTGAGTTGGCTAGGAAACATGTACAATGTGTACAGACAAATGCTAGTTGTTTGGGGACCCATCTTATTGGTTTAATGGGATTTCTAGGTTCTTATTGGCCCCCTTAAAGTTTTAATCTCTAGAATGTTATGAGAGGTATAAAATAAACCTAATTCTCCTCATTTGGATATAAAGCAGTTAATATTTCAAGTTCTCTCCTACAATTTTGCATCCAAGAAATCAAGATCAAGGATTCAAGAATCTAAATCCTTTTAGAAGGCAATCTTCTCTATTTTAGCAAGTATATCTCCCATGATGGACAAGAAGAGGAGACCTCAATAAAGAAAGAGTATCCTTTTTCCATTTACATTCATTCATCCATCCATTCTTCAAGGCAAGAGTCAATTAAGCATAACAACATTGAAGATATTTGATGAGTGTTTTCATATCTATACATTTGTGAAATACATCCTTTATGATTCTTTACATTCTAAGATTCAAAAACTACATACAACTAAATTCAAGAAACATACAAGCATCTTCATAGACTTCATGATCAAAATTTTACTTTACATTTACAAGCTTTCCTTTCATGTGATTACATTTCTATTTCATGGTTGATTCGTAAATCAAGGTTTGATTGAGGAAAACCCATTTCTACACAATATTTTCCTCATTTTCTATTTACATGAACAAGTAGTGTTTGCACCGGCTCAAATATGGAAAGTTCAAGACTTGATGGACTGTCTACTGTAACTGAGTTCAATCAAAATTTCCAAAAACAAGAGACCCCGGGTGACCTCTTCCTAGGAATAGGACACTCAAGGCAACCTATTCCCTACAAAACTGCATCAAACTAAAATATTAGGTCAGTGGTATTCTCTCATTCCTATTTTTGATACCTATATGGACTTGTCTATTTTTTTAGACTGTGTATTCTACAACTCGTCATTTTTTATAGTTTTTCCTTCCATCTTGTGTCATTCAATCATATTACCCTAATTAATTGTTTATAGTAGTGAAGGAACCCATATACCCTTTCAATGTTTGGATTGTTCTAATCATATCAGGTTATCTCTCCTTCCTAATGTACAATAGGAGATATGAATCAATCCACCCTTACTCCTGCTTTCTTATTGTACATTTTGGTGAACCCAACACATGATATTTCCATTTTGATTTGGTGTCTAGATCTTATTTATATGTATAACATTTTATTAGGTTTCATGTGTAATTATGTTTTCTACATATTTTAATTACATTCACATTGCATAAACTCAATGTGTGTTTTCATCTTCCTTTCTTTGCACTTTCATTATCTTTTGCATGAGTGTCATAACCTTAAGTCCTACATATAGCATTCTAGTCAGAAGAAGTTTTATAATTATGGGTTCTTTTGATCCCGAGTCCACTATGTTTCATAGGAATGTTTATGATACCACTATTCCCACTAATGGCATTCCCACTATTGTTGAAAACCCATCTTCCCACTCTTCTCATAATGAAGATGAGACCTTAAGAGTGTCTCCTACCTAAGTGCTAAAAAAATTCCATGCTTTTGAAAAAAAAGTTGAGCAATGGTTAGGTCAAGAAAATTCTAATATGGAATCCATCTCCTTAGTAGAAGGTTGAGGAAGTTGATTCTCAATGATGAGAATGATGTTGATTTGTTGTGTCTTATTTCTCATCTTATTGATAACAATGTTAAACCTATTAAATAGTGTGCTAAATATCTTGGTCTCTCTCAACCTAACACTAGTGTTGAGACCTATTCCTACTTCATTACCTATTGTTCTTACATACACTCCACCTCTCATGACTAGATCTATTCCCAACATTGATCCTACACATGTTAGTCTTGGAAGTATTCCTCCTCCTATCGTTCCTCCTCTTTCAAGTGTTCCATGTATTTATCAACCATCATCCATGCCTACTTACAACAATGTGCCATATTCATATTCTAATGTTCCTTCCATTTCTCATAATTCTCCAAACCTTTCACATATGTCTCGTACCAATCTTTCCACTGAATCCACTATAAATAATCTTTCTCAAATCATGTCATCCTTACAACAAAAAAATACCTCCATGAATCAATTCAAATTCAATATTCTCACTTGTGAATTTTAGATTCCTTTGTCCTTGGACATCATTCATGTCGTTATCCCTCAATACATAAAAATACCCCATTTAGAGACTTATACTAGAAAAGATGATAATTTGATTCATGTGAAAATATTCAAAACATTGTGTAGTGACTTTTCTCATGATCATAAACTCATGGATAAATTATTTACTAAAAAAATTAGAGATAAGGCCTTGCAATGGTATTGTTCTTTACCTCATTTTAAATTGATTATTTTCAAAATCTTGTTAATGATTTTATTCAACAGTTTCAAAAAAATATGTCCTAAGATTTCTTTAATTGATTGAATGCATTTTAAACAAGGTATTAAAGAAAAGTGACTGATTTTATTGGTAGATTTAAATATTTGCATTCCCAAATTTCTTATGATGTTCCTGATATTGATGCGTAATGTATTTTCATTGCTAATTTACTAAAATACATTAGAGATAAGATTCTACTTTATGAATTATCTTCTTTTACTCAATTGTGTGCAGTGCTTCATAATTATCAACTTCACTTGAGTCAATTTGAGAGAACTCCTACAATAGCTCTAGTTGATAAGAGTGGTGTCACATCCTAGCCATTATAAATGTTTTAAAAACCTAAAGGTTTCATCAAGATCAACAATTCATCAAACAAAATTGATGCACAAGTGGCATCAACATCCAAGGGTGTGGCTCCTTTGTCATCTATTTTTAAACCTTCTCATTATTTTACACCTCTTTCTGAATATTTGCATAATGTGGTGCTGAGTTTGATTAATTCTAATGTTTTAACACTTCCTCCCATTAAAATAATTGATCCTTCCAAATCATTTGCTCTCAAATCTTTTTGTTGATATTATTGTCAACCTAGTCATGATACTAAGAAGTGTTTCCGTTTGAAGACTAATATCCAAAACCTTATTGATTATAATTCTATATCTATTGAGGATGTTGATTCTAAGACCAAAACTTAGAAATATATAACAATCCCTTATCTTCTCATCCTACCAATAAAATTGAGTCTATCCATTCCTTGCCATCTTCTCCCACCAATGTTGTTGACTCTCCTATTGTGAAATATGATGCAAAGTGTACCAAGGCCAACTATGTTGTCATACTTATTGATGAACCCAAACCTAAGATTTGAATTAAATTTCCTAAGGAGACTATTAGGGAACATGACGATCCTCTTTTCATTGCTACAAAGATTAATGGTCTTCCCTCTTGTGGAGTTCTTATAGATACTACTTGCATGGTGAATTTTATAATTGAAGATCATATTTACACATGACACCTCCATCATGACTCCTACGAAAAATTAGATGTGATGATTAAGAATTTCAATGGTTGCAATTGTGCCACTCATGGTTCCATTACTTTTCTCGTTGAAGTTGGTAGGAAATCCTTAGATGTTACCTTTGTTGTCATCCAAACTTCCAATCAGTTTCAAGTCATACTTGGCCTTCCTTGGCTCACTTCCATGTAATCTATTGTATCTCATATCCATAAGTATTTGAAATTTCTCCATAATGGATAAATCATCATGATTAACCATTGTCTCTATCATATTTTAGCCAATCTATGGAAATTTGACCTTGACTTATTTTGGCCTAGAATGCCTCAACCAATTCATCCTCACCAAAATCATTTCTTATTATCTTGTGAAAATTTTAAATCCCAAAAGATTTGTGAACTTAACAATCCTAAGGTATCCCCATCTCCTTTCCCTGGACCTATACTCCTTCCTAAGCCTTTCATAACTCCTATTTATGCTTCAATTCCACCTCCTATATCTTAAAAATTCCCTTCAACTTCCATCTCTCAACCTAGTGTGGTTCCTTTCCATCTTCGTCCTAGAGAAGAAAAGGACCTAATGTTGATTGATCCTAACTCAACTCAAATTTCAAACTAAACTATATGTAACTATTGGTCCCATGAGCACCACCATAGATATCATGCTAGAGTCCATGAAATTGAATTTCCTCCCCTAAGACATCTTCTAATGGTTTGATTCCCTTTGACCAAACTATGCATAGCCCAAGGGAGGAAGTTAATCTAAAGAAGATAAAATTAAATAAACATGATGATTCTATTTGTATAAGAGATTCTATTGTGATTAATTTGGATGAAGAATAAAATCTTGATGATGATGAATTAAATGTATCTAATTCAAATTATGTTAATGATTCCGACGATTTGTATGATCTTACTGATGTTAATCATGATTTACCTACTAGATTTGCAACAAAATTATCTCTAGCTCCTAGTGACAAAAAAAGTGACTCATCATTAGAGCACGGTCCTTTCTTGGAACTTGCAATAGCTCCATCTATCATGCTCAAAGTTGTGCCTCTTGTGTTTTCCTCACCTTCCCTAAATGATAACAACCAAGATAGGGGGCAAGCAATATTTTTTACTAGCATTCTCTTGTACAATGGATTCTTTTTTTTTTGTTTTCCTGTCATGTTGTGCTTCCCTCATGATCTATTTATTTTTATATGTTTTCTTTCAAGTTTCTTTAAATGACCCTTGTTACTCCATTGGAACAAGGTGATAAAGGAATTAACTTGTCATGACATTCCTCTATTTGTATCTTATTTCTTCTTTTTGTCGTATACTTGTACATTTGTTATTGTTTGTAAATGTTCCTTTGTGTTGTTTGATTTGGAATGATGCAAAGCAGCAGCAACCATTCTTTTTGGTCTTAGCAATGTCAGCCCAAAAATAATCTTCTTTGTATCTCTTATGTGACCTTCTTCCACTGTGCTCGTAGTTCCACTACCTTAATTTGGGGGATGATGTCAATTCATTTTCTATAATTCTAGATATACATGAGTTACCATATGATCATACTGATCCCAAAGTTAGTAGATCCCTTTTGTGATTTTTTTTTCATGTGTTTTATTTCCCTTTATGTTTCTTTGATTGGGTGCATCTCATAGTGGAAACTACTTGTGGGTGCATGTATGATTCGTTAAAGCCATTGCTCCCATTAAGGCATTTGCAATCATTTTAACGTGGGGGCATAAACTTTGCTCCTTGTTTCACATTTTACACACACATACACAGAGATTCAATGCAATCTCTTCTGTGGATGGCTAAGGAGACAATTATTTCCTTAGGTTTATCCTTTATATTACATTAACATGCCCTATGAATTATTCAGTGGATTCCTATGAAGACTATGCTTTCCTTAGGACCAATCCTTATTTTCTAGATCCTTTTTTGAGACAATGCTTTCCTTAAAGACCGATCCTCCTTTATCAAATTTTCTAAGTGGACTATGTTTCTCTTGGTTATCCTTTTCAATGGGTTGACTAGCATAACACAACTTTCTAGACTATCAATTCTATCTTTTGTCTTCACATGGCCCATAGTAAGTCAAAACCTTACTAGGACACACTCTCTCTCTCTCTCTCCAATTTTTTCTTCTTTTATCTTGGTTTTGGATTTGATAAGGACCTAAGTTACTCGGGGGTTTGGTGTCTCTTTGTCTCCTTGACCTTGATAAATTATTTCCAATTCATTAATTTACTTTACCATGAACATGAGGTAGTCTCATACTCTTCACTAAAGTGGGGGATAAATGTACCATCCTAAATTATAAGCACCTATAATTAGATGCTCAATTAGGCTCAATTTTTAGTGTTTTCAAGATTTCATGTTTGTTATGCTTGATCCAGCCCACACTGGCTACATTTCCAACTTTATTTCCACATTCTCTACTCCCAAATTAAATTTCATTAAATTTTGGTGGGAAGAGGTCACCAAGGCCGACTTCTTCCCTATTGTTTTCACTAAAATTTGAATTGGGGGCATGTCTTATTGGTTTAGTAGAATTTCCAAGTTCCCATCAACCTCCTTCAAGTTTTGAGCTCCAAAATATTGTGAGAGGTATAAAAGAAACCTAATTCTTCTCATTTGGATATAAAGAAATTAGGATTTCAAGTGATCTCCTATAATTTCACACCCAAGTATTCAAGATCAGGGCTTAAAGTATTTTTCAAGCATCCAAAAAAAATTAGAAGGGAATCTTCTCCATTGTAGCAAGCTTCTCTCCCATAATGGCCAAGTAGAGGAGACCTCAATTAAGTAAGAAGATCCTTTTTCTATTTAAATTCATTCATCCATCTATTCTTCAAGGTAAGAATCAACCAAGCATAACATCATTGAAGATATTTGAGGAGTATTCATGGATCTATGCATTTTTAAAAGGTATCCTTGATTCTTATTTATATTCCAAGATTCAAAGACTACATATCACTACATTCAAGAAATATACAAGAATCTTCATAGATACCACAATCTCAATATATGTTTATGAAGGTGTATGCATTTACAAAGTAGATAAAAAATTTACTTTGTATTTACAAGATTTCCTCTCATGTAATTTCATTTATATTTAAAGGTTGATTTCTCAATTGGTGTTTGATTGAGGAAAACTCCTTTATACACAATATTTTCCTCATTTTCTCTTTGCAAGAATAGGTAGCATTTGACTGGCTCAGATTTGAAAAGTTCAAGACTTGACAAAAAATCTGCAATTGAGTTCAGTCAAAAGTGTCAGGAATGGGATGCCCTAGGTGACCTCTTCCTATGAATAGGACACCCCGGTCAAACTCTTCCCTACAAAAATGCATCAAACTAAAATCTTAGGTTAGTGGTATTCTCTGGTTTCTATTTTTGATGTCTATACAAATCTGGTTGTTTTTTATCAGACTGTGTATTTTGCAACTTGTCATTTTTGTCTATTTATTTTTTCTATCTTTTTTCATTTGATTCCCCTAACCAATTATCTATATTAGTGAAGGAACCTACATACCCTTTCAGCACTTGGATCCTTCTAAGCCTATTGGGTTCTCTCTCCTTTCTAGTGTACAATAGGAAATAGGAATCAATCCACCCTTGTTCCCATTTTCTTATTGTACAAAAAAATACATTTTCTAATCACCAATTTATTGTTTCAATTATAACCCTCTCCCCTCAAGTCATCTACACCTTTAAAAATATAGCCTTACAATCACTTCAATTATCTTAAGTTGGAATAGTTATGTACACATTGTACTCTGCCTCCCAAAAACAAATCAGCATTTTGAATCCATTTAAATTGAGATTTATATAGTATCTTCCTGGTTCACAAGTCTTAGTTTGAGACAACATGTCAAAGATTAATAATTTGACTTATGATAAATAAATCTACATCACCTTACCTATCAAGGATCACACTACAACATTTTTTGTTTTACAATCTACATGATCCTATTTTATCTTTAAAATAAAATGGTTGTGTTCCCGTTTAGAAAACTCATTAATCTATTGCGAGAAAAAACAAGTCACTTCTAATGATTGTATCTTTTATTTTGTGACTTGAATTTTTCAAAAAGTATGTTTCTTAATCATATCCAAAACTGAGTTGTACCTAGATTGTACAACTTACTTTGTCCTTTAGTCTCTATAAACATGCATTCTATTGAATATATTACATAAGGAAACGTTCAGGTATTTGCTTCTTCTATTATACATGAGAAACTTAGGATCTGCAATTGTTTCTTTGTTCCTTATTGAGTTTTTAATAATAAGTAACACATTTCTTAAACATGTCTTTTGGAGAACATCGTTTAGTTAAATTTGTCTATCAATAATTGAATAATTTATTTATCAATTTCTTATCAATGATGGAGATGTCATTTTTATTATATCAAATTTTTCTAGTATTAAAACTAATATCTTTCAAAGAAAAAATACATCTCATATCATTCATTCTATGTATGAAGAAACTAACTTTACAATTCTACATGTGCTATTGAAGTAGTACTACACAAAGTTGTTTATGGGAAATTAGGTAACACTTGTTTCTTATTTCTTAATTTTTTTCCTCAATTACATACTATCATAAAATAAAAATATTTACAATTACAATTAATGTCAAATTCATTAGACAATAAACAATTATTGATATTGTTGATATTGATAGTTATAGAAAGAATAAAAAACAAATTGCACCTATGATTGATATTGCTGTGAAAAAATTACAATTTATTTATACTAGAATCATTTTCTTATATCGCAAGAGATTTTTTATTTGATAGTCTTGAAGTTTTGCTTCATTGTCATTATACTTCAAATGAAATAAAAAATGGGTTAATTGATCACTTCTTGTTATCATTGGCCAACAATTATTCAAATGCAATACAAATATTTGCATGTGAAATGCATCTAGATATCTCGAATGAAATGTATGGTTTAAATGATGTGACTATATACTTAGCAAAAATAAGATTGTTTGCCTCAACTACTTTACTAGAAATAGAGTGAGGGCTTTGGGGTGGTACATTCTGTATAAGATGGGTCTCAAAATAGTTGAACATACCAATTGTAATATGGTCAACAATAACCAAACAAAAGTATTTACATTTCAACAACATTAAAAATTGTACTTATAGTATTATATTCCACGAGAAAAACCCAATTGGTGGTCATTGTTGTACACACTAAAATGGTTTACTTCTATGAACCATTACATGCAAGGTTGCTCAAGAATGAGGCCTCACAAAGCGGCTCATAGCTCTCTATGCATGGAGTTGCAAGGGACTATGATGTATTTTCTCTCAGCTAGAGCTACAAGCTTGTGACCTTGCTAGTCAACCACACAACGAGAGATTCAAATGAGGACAAGGGCAAGAGTGCCAATATCCTCAAGAATCACTATGAAAATGCAATGCAAACTAGCCTAGAGAAATGAAAATGCAATGCAACTAAGCTAGGAAATAGAAAGAATGAGTGTTACCAATCCCTCCTATTAAGCTATGTGAAGTTATGCTATTGCATGAAAGGAAATCTAAGCTATGAAAGTCATGAAAATGAAACTATTATGTAAGAATGCAAACTAAAATATGAAGAAAATGAAGAAATCTAAAGTAGGATGCAACAATGATCTCTAAAAAGCTTCAAAGTCTTCAAGGATTCCTGCAGCATAAGGTTAGCATAAAACGTGATATGCAAATGAAGGAGAGAGCTTTCCTTTTATAAGAAATGCAAAGGAGTGGACCATTGAGATTAAGAGGCAAAAGTCTTAATCGGCGATGGAGCTTAAAAGAGGAGCGATCTGTGTGCACAAGTATCCTCCAATAGGAATTGACTTTGTGTCCATGTGAGACAAAAGTGCTTTTTTCCTTTTTGTAAAATGGGAATAATGCTTTATTTGTGCAACTTAGGACAAGAGGAAAGGTGGGGCTTTTTATTTAATCCAAAGGGGAGGAAATATTTCTTTTAATCAAATAACTACTTAGGATAAATGATTAGCCTGTAGGATAAAAATCCAATATATGATTGAAATTAAGACTTGATCAAAAAATTGATAATGTAGAAAATATTGATTATTGATAAAACTGATTCAGGGTTGATAAATCAAATAAATGGGGCCCAAAGTCTAGGCGACCATTTTTGGGTGCATACATTTGCCCGTCTTTGACTAATGTGTGATCGATCTGGGAACACATGCAGTCAAAGAAGAATTGAAATGTGAGATCGATCTGGGATCACAAAACAACTCAGATGTGAGGTCGATTTAGGATCACATCCGGACAAACATAGACAAAGGCCTTTGAACATGAGGTCGATTCAGGATCACATTCAAAGTAAGAGATAAGAATCTCAAATTTGAGCAAAAGCTCACAAAAGATGTTTGAATCAAGAGCATCAAGATGTCGGGGATAAGGATCCCATAAATACTGCCCCCTCGGAATTGAAATCGAAATCAGGTAGAGGAGAGACAACAAATTGATAAAGATTTGATCAAATCAGAATGAAATCACAATCGAATGGAAAGGTCAATAGGTTAACCATTAGGCAATGAAACATGCCCTAGTGAAGAAATAGAAAGAGGGTGAATGACAAACTAGAAGGTTGAAAGACATGGAAATGAAGGAATTCCACCAAAGATCGGAGAAGTATGCCTGAAAAGGTCAATCAACTGCGTAGAAGGAAAATTTTTGAAATGCAATTTTGACTATCAAGATGACTTCAGATTTTGATTTCGAGTCCGAAAATGGATCTAGGACAACAAAATTAGGTAGGGGTGCAATTTTCACGCAATTCCGAGGTGTTTTGAAATTCGGTCAAAAAGTCAAAATGCTATAAAAGGGGTGAAAATGTCATTTTCAAAAATCATTTGTCTTTGATTAATTTGAGAATTTTGAGAGCTCTGAGAGAGAAAATGGCATAGCAGGCAGGAGTTCTCGTCCACAGGCATCGATTCGAGCGCGCCCGGTTGCACAACCAGCCCCCACACTATCTTGCCCCGGTATGTTTTAAAAAAACTCACTATTTTTGAGTCATTTAATACATTTTTAGCACGTTTGTAAATTTTCAAATTTTCAAATTTTTAGGTTAGGTGAGATATCGTGCGATACTTTAGAAGTATCGTGCCCTTTGGGGAGAAATATCGCGCGATACTTCGCGGGTCCCCAAAGTATTGTGCGAGTATAGGCACCAGTATCGCACGATATTGGGCGAAATATCATGTGATACTGGGCGAAGTATCGCATGACCCAAAGTATATCGCACCACTATAGGGAGAAGTATCGCACGATACTTCTCCAAAAAGGCAGTATCACCCAAGTGTAAAATTTGAAAGTTTAGGTCTTTGTAAGCAAAATGACATGGGTCCAGACAATTTTAGGGGTTCAAAGATGTGTTAGATTGATTTTGAGGCATCCATCATGATATGTTCTAACAACTGGCTTGGTTTTAACAACTTGCAGGAGGTTTTTTCGACGTTGATCATCAGAGCGCCGAAGGTGACCGGGCTAAGGTGTGTCCGAGATCTAGATGATCCGGGCAATGCTGACATTAGGACCATAGGGTTCAGGTATTTATTGAGATTCCCAGACATCAGAGCTGACCATGGGTTGTTGACTGCGCTTGCCGAGAGATGGCATAGCGAGCACAACACCTTCCATCTTCCCATAGGTGAGGCATCCATCACACTGGAGGATGTCTACAGGATCCTACGAGTGCCATGTCATGGAGAGCCGGTAAGTATAATCATGTTTTTAGATATAATCGTGTAAAATGTAATGTTTCCAAAGGATGAAAACTGACATGATTCATGTGATGGCACAGGTATACTATGATTAGGATGTGACTGAGGGGCGACGGATGATCTAGGAGATGTTCCAGGATGTGACTATCCTTGATCGGCATGTCAGCTGGGAGCGACTACTAGAGGATTTTGGTAGAGATTTTTCGGTGCCATGTATTGTGGCATCCATTATTTCTCAGATCCTGATGACTGATCACAGTTAGAAGGGATTCCCGCTCGGATGGGCCAGGCTACTGATTGACTTGGTAGACAGACCTCATCGGATGGCATGGGGACCAGCCATTCTTGCGGAGATGTATCAAGAGCTACACGAGATTGTGTACAGGGATAGCCAGTCATGGGCTTGCGGTGCCATCCTGGCACAGGTGTGGGCTTGGGAGCACATTGTTGTGATGCGCTCGAGGGTTCAGCCGAGGGAGAGGAGATACCCATATATATACAGATATATGGGTTTCATATCACATGCTCATATGGGGGATGTGACATACTACATGAGGATTTTGGATGAGATGGCTGCTTTCACATGGAGGCCATACAGGGATGTTGAGGCATGGGGTGATGCAGAGGATGAGCTGAGCTACATGCTGTGTACTCGGCCACTGGTAGGCCGACACTCAAAGATAGTGGAGAGATTTTGCATCACTCGAGTATGGCGGCAGTTTGGGAGGCAGCAGTGGGTCTTGACAGAGATGACTACATATGCCAGAGCTAGGGATGAGGAGGGACATGGGTGGCTACCCATGTTAGACTACCAGTAGGCGATTGCAGAGATAGTTGGTATCAGGAGCAAGCCCTGGGAGTATCACCCAGATGTGGCAGATGCAGGGGCCGATGCAGCATATAGGGCAGAGCGGCGGAGGGTGTCGTTCCCTCGATTCACTATACCAGATGCATAGGTACCAGCACAGGGGGGAGATGGAGGTAAGGATGGGGGGATGGAGGAGATGGAGGAGACGGCGGGGACAGAGGAGATAGTGGGAGGGGGAGAGGGAGGAGGATGGAGAGAGGGGAGGGATCCAGATTAGGTGGCTGAAAATGGTCACGGGGATAGAGATCAGCGACGCTTGAGGATGAGGCGAGACTAGCTCACCGGCAGGCAGAGGCATAGCAGGATCAGCCTGCACGTGGGGATGGTCTGAGAGTGAGGATACAGGCTCTCGAGGCTGAGATATTGCAGCTCAGGATTACTATAGCAGTGAGAGAGCAATAGCTCACCGATCAGCAGGCAGAGACAGAGCGGCGAGAGAGAGCCTTACAGGTTGCCCTGGCGGAGAGACAAAGAGAGGAAGCATGAGCTGCATATTATTATGGCCTCTACATTCAGGCAGTCCTAAAGGATCAGAGAGTGCCATCATACTCTGTAGTAGTAGGTAGATCAGATGTAGTCCCTGATCCTGCACCACCTCTGCCAGCACCAGGACATGAGGGTGGCAGTCAGTCTTAGGTTTAGGGTTTGATGTTGTTAGATATTTAGACATATCTTGAGACATTGATCCAGATTTTGGGATCCCATATTGTATATTGTATCATGACATTGGTGTATATATGATATTACTGGATGTTTGATATATCATGTGTTTATGTCTCACTTATGATGGATGTATCAGTTTATGTATATTGTCTTGTCATTTTGCTCAAAATGTTTATGTACATGCTCATGTATGTTCTCTCTCATAGATGTATGTTTGATTCTCATGTGTATGATATAGACTCATGTTTCTAAAAATGACAGTTGTGATATAGATATGATGATATGATTAACCCCTTGTGATGAACAGGAACAGGTTCGAGATGAAAAAGACAAGGAGTGAAAGACATGATCGAGAAGAAGGAAAGGTGAGCGCAGTCGATTGATAGGTCCACGTAAGATGAAAAAGGAGAGCTCTCTCCATATGCAAGAAATGCAAAACTAGACTATCATGAACCTAAAAATGCAAGCTACTATGAAAGTGGTTGACTTGCAAGGTCACAACGCCTATAGACATCTAATTATCATCATCGAGCATTATTGGTAGCATCGCAAGATCATACAATGCACACTAGCATAACTATGTGGATATGAATATGATCTTTATTAGATAGAAATGTGGAAATCCCACGTAGGCATCAAGGACAAGTAGGTCAAGATGGCTAGTGCAGTGAGATCACCTAAGTTTGATATGGCGAGATTATGCTTGTATCAAGACACATGAAACTCAGGATAACTAGAAGCATAACAGAAAAGTACACACGAAAATGGTGTACTTCTATGAACCATTACATGAAAGGTTGCTCAAGAATGAGGCCTCACAAAGTGGCTCATAGCTCTCTATGCATGGAGTTGCAAGGGACTATGATGTATTTGCTCTCAACTAGAGCTACAAGCTTGTAACCTTGCTAGTCAACCACACAACGAGAGATTCAAATGAGGACAAGGGCAAGAGTGCCAATATCCTCAAGAATCACTATGAAAATGCAATGCAAACTAGCCTAGAGAAATGAAAATGCAATGCAACTAAGCTAGGAAATAGAAAGAATAAGTGTTACCAATCCCTCCTATTAAGCTATGTGAAGTTATGCTATTGCATGAAAGGAAATCTAAGCTATGAAAGTCATGAAAATGAAACTATTATGTAAGAATGCAAACTAAACTATGAAGCAAATGAAGAAATATAAAGTAGGATGCAACAATGATCTCTAAAAAGCTTCAAAGTCTTCAAGGATTCCTACAGCATAAGGTTAGCATAAACTGTGATATGCAAATGAAGGAGAGAGCTTTCCTTTTATAAGAAATGCAAAGGAGTGGACCATTGAGATTAAGAGGCAAAAGTCTTAATCGGCGGTGGAGCTTAAAAGAGGAGCGATCCGTGTGCACAAGTATCCTCCAATAGGAATTGACTTGTTGTCCATGTGAGACAAAAGTGCCTTTTTCCTTTTTGTAAAATGGGAATAATGCTTTATTTGTGCAACTTAGGACAAGAGGAAAGGTGGGGCTTTTTATTTAATCCAAAGGGGAGGAAATATTCCTTGTAATCAAATAAAGACTTAGGATAAATGATTAGCCCGTAGGATAAAAATCTAATATATGATCAAAATTAAGACTTGATCAAGAAATTGATAATGTAGAAAATATTGATTATTGATAAAACTGATTCAGGGTTGATAAATCAAATAAATGGGGCCCAAAGTCTAGGCGACCATTTTTGGGTGTATACAATTATGAGCCACTTATATGTAAAAACACTTGCATATTTTTCAATGCTACATCATCAAATTACTAGCTTTTTTAAGAATTTAAAATATGCGCAAAATTCTCAAACAATATTGGTTAAATTAAATCGTAATTTGCATCTAACGGATGAACTTTGTTCAAGCCTATCATGCATTGCATGTGATATTGAACTCATCACTAATTATATCAGTCACATTATAATATTCAAAGACAATGTGAGCCGTATGATTAGGAATGAGTACAATATCATATGCGTTCAGAGTAGACTAAACAAGAAAAATGAAATAGAGTTTGAATTAGAAAATATGGTAGAAGGCTCGAATGGTCAACTAGCTATATAGAGCAACATGTCCAAACTAGATAACTAAAATGCTCTAATACAATACAAGGAAATTTCCATTGGACAACTTCCTTTACATTCCCATGTTGGGGATTTTGTACTTGTATGTACATTATAAAAGGAAAAAGAAAAACAAACACAAAAATTAAAAGGAGAAGGAGAAGATATGAAAAGAGTTTGGTTGCCAAATTCTCAAGACTTGGTTGCAATTGTGCCCAATGAAAACTAAAAGAAGTTACGTTAGGTCAATGTTCTTGTATCCTGAACACTTATGGGATCTAGGGAGTGACAAGCCTCTATTCTTAACTCTGGCCTAGGTGCCTAAAATTATTGCGTATTTTCATCACCAAGAAAAAGCCTATCAAAATCTCAAAGAAAAGGATAAAATCCCTCTCTAATTCCAAGAGATTTAATGGGGCAACATTTCAAATAACTTGCATTAAATGATACATATCCTTCTCTCTGTTGCTCATATTAGATTTTTACATGTCAAGTACTTGGATTGAATGATATCTATCCTATTGTATAATTCTCAATTTTTAATATTTTTGGCCAATTAAAGTATAGAAATTCAAAATTTTCCCTTTCTCTTTCCATTAACAACCAATATAAACACATATAACTAGCTTTCTTAAAAAATTTAAAATATGGAGAAAATTAAAAATTATAGGACATACATATATGTTTGAAAAATTCTCAAACACTATTGGTAAAATGAAATAGAAACCTCCATCTAATCGATATGAGATATATATAGAACAAGAACTCTAAATAGGAATACTAAACTCATCTAGACATTGTCTATATACTCAAGTCCTAAATTTAAAGCCTAATAAACTAAACCAAAATCTCAAGCATTCAAATGAATTAATATAATTAAAACCAAAAAGAGAGAAAATAATAATATCCACAATAGGAGAAACAAAACAACAAACTAAATTCGTCACATTTTGTTGACTGCTTTGTTACAATTACATCCATTGAAAGTTGTGCTTAAATGACCCACTCCTAGCTAATGCTTCTCGTCAATATCAAAATTTCAATCACTTTTTACAAATCTTCAAGAAAAAAAATAGTTTTCCCATCTAAACGGATCCTTTAAACTAAAAGAATTTACTAGAACACACACAAACATAGACACGCACACACACATACACATACACATACACATACACATACACGTACATGTACACACACATACACATACATACATTTACATTTACTATATACATATACATACACGTACACGTACACGTACACATACACATACACATACACATACACATATACTATATACATACATACATTTACATTTACATGTACACACACATGTTTAAAAAATTCTCAGGCACTATTGGTCAAGTTAAATGGTAATTTAATTGCATCTAATGCAGTCAATAGTAACCTGCCATTCATTAATATAGATTTTATCCCATTAAATCTACATGTCACCCAATTAAATGTTTACTAACAATAGGAGTATTGTATCCTTTTTCTTTGTTCTCTCTGTTTCCCTTCAAACATTGTAGATTGTGTGTTTTCCTTTATACATTCAACAAAGATTAAGAAAAATGACAGATCTTGAAATTTTCTTCTTGTCTTTATTTGATATTGTTAATAATATGGATAATTTATTTTACTTTAAAGGATTTGCAATTTCTTTCTTAATTAAGAAAATAACACACAACCATTCTAATTCCTAGACATTTAATGGAGCCAAATTTGAAAGAACTTGCATTGAATGATTCATCTCCTGCTCTCTATTGCTTGTACTAAATTATTATTATTATAATTCATAGACAATTCATCCGGCCACATATTAGAGTACTTCGATTAAATGATATCTACATTTCTTCTTGTCTCTCATTCTAATTTTTTAATATATTTTTTCCCAAATAAAGTATAAAAAATTGAATTTTCTCCTTGGTATTTCCACTAACAACATTTTTATGTACCTTGCCAATACAATATATTGAGCTACACTCCATGTAATTTCTAAATTTCTAAATTCAATTTCTCATTCCCATCATATGGATATTGCTCCTACAACACAATCAACATTGCTCAATGGTTTTTAGGCATTGTCTTTGAAAGTTGATGTGTCTAATGCTTAAGTAACCTTTATTATTTTATTTAATTGTTCAATTGACTAAGTCCCATGTAGTTTATAGATATAAGTCACACCATTGTTTACCAAATTTTGTAACACTACAACATAGTGTACCATAGTCATAACAAATTGAGCATGTTCAAGAAAACATCCATAACCTTACAAACAATAAGATATCGCACTAGAAAATATATGTTTAACAACTATACTTATTTGACATGTTTCTTCCTCTATGCAAATGTGTCTCTATGCTCATTACTTTCATTTTTTCCATGGGTATCTTCTCCAAAAGCTTCAAAATATTGTATTGATAGATCACATCTGGGCACAATAGCTAGAGCTTACGTCAATGTAGCTTGACAAATATGAATTTTTTTAATTTATTTATGTAGTTCACCTTTTAGTTTAAGATACCATTCAAATAAATAAATAAAACACATGTTATTCACTCCCATGATAACAAATTCAATATATCGCCTTGTAAAAACTCAAAATTTTAACTATATGTGAGACTTTTGTTAATGTAGTCATAGTTGTGCATTATTCACTAGTGCTTTTCTACGTTTCAAGATAGTGTAAAATTTTGTACTATTTGTGTCCTTGGGGTATAAGGGTTCAAATATGTGCTATATTTCCATATCTTCAATTATTTTAAACATTTTGATTTTGATTTTTTCTTTTAATAACCCTTGTTGTATATATGATTGAGCTTCTATAAATTTACTAATTCATATCTATATTAGAGCTCTATAAAATATTTCAGATATTTAAAATGGTTTAATTTATAAAATATAGTGAAAAAAAATTGTACACATGTGCACATGCACAATTATATATTGCATGCATGCAACTAGATAGTTGCAAATATTTGCATACGTAATCTTGAATACCTACAAATATATTTGCAGCCATGTGTATGTCCTTTTGCAAATGTTACATACATTTGATTAGATACATATGTGACTAGCCAATATGGTTTTGTGGGTATAATAATATTTTGAATTTTTTAATCAAGAATTAATATAATTTTTTTACACAAATTTAGATATGTATGCATGCATATAAAGTTATCTAGAATTTTGTGTGTAAATGTATCATAGGTTATGATACTGAAATCAAATAAATGTGATATGGATGATATTGTAATGAAATGGTTCATAAAAGCATTACATAAAACCCTAAATGAAGTAATAAAAGCATTATAAGATGAATAAAATGATGTACTCAAAATTACTAGCCAATATTTTTGGAAACATCTTTACAAGCAAGATGCACTAATAACAAAAACTGAAGCATTTGTTTTAGAAATATATTTGATAATGAATCAATGGATCACTTCTACCAGTATACTTCATAAAATAAATTGCTACAAATCCATTAGATTAAGAGCAAGTTGAAATATCCTATGTCATTTGACTATGCCCTATCTCAATAATATCATCTTTTTTCATGTACATATATGCTCATAACTATTAACATCTTGCTCTAATTAGTCAATTATCGTAATGAAGGAGCTAAATAAGTATTCTCAAAATGTCTTGTACCAAATATATGTATATATCATGTCTAATATTGTGAGATATTGGGAATATATATCATGACAAGTGGCATGAGATTCACAAAAAAAATGGTCTAATAGATCGTAGTATAGAGAAAAAGCAATATGATACAATATAGAAAAGTCAATAAACGTGGAAGAATGAGAATCATGAGTGAGACATGCCATAATATTATAAGTGAAATAATCAATTAAATTATTATAAATTAAAATTATGAAAGGATGTATAATAAGCATGAGATATATTAAACCAATGCTTATATCTATTAACCAAAGTAGCACAAAGTACATGCATTCAAATATAATAATCATGTATATATGAATAATACAAGGATAAAAATGTTTACCATGTAAATTTATTTTTATTTTCATTGCCACTATTGGGTTTATTAAAAATGTTTCATAAAAGAAATATCATGCATGTTAAAGATTCATCTATCTCATCATGAGAAGATAAATAAGTCATGTTATTCTCATCACTAAAATAGACTTTTTAAATTCTTTTACATCATATTTCAAACATT
This sequence comes from Chamaecyparis obtusa, assembly GCA_027943335.1. NCBI lineage: Eukaryota > Viridiplantae > Streptophyta > Pinopsida > Cupressales > Cupressaceae > Chamaecyparis > Chamaecyparis obtusa. Next base: position 1,925,280 of record BSBK01000883.1, read on the forward strand.
ACATGTCATACTTTGCTCAAACTCTCAACATAGAAAATTCCAATCATTATGTTTGCTATGTTCATGCAATAAAAGAGTCCAAACTCATGAATAATCATATCTGGCATAAGGCTTTAGAGTCTTCGAACAAAGCTTACCTTACTTGCCTTGACAATCCTCATCGACTCACCTCAAAAATCTTGGTTGACTCGCCTTGACTATTTAATAGTTATTATTTTTGGTCTACAGAATAATAATTATCAATGTATATTCACAATGTTTTTAATTCTCTTTGTACTTCTCAAGATATTTTGGACTCTTATGCTCCTACTTTACAATATTGTGAGCTTAAATGTTCAAATATTTTGCCTCACTGCTTCAATCTTTTCCTATTGTTCCTGGCATTCCAGCACTTCAAACAAATAATGCTATAGGTAGGAACTTGACACTTTGTATCTTGTTAAAACACAAAAACCCTCGTATTACCTCAATTTTTTTATTTATTTCGCAAGTATGACTTTTTTAGACAATAATTTTTTTAATCTATTATTTTCTACATAATGGATTAAATTTTGACAATCATCGAGTCATTAGATTAAAAAATTTGTACTTTTTTCAAATTTGGTCAAAAGGGAGTCAAATGATATATTTAAATACACTTCTCAATTAACTTGGATCCAATGGTGAGGTCTATTTTTGCCCAAGAGGAAAATTTTGAAAGCTTCCCCCAAAAAAACCTCATTCAAATGTATATTCAAAAAACTCATTTGACCAAATATTTTTCAAACCTTAAATCTACAATAAAATAATGTGCAAATGTATTCCATACCTTGCAATGCTCCAAATCCTTCATGCTAATTCATGGCTTCAACTTTACACCTTGTCCACTTAAGCTAGGGCTATAACTTCAAATCAACCTTGAAAACTCTTATGCCACTTGTTAGGAAATAATAATCATGCCCAATTACATTTAATCCATTTCCCACATAACCCATAAGTGAAAAGCATACAAACAAGCTTACATAATCACCATTATGAAAAGATCAAATAGACAAGCCACAAGATATATCTTGGGAAAACCCTAATAGGAAAAAAAAAACTAGCCTCCAAAAGAATCCATACTCCATTGTATTATTCAGCCATAAAGCAACACAAAACACTTATAGAGGTACATGAATACTCTCTAAAAATCAAGCCCTCTAATGCATTCTGATCATTTTTCCAAGCATGTATCCACACATCCATGCCATGATTCACATATGTAACCTTAAAAAGAATCAATAATGACAACCCACTCAATCGGCAAACCCAAACTAGTAACATGTGTTTTCTTTTATAGACACAAGCTCATACAAAATAAAAGTATTGCTAAATTAAAACCATATGTACACAATCCCATTGACCCCCTCATTTAATACTAGGTAGTAAGTTTACACCATTGAATATTTTTCCTCAATATTAAATAAAATACAATATCATATCCCAATGTGACACCCACATTAACTATAATCCCAATATAGTTTACTCATCAAGTGACCCCAAGAATGGAATCTCCATGAAATCTCTATGTGATGTGCATCCATCTAGGTGTACACATAAAATAATAAAATATAACATTACAAATATTATGCAAGATGTACAACACCTTTTCCCAACTATTGTTAGCATCACACTCTTAAAAGGAGGTATTGCTAATTTGGTGGTCCAATCTCTTGGTAAACCTTGCAAAATGATGAATATTCTCATAACAAGACACATGAAGATACTCGCCCAACATAAAAGGTATTTAGCTCCTAAATATCAATTGAGGCCTTTGCTTTTGTCACACCCAATTCCTTCATATCGACCTCCACCTCTTGCAAGGTGAAAAGCATAGTTGACATGATGATCAAAGTTGTGGTCTTAACCTATGTTTTTATCATAAAGGTTCTTTGCATAATTAAACCATTAACTATCTATTATGTTGTTATCTATCTATTTTTTCCTTGACTGAAGCTCCCTCCAAAATAGTTTTGAGTTAAAAAGTAGATTAATACTTGACATAATACATTCATTAAATCAACTTTCTTTTCTTTTATGATATTTTAATAACACTTTAAGCTCAAATTCTTTACCTTTCACTTCTAACATTCTTGTTGGCATTTTGAAATCATTGTCAAACCAAACATTAACTAGGAAACCATTTATTTCAAAACTCATTTTTTACACTTTTGCACTCCACAAGTGCACCATTAATTAAATCAATTAAAGAATGGCTTTTGAGGCCTTACAATTGAGTTTGATACTACTTGATTAGATGTATTAAATCTCTCATGAAAATATTATGGTTTTCTTAAGTCAAGAGAATTATTTCATTTGCAAGTGGCTACTAAAGATGTTGAGTTATTAAAGTTTACTATTTTATTTTTCCAACAATGTAGTCCTTATTAATTGAATTGGGCTATGCTAAGATTTTAATTCCCACATGTGCACACCAATCATGACCTTTTCTATCTTTTCAATCAAGTTTTTGGAATAAACTGCATAATCCACTACACTTGTGTTGTGATAAGTATTGCATATAAAAGTTTTGAATTCATTCCATCTAGTTACACCATTACAAATAATTAAATTGAAGGTGCTACAAGGAGTAAGAAACTCTTTCCCATGATGATTAATGTCCCAATTTCTTTCTAAACATATTAGGCACTGATGATTTTCTTCTTTGATGAGATAAATAGGATTACTATGATCCTGACTAAAGAACATGCACACTTGATCATTCGTTGTCCTAGCATTGAGATCACCAAGAAGTACTCTCTTTCTTGAGACTACACTACAAGATATTCTTTTGGAGATACTTACTATCCAAACCACCTTTTTGTAAGTTTTTGAACCTTGAGAAAAATAGCCTGCAACAATTCTTATGAGACTTCCATTCTTTGAGAATTTGACCCAAATGTACTACTTATTTGTGTCTTTTTACAATTGAGTTATGCTCATTTCTAATTCTTTCACCAAGATCATTTTCCCACCATAACCTTGGCCATTTCCCCCAATTTTTTTTTCGAATCACAAATTTTGAGTACCCTCTATATAAAAGGGTTTAAACAATTCCTACTCACAAGTTTTAATTACACAAATTATGTCTCTTATACAAAAACTCATAACCCAAGCCCCCTCTTCTAGGGGTAACCTCTACAAGAAACTCAAAGTAAAGTTTGCATGCTCGTTTATCTCCAATTATTTTTTCTTCATACTTATTTCCCTAGAATCATATGCTCTCTCTTTGCTATCCTCTTGCAACTTTTCTCACCATAAGATCCTAGGTTGGTGATACAACCAAGCTATGTTGCCAATATCTCCTCTTATCCTTATTTTAGCCATTCTTCCATTGTCTCATGTTTTATTATTGGATCCAACATCTATAAATAAGAAAGAACAAATAGAGAGTATTTTCCTTTCTTAAAAGTCAATGCATGTCTTACTTTCTTACACAACCACTCTAATAAGTCTGTCTATTTCTTCAAAACTTTTACCATGTCACCTTGCTTGACATATTTTCCCTTGCCATTACAACTAGTCTCTTAAGAAATCAATTGTGATATTAAAACTATTTTTATTGTTTCTATATCTTTTATGCTTTGATGATAACTTTTTTTACCCTTCCATGCCTTCTTTGTGCTCTAGTGGAAACTTTTTTTTCTATTCTTATTGAACACCTAAATGCTATTATCAATGTTTTGATCTCACTTGAAATGACCTCTCTAGTACTTTCACTTGTTCTCTATCCATGAATGTTTTCTTGTTGGAATGTTTTTGTCCTATTTTTAATTGTTCTCTCTAAGTCTTTCATATTTTTCCAAGATAACTTCATATTGTACCACATGATACCTTAAATTTTATTGTCTTGTATTGAATACCAACTCGCATCAATAACCTCGTAAAGCTATCTATTCCTTTCTTGCTTCCCAACCTCCATGCCTTGTCACTGAATTTTAACATACAATTCTTACACATTACGATATGAAAACCAAAAGAGTAAATACAGGCTATACAATTCCACTTTTTTCCTAATACAACCCCAACTAATACTTCCTTGTTTAACTATAGTTTTAGCCTTTTGTTGCGAGTGGGTATTTTCTCTCTCTAGGTTACTCTTCATTTCAAGATCCTTGGATATTGTCTTATGTTGACCCAAATCCAATCTCACTTCTACTTGCTATAACAATTTTTACCAGCGAGATAATCCATCATCTAAAATGTACCTTTAATAATATTTATAATTATAAAAAATTAGAATATTTTTTTAATTAATAAATTAATATGATCAAAGGTGTATCCTAGATGTAGCGGAGAAGGTTTAATTAATATGATCAAATATGCATCCTAGATGTAGCGGAGAAGGTTTATTTTTACAGAATGCACTTGTTCTCCACACACACAAAAAACACCCCTGAGCACCCTGTACACGTCAGTACAAAAACCTATTTTTGCACTACTGCAACAGATTTTGTAAATATGCAAAAAATTGAATGAAAACACATTGAATTGGGGGAAGAAAAATAGTAACGAAATGCATTGCAATAACCATACACTCCATGCACACTTGACCCCCCAAAAAGTTCATTTACTTAGCTAGTAATTACTACACAAATGACCCAATACATAATTACATCATAAACTAGTCTTTGTTCACTATATTATGTATAGGTGAACAATACAAGTGAACAACTATTGGTACATTTGTGTTTATAATACGCACCAAGTAGGACAAAATTGCTTAAATTTTTATTCAAAAAATCACTTCAATGTTTAAAAATAGCACCACAAATAATTAGTCCAAAACTCATGATTTATTCTATTTAGGTACAAATATGCACAACTATTGGTGTATTGTGTGTTACAATAAAAAATAATGGTAAACTTTGTGTGCTCTAATATGCACATTCTCCCTCACATCATATCACATCTTCATGCATTTACTCCAATTGCTATTTGTATTTGCACATGCAGTAGTTGGTGAATTGCTTGCCAATTAACAAATAAGAAAAGCAAAAAATCAAACATAAAATTGTATTGATGAAGCCATCATAGAAATGAGAAATAAATGGAAAGCAAGTGCAGTATGAAATGACTATTTCTTTCCCTCTCTATTTTAAAATTCAGAATTCAAAATGAACAAACACAAATCAATGCATTCATTTCCGCATTTGAATAATTAATAAGAGGGAATTTCGAGCATCATTTTCATTGTAAATTATCTCTATTTGCACCAAATATCCTTTGCATATTTCAAAGCTTAGGCATTATCTGCACATTCCTAATATTGGAGTGCGTGTTCATGTTGGTACCTTAGGATGTTTGCATAACTGATGTAGATGGGATGAGTAAGTATGTTGATGGCTTGATGATTTGTTTTGTCAGTTATGTTTTGTCATTAATGTCAACTTAGGTGTTCTTGATTGACTATGTTCTTGATGTACCAAGTTATGATGGAGAAGATGAATTGAGAGCTATGTTGTGAATTATGGTGTGGGGTTTGGCACATATGCTCTAGAAGTGTGTAAAATTCTATATCTATGATAGTACATGTATATGCTGAGTTTTATGCAAGTTATAGTCAGTGAGATAAAGAGAGGGAATTGGTTTAACAGTGAAGAAGCAAAGAAGAAAGATTTGATTTGTGTGTCCCACAGGAATGGAATCAGATGTTATAGTCTGAGTTGTGTGATTTTAATGACATTATTGGATAATTGTTGTAATCACATCAAGATTGATGATGGGTGGACAGAGTTACAAGATTATGAAGTTCGAGACAGTGAAGAACAATCGATTAGATCTTTAATTAGTGATGGAAGATCATCTTGCGAAGATGGTTAAGTATTAAAGACTATGTGATGACATGTCTAAGGTGACTTAGAATGTTAGGCATGATTCTTGTTGTTCGATTCGATTGATAATTTATGAAGAGGTGCATGAACCTGGGGAAGTGTAATATGTTTGACTTTTCCTTGTCAAATCGATGGTGTGATGGATCTGGAGGCCAACATGAAGCTAAAATTGTAATTACTAATGGTTAACATATTTTAGGGTTGAAGGATTGAGCGAGAATTAATTGCAATGATGTAATTTAAATGTAATTTGGGTCTTAGATGACCTAGTTAGTGAAAATCATATTTATATATTTTGATGTATTAGGAGAAGTGTGTGTAAGAGGCAGATTGCAAATACAAGAGTGCGATTGTAGTTTTTGGATGTTTTGTATGTGAAGTAGAGATTGAGCTTGAACTAGATCTGTACTAGAAGAGAAGTTCTATTTTCTCATATCATTATTCTTTTTGTTCCCTAACATTTGCAGTAGGTTAAATCCCTTAACCAGGTAGATCATAATAGATCTTCTTGTAAAATCCTTTAACAGGGTGACACTTTAGCTAGTGTTTGAAGTCCTCTAATAAGGCTACTCTTAAAAAGGTAAAGATCCTAATAGAGCTAGAGATAAATCCCTTAACCGAGTGGCTCTTAACAGGGTATGTTCTTTACCAAATATCATTTTAAGCTTTTAATAAGCCTAAGCTCTTAATCGGGCATCCTCCAGAAGAGTGCATTTTTCTTAGTGGGTGTCATTCCCACCGTGGTTTTTCCCAAGTTGGGTTTCCATGATAAAAACTTTGGTTTTATGTGTTGAATTTTTGTGGATGCTTAATTTAAGATGTATGTTGATCACAAGTAAAAGTTTTTTTACTGCATGCATGTGGTCAAATTTTGAAGAATAAGTTTTATCAGATCATATTTGTGTTTATTAGTAGATTAATGATTTACCCCCACCCTCCCGGTAATCTTAGGGATTGATTATTCTAGCATAGGATACTATTTAATTCATGTTTTCATAAATCAAAGTATTGTCTAAATATATGTGTTTATTGTATGCATTATTTAGAAGCATACATATTATATTATTTTTAGCCAGCTATTAATAATCACAGGAGTGAAAATTTAGAAACAACAACATTGTCATTTCTTTAATGCAACTTTTACATACTATTTAATTCACATTTTCATAAATCAGAATATTGTTATTATGAAACGTTGGCAATGTCTCATTCCCCACATGGAGACAGGTGTTGAGTTGTTTATGAATGGGGTGTCAAATGAATTTAATGAGATGTTGAAGAAATTTTTAAAGATGATGAATGATTTAATGAAAGCCCCTTCCTAATGCTAAAGTGGTAAATTATAGTAGGCCCACATTTGGTTCAATTTATAATTAAATAATTTTTTGTTTTACAATCAGACCAAAAAAGGATTTGTTGTTTTCATAAATCAAAGTACTCTTCATATGTTTTTTATTATTAAAGTTGTCTAACAAGGGGGATGACCCTCACGCCATCACAACCCAAGGGTTGCCCAAAACAACTATTTACAACAAGGTCAAGAAATATCATTAACAACAAGCTAGTGGAAAAACCTATAATCTACATTAAGAATGGGTAGACAACTCACCCACCACCTAGATAAGAGAATGCAAGTTTGGAGAGTAATTTTTTCTTCGCATATAGTCAATCGTCCAAGTGATACTTTCAGTAGGGTCCCCAATACAAAGGGAGGTTGGAGGAGCCCTCTTCAAGAGAGAATCAACAACATGAACAAAGTGATGAAAATGTTGTATCTTAGCAGCTAATGATTGGCATAAACCAGGAGAAACAACAAATAGAGAAGGGTCCATGTCGCTAGAGGGGACCACATCACCAACAAGAGGTGGGTTGAATCCAATGGGTCAAAGGAGGCCAACTTAGTAAAAACATCACCCTATGGGGAGTCATCATTAGTTTGTGAAGATTTATTAGAGGAAGAGTCGAATCCACAGATAGTCAAATGATCACCATTTGCATCCCTCCACTAAGTGGTAGCACCTATTTGATACACAAGAGAATAATATATAACTAAATGACTAGAGGAGAAGAATCATTGACATAGAAAGGGGAGGCCATCATAATCTAGAGGTTTAGCCCACAACTTGTTCCCAACCATGAGAACCACTTCCCTAGGGAGGGGTGTGGAGATTTCAATGTTAATAAAAAGGAAAGGAAAGGTAGAGAGGCCCATTGTAGCCGTAGCATCATCCACCTTTAAAAATGATCAATAGAATTTTCAATGTCGTCAAAGAAAGAGTTTTCCCAAAAATAAAGGGGGAGATTGGGGAGACAAAACCACAAGGGATGCACACTGAGAGGATCAGTAAGAAGGTTAAAGGAGGTTGTTTATGGTTTGGATGAGAGAGAGTGAATTCCCACACCCATAGCTTTCTCAACACCAAATCATGTTTATCAACATAATTAAAAGAAATAATTAAAAAACCCCATAACATAGGGGAAAATTGATGTTACATGAGTCTAACGGTCTCTACAAATCAAACACTAAACACTGTAGATTGGGAAGAGAGGTCCAAAAACTAGCAAATCTAAAAACCAACCTACAATGTTGGTAAAAATCCACATTATCCACCACATCCGAGCCACACACCACCATAGAGGATGTCTTGGCATAGGCAATGGGTCGAGATCTCTCCTTTAAAGGGATAGCAGTTCAAAAATTTACAACACAAACACAATTGGGTCCATCAACAAGAGGCTTTACCACAGTACTAGGTCTTTGTGTAGTATTCCTAGAATGCACAAGTCCACTAGAGACCCTACCACCATTAGGAGCAAGAATGCCCAAATCGTTACTTGCCCCCTACAACCCATCAGTGGGAGCATAGGGTGATTAAGAGATAACAACCTCTCCCACACCTAACACACCATAAGAATAAACAAGGGTATAAGGGGTCACAGAAGCAATGTCACCCAACAAAAAAACTCCTACACCCAATAGATCCTGAGAAGAAGTAAACCTAGAAGCACCTGGGCTAGAGTATATTATTGGAGAGGGAGTGATTGCAAAGATGAGAGAATACATTTTCCACGTCCTTGTTTAAATTTTTTTTAACCTTGGTTGTAAGATCTACATTCAAGAAGCCCCACTATTCCATCAAGGGTCAAGATCAACAACTTTCTATTGAGAACCATGGTAGAGAGTGAGCCCATGAGATTTGAACCTTGGTTGGAGGCACTACAAGCAATAAACCCCACCATTTCAAAAAAGGGTCAAGCCTTAGTAATCTTCATTTATTTTTATCAAATATATGCATTATTTAGAGGCATACAAATTATACTATTTTTAGTAAGTTGTTAATAGTCCAAATTTAGAAACAATGGCATTGTTGCTTTTGCAATGCAACATTTACACACAATTTAATTCACGTTTTCATAAATCAAACTACTATTCATATATTTATATTCAGTGTATGCATTAGCTATATGCATACAAATTATAGTGGTTTCAGTTAGATGTTAATAATCATCATAACAGTTCAATTTTAGAAACAACATTATTATCATCTTTTTAATCCCATCACATTTACATCTTTATCTCCTCCAATACATATACACATATATAGATGCATATTCATATATAGTTACATGTTAGGGACAACATGCAACATTTCCAGGTTGTGCCTCCACTCAAATTTAACCTTTCGATTTTGTTGTAAACATTTCTTCAACTCATTCATAGTTGTAGTTTGATGTAATTTTCATCATTTCTCTATATGCCCTCGAGGGTTTGAGTCATTTGATTTATTTTTCTACATAATATGAAATGTAATGTGTTTTCATTACAATTCAATGTATTTTTTCATCATTTATTTGTATGTCGTCGAGGGTTTGAGTGAGATGTATTCTTTCATCATTTCTTTATATATCATCAAGGGTTTCAACCATTTGATTTGTTTCACTATATAATATGAAATGTAGTGTGTATGCATTATTATTTGATGTATTCTTTCATCATTTATTTGTATGTCATCAAGAGTTTGAGTCTGATATATTTGTATTTCTTTGTATGCCATCAATTGTTTGAGTCATTTGATTTATTTTTCTACATAATATGAAATGTAATATGTTTGCATTATTATTCAATGTATTTTTTTATCATTTATCTATATGTTGTCGAGGGTTTGAGTTTGATATATTTATTCATTCATATGTTAATAATCATCATAGCAGTCAAATTTTATAAACAATACTTGACTATTTCTTGAATCTCATCACAGTTACATCATGAAATATAATGAGTATATATTATAATTTAAAAACTCTAATTTTTTATTCATGAAATGTAATTGGTATACAATAATGTGCCGATTCTTGGACAGGTTTTGGGATTAATCATCTCACACATGCTATCCACACATCATGAAACTTGTACCCATCAATTATCCTTGCTCTTCCTAGTCAATGATATGGGTTCACCTATTATTGTCCACTTTAATTGAGCCCTAAAATGTTTAGGTTTTTACTATTTTGGGCATTTTTTCCCCATGACATCATGTTCTGCTTCCCACAGAGGCTTCTTGTATAGGATCTCATGCATGTCTATGTGACACACACACACATGTGAATATGTACATATATATGTGAACACATGCATATATATATTATCTATGTACACACAGACACACACACATATATACAAATATTTGTTTGAACACATAATTTATAAATAATTTATTGTGCAATCTTCAATTTAAACAAGTAAAACCACACTTATGGTTTCTAAATGTATGTGTTCATAATAGGTACAAGTTAAGTCATTTCCATGACACGTGGATGAAAGGGAGGTTTAACTGGAAGGTGAACAATCAAAATCACCTATGGGGTGTGCTTCACAAATACACAACCTAATGAAGATGTTGCTACACCAAAATTTGTTGTTAGGGGTTGTACACCACAGGCTAAGAAAAATTCTACTATCCAACTCACCAACAATGCAGAAGGCTTGGGTTTTCCAACTCGGGCCAATGTACCTAATTGGCTAAATGAGGAAACCACTAATATTGGAGTTATTAAAAAAAAAATTGATGAATAAATCTCCCTTTGCATGCCATCACCACCACATAATAATCCAACAAAGGTGGTTTAATAGTTTACCAATGCACTAAATTGAGAGCATCAAGATGGTGGTGATTGTGAGGATGGGGTTGACACATGTAACAAAGACACTAACTTCATGTCTTGCAAGAAGAGATCCCAAGAGGAAAATGGAGGTCACCTGAAAATACTAAAATATGACAAAGGAAAATACTAGAGTACACCAAGTAAACCTCCACCCTCTAAGTAAGGGAATGACAAGAGTACATTGAGTACAACTCTACCCTTGGAGCACCTAGTTTTTCTTCAGATGTTCAACCTCTTCATCTTGCACTTAGTGAGAATTAGTAATGTGTAGTAAGGGATTCCCCATGTGTGCTCTTCACAATTGAAATGAATGCTAGTCAAAGTAATGCATTGGTAACTCCTATAGATTTCCTGATACAAAACTCTCCCACTCAATTGGCACCTCATACAAGTGGAGAAGAGGATTCTCCCTCTAGATATGAGACACCTCTTCCTTATCCAGGATTCATGGAAAATTGACTAGAGTAGTTATAAATGTGAAATGATGACTCTTGTGACAACATAATTTTGGGATTTTCTATGTAGATCCGATCAATGTATAATTTTGATACGATAAAAAATGGTTATAACGCTACTTTTATGATGAATTGGACCTCACATATGCACAATATTTTTCATGAAATTCAAAATGAGGTTCCAATATTTTGTCTTGTGTTTAAATGTTGTAGGCATGTATCAAATATGTTTATGTAAGATGTTGAATGGTTGTATGATTATGTTTTACATATCTCCCTCCATGCAACTAATGCATACACTTAATACATGTACACACACACACACACACACACAGAGATATATGTGTGTGTGTGTCTTATTTATGAAAACCATTATTAAATACTATAGTAAAGTTGACCACAAAATATAATTCACCAATACAAATTTTACTATTTTGTTGAATGATTATAGTGAGGCGTTGAATAATCTTAAGCAATTTCTTTTGTGCATTATAGAATTTAGAATCTTAAAATTCAAAGAAAATAATAAACAATAAGAATTCACAATCTTAAAGAATTGAGAAAAATATAAAACACATGTAACCAACAATTAGTTCCCGCTTCTGCAATGTCAGCTCTCGCTTTTGCTTCCGCGAGCATTCCCGCTCAGAAAAATTTTGAAAGCTTGGGCTTTGCATCCAGATTTGATGCTAGGGCTGGTGCTCCTGCTCCATTGGCGCATGCTGGCTCTCTGTTTGGGCCTTCTCCTATGGTGGGTGCTGCTATTTTTGTCAGTTTAGGAATTTTTATTCCTGTATCTACTTGTTCTGTGGTTTCTTGCAGCAATGTGGTGGCCTTTGAAGCGAGAATCCATGGTCCTACCCCTGCTGGTAGGGGGTTTTCCTGGCCTCCTCTTGTGCAACATGTTTTTGTAAGTAAACCCATTAAGGTTATACTAGATTCTGAAACAGTTGATGAGATTTTAAAAACTACGGAAGACTTCTCTTCCAATGCTACTATCTTTCATTTTAGGGGTTTCTGGCCCTCACTTTCTGACTTGCATGCTTGGATCTCCAAGCATTGGGAACCCATTCTAACCCATGTGGTTTAGATATACCCTGTGGCAAGGGGTTTTTTTATTGTTAAGTTTGAAAATGTTGAAGATAGGAAAATGATTTTGTGTGACAGTTATTTCACTTGGGAGGATTGTTTTCCCCTGATGGCCAAACCCTGGTATGAGGGGTTTGATCCTCTTTCGGAGTCATTTAATAAAATACCCTTATGCGTAAGGTTGTTGAATCTTCCCCTTCATCTTTGGCTGGATTTGGTTTTGGAAACTGTGGGTGAGGCTATTGGGGATTTCCAAATGGTGGACTCAAACTCCTCTAAAAATTTTAAGATGACTTATGCTCATATTCTTGTGGAGGTTGATGTTTCTAAGGGCCTCTCTGAGCATATAACATTGGCTTCTCCTTTGGGCTCTTGGACTTAGAATCTGGATTATGAGGGTATTTCATTTAGATGTAGGAAATGTCACAAGACTAGTCATCTTGTTGCGCGGTGTTTATCAAATAAGGGTAAATCAAAGAAATCATCTTCTTGGTGGTTGGGGGCCTCTGACCATCATTATACGGTTTGGAAAGCTTCTAAGGAAGGGGGTTTGAATTCAAGCCCTCTTCAGAATGATCATGCTTTGGTTGAAGCTTTTGTTGATTCATAAGCTATCTTCGATGCTATTGGTGTTGGCTCTATTGAGGCTCTGCCTCAAGATGTTAATGATGTCCCTTCTGACGTGGCTATTGCTGCCCCTGTCCAAATCACCAGTGTTGTCTCTGGTTCAACAGTTTTGTCTGCGGATGCTGCTAGTTTTTCTCTTGGTGTTGTCTTTGGTTCTGAAGTGGCTGATGTTGTCTTTGGTCCAGCTGTTGTTTTGGGTGCTAGAGTTGTGAGCTCTATTGTAACTTTCCCTTAAGTGGGATCATTTAACTCGTCTATGGCTTGGCAGAAGGTTGCTGAAAAGGTGGAGGATGGATGGACAATAGTGGAGGGAAAAAAATTTAAACCTTCCACTCCTTTCGATATGAACTTACTTTCACATAAGGATGGGCGAAAATGTAAATCTTGACCGCCCTTTGTTGTATCCAGTTTGGACATTTTTATCCATTTGGTACGAACTTCGGTTCGTTCCTTTGGTTTGTTTGGTGGGGCACCACAATTGTAATTCGATCTTTCAATGCTTGATCTTTTGATGTTTTTGTTCAAGGTTTCAGGACCTTTCAAATCCTATTTTTACTTAATCAAAACAATATAAAATTAGAACAAAAAATCTGTTTATTAGTTCATTGCTTTAGTATAGTCAAGAAGACTTTACTTGTAGTTTGCAGTTAATGTATTCAAACTCGTGGTAGTTTTTGTGACCTTGTCAAAAAGGTTACATGCAAACGATAATTAGATTCAATACATTTATATTCACACCAAATACAACAATAAAGAAATGAAGTAAAAAATGACATAATGCATTGAGAGCAAGATTTCCCATAAAAATTTAGTATGTTAACAAGCACATTTACATTGACATGGAGGTCATCTGCATTATTTGCTCACCTCTTCAATAGACTCCAATATTGACAAAAACATTGTAATGACTAGTGGAAGTAACAATCCCACAAAAAATTATCCATACAATTTTGCATGCACAACATTTCAAGAAAAGAAAATGTTTGGTCAATTTATTGACCGGTTTCAAAATCAGACATCATACATGCAAAAAGACATACATACATACATAAACACACATACATATAGACAACACTATGCATACATAGATATGCATAAATATAGACCCACATATGGATACATATGTACATACATACATATGAGTAGTGGTTTGAATTATTAAAACATAAATTAAATAGTATGTAAATGTTGCATCAAACAAATGACAAAGTTGTTGAATCTAAATTTGGACTATTGTGATTATTAACAACTTACTAAAAATAGTATAATGTGCATGCCTCTAATTAATGCATACATTGAACACATGTATTAAGAGGAATTTGCATAGGATATTTAGTGCGAGTAGAGATAATATGCAATGAAAATGATGTTGTAAATTTCCTCTTAAAGAAGAATTCAAATGTAGAAATGAATGCATTGATTTGTGGATCTTCATTTTGAATTTGAAAATAGAATGGAAAAGAATCAACATAAAAACATTTAATTATAAAGTGAATCAACTACAGATCTGTTGTCATTGACCACTTTAACATTAGGATGGGGCTTTCATAAAATCATTCAACACCTTCCAAAATATGTTCAACATCTTATTAAAATCATTTGAGATCCCATTCATAAACACCTCAGCACTCGTCTCCACATGAGGAATGACATGTTGTCAATGTTTTTGGGGCCACTACCAGCACATGCAAGAGTCCAAAAATGTTCAAAAGTAAGAGGGAACTATGGCACAAAAGGTTATATTCGTCAAGTTGTTGACTATTCATCTGAAATTAACCAAATGTTTGATGAATACAACCTTTCATGTCATAGTTCTATGTTACGATGAAATAATTATATAAATGTTCACTGCATAAAATCATTAAAAATAATTAATAATATCTAGAATTGTTCATAATAATCATGCATATTTCTCATCCTAACGTGATGCAATTTTGATTTGTGAAGATCAAATGCCATGTGGGAGGCTATGAGGAATGCACATCTAGGGTACCATTGAACATTTGCTATTTATAGCAACAAGGGTGAGTGGGGAGTCATGTCCTTTGACTTTTCTCAAGTTTATATTAGTAGCAATGATGGACATGTCTGTGATATTGGAATGTACCAAGCAACAAATGGCCTTTTTAAGGTACACAAGTGATAAAAGGTTGTTGGTTGTGTTAAAAGTATGGCACCCCTTATTTTGCATGCAATGAAGGCCATTTTGAGCCCAAAAACTCTGACGACATATCATCATTATAGAGTAAACTTATATATGATCAATGTCCTTGGCGTTGGCATTGTATTTGGGGATTTTAAAGGCTAAGGTTGAGAAATTTTTCCAAGTCCTATTCAGACATACATTCTTGGGAGAGATTGATGTGGTTCTCGACAATGTGGACAACAATCCATTAGTGCCTCTATTACATTAATATTACATGATTGATTGTCATTTTGGGATGGTAAAGAAGCCTTTGACATTGAGTACACTAGATCCACTCATGTTGCAAGCTAGAAGGGGAAACATGCATCGAAGCCTCCTCTTTTTGTAACATTTGTCCCATACGGTGGAGTGTTTGGGTGAGGAATGGTCATTGGACTACATGTAGTCGAGGAAGACCTCCTTGATGAAGATGATGAGAATGATGAAATTGTTGTTGTCGTAGAGCTCTGGAAGGATGATGAGGAATGATAGGAGAATGACAAGAAATGTATGGAAGAAATTGCAAAGAGCCCAACACATCATGTGTGTGGTGAAGATTGCCTAGTGGTTGCAATGGCAACGGCAATTGCAAAAGCCAAGAGGGAAGGTGTCCAATAAAGGATATCTATTTGTGTCTGTTTAGTCTATTATGCTACTTAATGTAATGTTTCTTCCACACTTTGATCTAGTGGCTAGAAGATTTTGTTGTTTGCTTTTAGTTATACAATATATAGATAGAATTGTAAGCTCCAAAATGTAATGGGAGCATAATATGTTACGGGTGGTTTATACAAGTAGTTTGTTTATGCTCCATTTTGTCAAGGAGCTAAGGAAGGTAGAAGTGGAAGGCATATAGTGTTGTACAAGTGATGTAAAGGACCTTTTTTTTATATCAATATAAAGGGTGTTGGCCTATACCAGCTATTAAATTAACAAAAAAAAACATAATGAGTTTACATTTGCAGGCTAAACCCTAGTCAAAGTAATATAATATTTGTCACAATATCGTATACCCATTAATGAAAAGAAATCGATTCAATCCAACCCTGGACAACATAAAGAGAAATGATTATGGGGAAGCGCTTGCAGGAAGTAGAGTAGGAAGTCGCAAGGAAAACATGTTCCAAAACTAAGAAAATATGAATATTTTAGGGCTCTTGAGTTTTAGGGACTCCCCCAAAAATTTAAAGACCACATGTATAAGTTTTTCTTATGTGTAGAGCGTGAATGGTGACTAATCCAAAAACCAATAATTTTTTTTGCCAAATTATTCTATTCCAATAACATTTCACGAGTAAAAAACCAAACATTCCGAAGAATAGTGTTGTGTGTGTAAGTTTAACACCTTCATGAAATTAAGATCAAATAGCATCAATTTAAACTAAATACAATGCAAATCTACTTTAAAATGAAACTACAATCTATATTATCCCATGGTTCTCTAGAAAGAAGTGGTAAATGAAGCTCTCAGCTTAGATCCTCACTAGTGACACCTCTAAAATGAGAAATTATGCTGCTATTATGCTTTTACAATGCTTCTATGATGATTCCATGCTTAATCTAGCTCAAATTGACAAACTACAATGATAATTTCTCTAAAATGCTCAAATTGCTCTTAGAATGCTATTCAAATGCCTATAATAACAATGCTTTGCAAATGAAATTCCAAGATGGAAATGCTCTTCCAAAATGCCTCATATTTATAGTAAATGTCCAAGGGTAGAGGGTGGAGTGAAGTAATCATGGTTATCCCTTGGTTGAGTCAAAAACTTTGCATTGTCCATAAATGGGGGGACAAATGAGGGGACAAGCCTTTAAATGGTTTCAAATCTTTGGACAATTTAAATGTTTGAGTGATTTATGTCTTTTTGTCCTCAATTTTCATTGGTTCATCACTTTGTTGAAAGAAATTAGGAATATTTAATTCAATTAATTAATTAAATTTAGCCATGCAAGGGTAATAGGTTCATTTTGATTTTTGATTAAAACAACTATACAATTAATTGATTAAAATCAATTATATATTGTTTTTGGACCTTTTAAGCTTCAATTTAATCATTTAACATCATTATTTAATTATTCCTTTGTTTTAATTGATTTTGCTCAACTTTATTTAATTATGTCTATTTTATTGATTTATGATCCATTTTGATGATTTAATGCATTTTGATTGATTTTTGAGCCATTTATTGATTTATTGCATTTTGATAATCACTTGTCCAATTTTATGTGTCTACAAGTGTATACCCATTACATTTAATGAAAAAATACCAAAGATTTCAAATAATAATGTCGACCAATTACATTTCATGAAACAAAAACTAGACATTACCAATTACAATGTATACCCATTATATTTCATGGAAGATAAACAAGAGATTCCAAATTATATTTTATACTAATGAATGAAAGACCATAAAGATGAATAAAATACAAACCCGTTAAATAAAAATACATCATTGAAAACCTCGTTAGCATACAAGGAAATGATTTAAAAAAAGTACATCAAACATATTAAATTATCATATTATATAGTGAAAGAAATCAAATGACTCAAACCCTCAACAACATACACAGAAATTATGAAAGAATACATCTAACTCAACCCCTGGATGACATACAAATAAATCATGAAATAATACATCAAATAATAATGCAAACATATTACATTTCATATTATATAGCGAGAAAAAAATTTGAATGACTCAAACAATCAATGACAAATAAAGAAATAAAAATACAACAGACTCAAACACTCAACAACATACAAATAAATGATAAAAGAATACATCAAATAATAATGCATGCACACTACGTTTCATATTATATAGCGAAACAAATCAAATGATTGAAACTCTTGACGATATACAAAGAAATGATGAAAGAATACATCTCACTCAAACCCTCGACAACGTACAAATAAATGATGAAAACGTACATCAAATAATAATGAAAACACATTGCATTTCATATTATATAGCGAAAGAAATAAAATGACTCAAACCCTCAATCCCATACATATAAATGATGAAAAAATACATCAAACTCGAACCCTCAATAGTAGACACAAATGGTGAACCATTCACGGGAAGTAGAAAAGGAAGTTGCAATGGAAAGTGCCAAAAACAACAAAAAAAATGATCATTTTAAGGCTCTAGGGTTAGTAGGTGTTGTTCGCAATAACATTGGCATCATGTCATTCTCCATGCAATTATGGGTGTTTGGTTTTTTAGAAATGGGGACTCAAATGATTTTAGCCCGTTTGGTACATGGAATATGAGCCCATATTCCAGAATAGCATTTTCAGATTTTTCTATTCCATGTTTGTGTCCATCTTAACAAGGAGGAATTGGAATTTCAAAATTCCAATTTTGCCCAAAAAATGGGCATTCCATCTTCCATTTGAAAAGGTGGAATTAGAAATTCTCATTCTAATTCCACTTTTCAAATTCCCATTTTATCGGCCGTTGGGTCCGCTTGAGAAAAAATATAAAAATTTGGCGTCCGATTACATTATCCACCAAAATTCTCGCTCATTTTCTCACCGTTTGCTATCGTTTGTTGTCGTCTTCGTTGTGGCCATTCACTGTCATCTTCATTCTGATCGTTCTCTACAAAAAATCCTTCTCTTGGACAAGGAGGTGAAACTTGACACAGTAGGGTTTTAGTTCTTTACATAGTGTAGGGTTTCTGCATTTTGGTTTCTATATTTTGAAGTTTCATTATGATGGTTGGAGTTTTAGGATGGTTGGCTCTATTTCTTTGTTGTGAAATAGTGATAACATTCATTTCTATGTTGCAATGTGTATTTCCTCTTTATTTTTCCTTACAAAAATTAGCGTCATGTATCCCCGCCTCTATCATTATATTGTATTTCATCTTTTTCAAATGGGCATAAGCAAGTCCGGGGGCACTGGTATACCGACAGTCATATATCTAGTTCTATAGACCATACCTACAGATTTGAAGGGGTAATAAGGTTATTGTATCAGAGCAGCCCTATCTGTATAAAACACAAGCTCATTCTTGTAGGAGGCATCAGTCTTAAACAAGACACCCCCATTAGTTGAATTGCTTGTACCATAGTCCCAATTAGTCCTCATCATTTGCTGATGTTGATTGTGCATCTTGAGGTCAAATGGGAAGGAGTTAGTCCTGGCAAGCTTCAGGGGATTCTAATGATTTTCTACCCCTTTGTCATCATCATCTCTGGACTTGCAGAAACCCATCTCTGGAACAGATCTGCAAGGCTTCAAATTAACACCATCTACAAAACCAACGTCATTGTTATTGCTTCTATGTCGATGATCATGTAATAAATTAGCCATTGTTGATTCCCCTCCTCCTAAACCAAAACCTCCATATCCTCCTTGCCCAAAATCCATACCTGCAAAACCAGACTACACAACATACCCAAAAAGCCCAGAAAACTCCACTATCCTAGTCCCCACCATTATAATTCACAACATCAAGTTCACCCACATACAAATTCTAATAAGAAAAAATGAAAGAACCCATTTTTTTTAATCTTCCCCCCTTCTCTCTCTCTGCAATTCTTGTACTCTCTGTTACAAGAAGTAAAAAAGGAAGTTATGATAGAAACAAGATGAATTTGGAGGGGCTTTTCAATTAGATTGTTGTAGCATTTTAGCTACTTAATTTTTTGGGATATATTAATATTCAATTAGGGAATTAAGAGCAGTTGTCAAAGTGTTCTTGTCATGTTGAGCTCTAGCATGAGGTCTCTGTAATTGCAAGAATGATATTTCTCTATGGAAACACCAATCTAGTGTATGAAATCACATAAGGAAACCTCAGAGTATGGAATGCTAGTTGGTTAACAAACCCCTATAGCTCATGTAAATCCATTTCTCATTGTGGCACTAGACTACCAAAAGTTTCCAAAATAGTTATATCCATTTTTATTGATCTCACTCATTATCATAGTAGATTGCTAGACTTAACCTTATTATCATATTTGGGTTTTGGCTTTGATTTTAGTTTTATTTTCATATTAAGTTTACACTTGTAGATTTCAATTTTTTGTTTAACATGAGCCCTTTCTTGATCATGTTTGATGACCCTTATTACTGATTTTAATAAGTTATAAATGATATTGATAAGAAGGAGATATTTTTCCATGGCAAGTCAATTGTGATATTGCTATTAGGACTCAAGCAGTTGAATCCTAATAGAAATATCACAATATAAATCATATTTTTTTTTAAGGCAGATAAGTATTTGGATGGGGGAATAGATGTACGTGTCCAATTAGTTATTGTGAGTAGCATACCAACCTGATTTATCAATGCTGAGAGGAGGTAAGGGTGCCATAGAGCACCAACAACAGAAACTGAAACATAGCTTGCACCAAGAAATAGAGAGATGTCCTCATTTTGTGACAACAGAGAGGATACCTTTGACGGAAATTAAGGGATTCTAACATTTCCCTCAAAGATATCCTTTATGTCGTCACAAATGAGGATACTCTCTATTTCAAATAATAGCACTAGGTGAGAACAAAAATGATAGCGAACGGTGAGAACAAGGGACAGTCATTGTGAGATGTCCTCATTTGTGACAAGGACAATCACAAATGAGGATAGTCATTGTAAAGACAACATGAAAATGTGCAAATGGAAACAAGATTCGAACCAGACGCAAATTTGAATAGTATGACACATGTGTGGGTCTGTTTGCTTGGTCAACCTCTAGAGTTATAGGATGAGCAAATTCTTAAATAGACAAGGAAAACCTTGGGACAATATCTCTACTCTGACAAGGTGACAAAGATAAAAAAAATAGGTGTATTTTTGCTTGCTTATGTATGAATGTAGTTATACATAAAGCTCTTATGAACTTAATTGTTTTACAATCAAAATTAGGAAACAAAATGCAAGCTCTTGTTTATGAAAATACATCCACTTTGTGCAAAAACTGTGCCAGACCAAGATATTTGATTACAAATTGTAAGAATCTAATGGTCAAACAACATAAGCTGATACAGATATAAACACCAAGCCGATATAGATATAAACAACAAAATAATCAACATGCTCTTGTTACTAATAAGAGGCTACTTCAAGACACCCATATCCAAATTTTGGTTTGGATTAGTGGGTGAGCTAAAAATAACTTCGGGTATTTAAAAAGACATAAGATCTCCCTCAAGAATCTACACAACTTTAAAGAGGATTGTAAGATTTTGTTTAGTTTTGAAGCCACTTGTATAGTTTTGCGAGTAATGACAAGATCCGACATTATTACCAACGGTCTTAAATAAACGAGGCATCATAGACCCTGTTGTGAATTGCTATATATAATTTAAGTGGCCAACGCATGTAATGTTTCTATTGTGGCTCGAGATACTGCTGATTATACTCTCTCAAGAGTTTCGCCAATGTTTTACTGAGTATTTAGGTCTGACCATCCACTAATGGATGGAAAGAGATAGACTATTTCATTTTTTCGTTCACCCTAGAGATGTCCTCATTTGTGACTGTCCTTACAGTGACTATATATTATCATGTTGTCTTTACAATGACTATCCTCATTTGTGACTGTCTTTATCACAAATGAGGATGTCTCACAATGACTGTCCCTTGTGTAATTGTCACTTGAATTGTGAATGTCCTTGTGACATTATCAAGAAGAAAACCATTTGCATGGTTCAATACCAATACATTCAAGTGGCAATTACACAAGGGACAGTCACAGTGAGATGTCCTCATTTAGCGCAATAGAGAGATGTCCTCATTTGTGACTATCCTTACAATGACTGTACATTATCATGTTGTCTTTACAGTGACTGTCCTCATTTGTGACTATCCTTGTCACAAATGAGGACATCTCACAGTGCCCATCACCCAACAACCACTATTTTGAAACACAAGCTTAAACTATTTAAAAATTACAATATACACAAAGCTTATAAGTATCACATTCAATTCTCCAATTCTACTTCATAGTCATGCTTGAACGTTATCAGCAAGTAAAGTATGAACTGAATAAAGTTATTTTTTTCTCAACTAATTTATGCTCAATTACTTTCATCATCAACCAAATCAGTAGATACCATATTCCCTTTCTTGTCTACATATGTTGTATACTCAACCTGCAACTCTATTCACTGAGTATGCATTATAGTTGGGTGTTTTCTTATGTTGTTTGTTGATTGTTTTGTTGGTATTTTAAGGTAATTTAATGGATCTCATTGATGATATTGAACTTGAAGGACAATTTATGAGGAGGAGAAGAGTCCTGCCTATTGT
Source organism: Chamaecyparis obtusa (assembly GCA_027943335.1). Classification (NCBI taxonomy): domain Eukaryota; kingdom Viridiplantae; phylum Streptophyta; class Pinopsida; order Cupressales; family Cupressaceae; genus Chamaecyparis; species Chamaecyparis obtusa. The sequence goes on from BSBK01000883.1 coordinate 1,947,922, forward strand.
TGTAGTTGTTCTAGCCACCCTTGTCGTAGCCATAGCAGAGTCTGTAAAAGAAGGTAATCAAAATATGCATAAGTGCAAAAGAGATGTAATTCCTTTTTATAAGCGTATTATCAAATCCAATGAGACGGATTGCTTTGACCAAATATGCATGAGTAGACAATCCTTCTTTAAACTAGCCAATATTTTAAGGCAAAAAGGAAGCATCAGAGATACAGAAATCCTCGCATTAGAAGAACAATTAGTCATGTTCCTCCATACTCTTGGCCACAATGTGAGGAATCGTAAGATTGCCCATAACTTTTTGCATTCCAGAGAGATGGTAAGCTGATACTTCCACAAGGTCTTGACGGCTATCTTATCACTCCATGTGGATTATTTTATACCCACTGGTCCAAACACTCCTCGGGAAATCAGTGGGAAGATCCGTTTTGATCCATACTTCAAGGTATATCTCCCAGTGGCTCAATTTTGTTTGATTGAGTTGTAATCCTATTATCATGTGTTCATTAGACCTATGACTTTTTCTGACTATAGGACTGTGTGGGAGCAATTGATGGATCCCATATACCAGTCACTGTGGATGTCAACATACAAGCTAAATATTGCGCTAGAAAAGGCAACTTGTCGCAGAATGTTATGGGAGTGTGTTCATTTGATTATAAGTTTCAATACATCCTTGCTGGTTGGGAAGGATCTGCAGTAGATAGCCGTGTTCTAGCTTTAGCTCTATCTAGAGCGGATCCATTGGTAGTTCCTCCAGGTTTGTAAAATATGATTATATTATTGAAGCATACGAAAAATAAGACAATGTTATAACAATGACATTTTGTTTTGTTTAGGTAAATATTATTTGGTCGATGCTGGATATCCAAACGTACCAAGATTTCTCTTGCCTTATCGGTGCACACGCTACCACCTAAAGGAGTTTTCAAGAGCAAACCCAATAAACACCCCACAAGAGTTGTTTAATCATCGACACTCCTCGCTCATGAATGTAATAGAGCGTACATTTGGGATTTTGAAGGAGCGTTTTCCTATCTTGAAGCATGCGACATCTTATCAAATCAAGACACAAACAAAGATTGTTTTGGCATGTTGCATACTTCACAACTTCATTATGATAGAGGACGACCTTCCATCTGAGATAGAATTTGAAGAGGAAGATGGCCATGATCGGATAGATGTACTAGTGCTTGAGACATATGGGTTGAGCTAGTGTGAAAGAGATGATTGGGGCAAATTTCAAGATGAAATAGCAAGAAGGATGTGGGAAAACTATAGAAATTGATCTTAGCTGGTTGCATAACTATTATGGTAGTGTTTAAACTTTAATGTCAGATTTCATAAATTTCACGAGCTGATATTATATGTATTAAAAGCCGTTATGGCATATTTAGTGTTGTCATGTCATATTCAATGTTGTTATATTTAATGTTGTCATGTTATATTTAATATTGTCATGTTATGTTTAATGTTGCTATATTTAATGTTTACATCTATGTATATGCCTCTTTGCATCTGTTTACATTGCAATTGATATTGTCAAAAGAAGTGGGTAACTCATGTTGTGTGCCTCAGGTATGTCTACGGATGTAAACATGAACATGGATGGTGATGTTCAAGTTATACATCCAACTTCTTCTTGCAAGAAGGTTTTTTGGACAAAAGAAATAGAACGCAAGTTGCTAGACTTGCTACAAGAGCAAGTGCAGCTTGGAAAAAAAGCTGAAGGGCGGTTCAAAAAAGAGGCTTGGATAGCCATTGAAAGGAGGTTCAATAATGAATTGAAAATGAAGCTATCAAAGGATAACTTCAAGAACAAGCTGAAAAATTGGAAGCAAGGGTATAGAGTCATGAAAGACTTGAGGAATACAAGCGGCTTAGCATGGAATGAGAATACACAAACTATGGATGTTGATGATAGTGTTTGGGACGAGTTGTTGAAGGTAACATGGTCTTAAAATCTCCTTTTAAGTTGAATATATATTTTTAAGTAATTAATGAATTCAATTGTTATGCCATCATACAGATAAAGGAATTTTAAAATGCCAGAATGTATAAGAGGCAGCCGTTTCAATACTACAATGATTTATCCTGTATTGTTGGGAATGACATAGTTGAGGGCATTACAGCTGCAACAGCTCAAGAGACTGAGGAAGATTTCACTTATCATGGTATGGATACTACATTTTTTGAGACTGTTGTTGATTTGGCTAATGATGGTTTCGAATCTATTGATACACCTACATCGAACCAATCTACTGCAAGCGGAAGAGACAACCCTTCAACATCGTCAAGGAGGCCAAAGAGGAAGAGGGGAAGCACGGTAGGATCGTTGGATTCGATTTGCGAAGTGATCAAAGATCTATTTGCATGCATTACAATAGGCCTTGCACAGCCTCTGAAAGTGGATAGAACATCTACTATGAAAAATGATGCAGCGGATTTGTATAAAGCACTTAAAGAAATCCCTGGCCTCAGCGAGGCTACAATGCTTGATGCATATGAAAACTTAATGCATGATCCAGAATCAGCCGTATTGTTCTTGACAATGGATGAAGGGGAGAGAGTCACATATATGATACGAAAGTTTGGAGGACTTTAGTTGATCCATGTTTATTTGATCCATGTTTCAAATCAAAACTAATGTTTCATATTAAAACAATCAGAATTATGGATTTAATCTGTTGTTTTTAAAATGTGATCTTGTGATGGATTTAATTAGAATTATGGATTTAATCTTGGCATTGTAAACCTGTCTCACAATGCAGTTATGGTTCTTCTGGTCCAATGTGTTGTTTACTGTATTTTCTATTCATGTGCTGGGTTAAATGTAATGACTATGGTAATATGAGCTAGCTATTGTGAATTTGTATTTTCTATTCTGTTTTACAGTCCTTTGATATATTTGTCCATTTACTGATATTCACATGATTACTTTCTTGATTGATTGGTTTGACCCACAAATTACAAACTTGGGAGTTTGAGGGATTGTTCATTATTTAAGGCTTACTAGTGAATCAGCCTTGCACTCAAAAATAGTGGAAATAATGTTCAACCAATTATGGTTGAACATAATTTATGCTATTTTTTAGTGCAAGGTTAATTCACTAGTTTAAGAATGAACAATAGAGAAAATCCTCTATCCTTTATGCTATTTTGTTTTACAGTCCTTTGATATATTTGTCCATTTACTGATATTCACATGATTACTTTCTTGATTGATTGGTTTGACCTACAAATTACAGACTTGGGAGTTTGAGGGATTGTTCATTGTTTAAGGCTGGTGAGAGGGATTGTTCATTCTTAAACTAGTGAATCAGCCTTGCACTAAAAAATAACAGAAATTATGTTCAACCAATTATGGTTGAACATAATTTATGTTGTGTTTGAGTGCAAGGCTGATTCACTAGTTTAAAAATGAACAATAGAGAAAATCCTCTATCCTTTATGCTATGGATATCTATACCCTATTGTAGAGCTCCCATTTCAGCACAAGCTTTGAGCATGTTGGAAAATGTGGACTGATCAATTTGGCAACCCATTTGTTTCATTTGGTAGAACAGTGTGACTGTCTCATGAGGACACCCATGGCATCCACCATGCTTTGACACTTGTCATACATGTTAATAAGATTATTCTTAACTGTTGTAGCCCTTCTTCACAATCACCTCAAGTGCCATGTAGGTTGGTGTTCTGCAAGTTATATGGAGTTAGCCCATCCCAACGGAACATCTATATTCATATCTTCATTTTTTTCAAGTACAGAAACCCATCAGCTATGACAAATACAAATGCAAATGCTTTTCTTCTTCATAATGTCACAAGGATAGTAACAATTCAAGTGGCAATTACACAAGGGACAGTCACTGTGAGACGTCCTCATTTGTGACAAGGACAGTCACAAATGAGGATAGTCACTGTAAAGACAACATGATAATGTACAGTCATTGTAAGGACAGTCACAAATGAGGACATCTCTCTATTGCACTAAAATGAGGACATCTCACAGTGACTATCCCTTGTGTAATTGTCACTTGAATGTATTGGTATTGAACCATGCAAATGATTTTCTTCTTGATAATGTCACAAGGAAAGTCACAATTCAAGTGGCAATTACACAAGGGACAGTCACTGTGAGACGTCCTCATTTGTGACAAGGATAGTCACAAATGACACAAGGACAGTCACATAATTTCTTTTGTATTTGAGTGCAAGGCTGATTCACTAGTTTAAGAATGAACAATCCCTCTCAGCAGCCTTAAACAATGAACAATCGCTAAAACTCCCAAGTCTGTAATTTGTGGGTCAAACCATCAATCAAGAAAGTAATTTGTGGGTCATGACTTCATAGAGGATTTTCTCTATTGTTCATTCTTAAACTAGTGAATCAGCCTTGCACTCAAACACAACAGAAATTATGTTCAACCATAATTGGTTGAACATAATTTTTGCTATTTTTGAGTGCAAGGCTGATTCACTAGTTTAAGAATGAACAATTGTTTGAACATAATTTCTGTTGTGTTTGAGTGCAAGGCTGATTCACTAGTCTAAGAATGAACAATCCCTCAAACTCCCAAGTTTGTAATTTGTGGGTCAAACCAATCAATCAAGAAAGTAAAATCTTTTGTCCATAATTCCTTTTTGCAAGAAGTTGGATGGATCACTTCAACCTGAGCATCCATGTTTCCCACTTCTTTTGATAGCACTAAATATGTCATAACGCAATGTTGATAACATGACTATATTAAATATAACATAAGAACATTAAATATAACACGACAACACTACAATATATCATAACTAATTATGGTTGAATCAACCTTGCCACCTTTTATTTTTCTCAATGAATTTTGTTTAATTTTGGGATATAGGCTCGATGGCTCTTGTCAATGTGCCAAACTGTCAATGTGGTGGTGGACGGTGCGTTATGAAGACTTCACGGCCACAAAACAACCCTGGACGACAATTTTGGTGCTGCCCAAATAGAAAAAAGGTTGCTAATGTCTATATATTTAATGTTTGTAATGTAAATATTATTCATTATATTATAAGAACTAATGTAGATTGGGCATCACAGGGAAATAATGGCTGCGGATATTTTAGTTGGGTCGATGACAACTCATTTGCACCTATCCGCCCATCTCCACTTATCCGCGATGAAAGATTTGAGTGTAAAACGTGTCAAACTAGGGCAAATGCGAAAATTATATTTTTACGATGCCTTCTATGTATTGTAATTGCATATCTTTGTTTCGACCATATGGGGAGATGAGCTCATGAATTAGTCAGTTTAGTATTTTCATATTGTAACTAGTATTTTAATATGGATATGGTGTAACTTCTCTTTGCGTCAAGTGCACATATATATGGTTTCCATCTTTTTTTATAATAATTCTTCATGTTTATGGCTCAGGTGAGCCCCAATCTGCTATCAGTCACATGATTTAACGTTAGTGTTTTCTTGGTTATTGTTTTGTAGAATTCTAACCCAGATTTGTTGAATGTACTTCATTGGTGTACTAACAAAAGCACAAAGTAGTCATATGCTCTATGTATGCAGTGTCCACAGACAAAAACACGAGTTTGGGCATGAGAGAGCGTCAAAGACTCATCAGATTATAACACTGTATCTATATTATGTAAATGAGAAATGCCTCATTCAAGTTATAATTTCATATCTGCTAATGAGGAATGCCTCATTCAAATTGTAATCTTATGTTTTGAAGCTAGATCGAAGGTTTTCTCCACCCGACTCTTTCCTACCGGTGCTCCTATTGAGCCGGGTTGACAACATTTTGAAAAAAAATAATAATAAAATGAATGGCTTATTTATGATGATGACTTGTGTATTTTGGAGTTTGTTATTTTATAAATTTGTATAGGAATTTTTTAAAAAAAAAAGTTATACAAAATGTTAAATTTTTTAAAAACTTATAAACATTTTTATTTCAAAATATTATAAAATTAACCTTGATAGAAAAATAAAATAAATATTCAAAAACGCCATGTGAAAAACATAATTACATTTGAAAAAAAAAAATTAAAAGTTATACAAAATGTTAGATTTTTTAAAAACTTATAAACAAAATTTTATTTCAAAATATTATAAAATTAATTTTGATAAAAAAATAAAATAAATATTCAAAAACACCTACAAAATGTAAAAAACATAATTTACATTTGAAAAAATCACAAAAAATTTATACAAAATGTTAAAATTTTAAAAAATTTATAAACATAATTTTATTTCAAAATATTATAAAATTAACTTTGATAGAAAAATAAAATAAATAATTACATTTGAAAAAATCCAAATTGTTTATATTCAAATAAATTCAACAATAAAACAAATTCTTACTCAGTGCATATTCCAATTTCAGTTTGTTGCACCCAAACGCGAAAAATACATCTTCTAAGTCATCTTTCGAAAGCACCATATTCCAAAATTGACTATATCTGATATGTCATGCACCAAACAAGCCTTGACTAGATGTTGAGTGATTTTTGAAATGTGTTGATAGATTTTAATAGGATGTTGAAAGATTTAAGAAAGGTATTGAATGATTTTTAAAAAAACCCCATTCTACCGCTAAAGTGGTAATGATAGCAAGTCCGCAGTCAATTCATTTTACAATTAAATGTTTTTATCTTTTAATTAAATATTTGTGCGTTCTATTATTAGGAGACTTGTGCTTTTTATTTTGATTATCTGGTGAACGGTTAATGCACAAAATGTGACATATTTTGGGGGCACTTTGAAAAAAAGTCAATTTTGACCCTAATATTTTTTAAGATCTCAACTGGCAGACGAAGACAACCAAAAGAAATCATCAAAACTCAACTTATAATTCAGCTCTACATATGAACGTCGTCTAAATCATAAACTAAAACACATATCTTACCAAAAGAACACTTAGTTTTTTTTATAAAACGTCCCTTATATATTTTAAGTTTTAGTTTGTGATTTATCTTATACTCCTACATATGTATTATTTTAAATTTTTAAGCAGTTGCTGCTCCACTAAAGTAGGAAAAGATTCTAATTTATCCTTTCCGCTTAATTTAAAATCTACATGGGAACACTCCAGCCGTTTAAATTTAAGCAAAAATTAAAATTATGCATAAGCAGCTGCATGGAGACATGAGATTAGAATGTAAAGGTTCTGGTAGGCTTCCCCTAAGCCGATTAGTACCATTTTGTGAGAAATAGCCAGAGCTTTTCCACAGTACCATAATTTGAAGTCCCACCTGTAACCAGTGACTATTTAACTGGACCACAAACTTTTCTGAAATGCAGAAACCCTCAAAAGCACTAAGGCAGAACTGTTCCTCCTGCCCACGATCTACAGTGTTCCCTCTGGCCCGCTGCACTGTCGAAAACCTTTCCCACTAAAAATTATTTTTTCATAAATAATTGCGTGAATTAAGGATCTGACAACCCTTCTCTATTTTGTGAACAAACATGGCGTTTGAAAAATGTTCGGTGGGAAGCAGATGGGATTTGTCGGTTGAAAATACAGAAAATTGGTCTCCAGTTTATCAGGGTTTTGAAATTTTGATCTCGAAAAAAGAGATACATCACACCTAGCCCTAATCACCGCATATGTTGGGGGTAGTGGGCCAAAGGAAGGGACAGATCCATCAATATCTGTGAAGTACACTTCCAGAAGCAGTTGAAAACAACAATTCATTCCGATAGGGTTGGCATTTACCGGCAAAATCGATCATTTAGGGCCGTATACACCTTAAAAAAGCCTTTGAATAATATTAGCAAATCCCCCACAAACCAAAACCAAAATCATTTCAAACCATAAACAAAATTCTTATCAGAATAAGAAATTGGAAAAAATCAAAGCTTGAAAATGTAGGCATTTTTTTCTTCAATATTCTACATCAGATTCCAGGATACATCTGCAGAATGAAGAGAGTAGATAAGATGGAAAACATCACAAGATTCAATCATCTGTTATTCTATAAAAACAAATTAGCTCTAGATATAGAGGTGAAGGCTTTCCATATGCAATAAGATACTAGATCCAAAGCTATTTCCGTGGACATTTCAGGGACCATGGCTTTATCTTGTAGCAAACCCATCTACAGGAACAGAGGCTTCTAATGCTACCACAAACATTAATTCATTATATTATTCACTGTAACAGCATTTAGTACTGTAAATTATGCCTGTGCATCACGCAACTTATCCAGCATAAGTTTTTTTGTATCAGATCAAATAACATTATTATTTATACTAATATCCATTGATTCCTTACAACCAGGTTCCGCCAACAAAATGCTCAGAATGGGAGCTAGTAATAACACATTCAAGATCTGAATATTGTTGGAAACTTCCTTACACATAAATTAGTGCATTAATAAATAAAATTCAATCCATAAGTGATTCATATAATCACTACATCAAGGATTTATCTAAACTTGATACTGATAAATCAAAGCTTTAACAATCCGGACAGATCAAAGATTTGGCAACATAATTGCCACAAATCTATTAGGATGGACAGAAAAACAAAAACAAGAGGAAGGTCATACGTTCCTCTTCACTAAAATGATGCAAATCAATAGATATTATATTCAGCCATGACTGCTGCACATTCAGGTTGCTTCTCAGCAGATTTGAAAGAAAATGGACCAGTCATTCTTTCATCAGAATTGATTCCATTGTTGTGGGTTAGGTAAACTGGACCCTCGTTCACATCAGTCGGAGTGCTGCATTTTGAATCAGGGCTGCTCAGGGCTTCTGCCTTACACAATTCATGAGGACGCTCACCTACAACGGGGATACTGAATTTACCGTCCTTGCCGCTCAGTCCTGTAGCATAAAAGGTTTGCTTTCCATCTGCATCCTTACACTGCACTGCTACTGTGGCACCTGTAAATAACCATGATCTATTAGAAACAGATCTCTACATTTAACTAAATCATAACCACAAGTCACTATTCCCTTTAGCAAAATCCGCTGCATTAGATCAGTTTTCCCAAATGAACGCTTCATTTTACACCCCGAAGTGCAAGGAAACTTAACTTCTAAAAGCATTTGATAAACTATACTACCCAACAAGGATGAACACTCAAGTAACACAGCCGATCTGTTAAACACAAACCATTGTTGATCTAAACCCAATGCCAAACAAACACCATCACACTGTTCACAAAATGCCCAAAAAAGATACGAATGGGTTTCCACAAACCCTATTAAAAGATAGCATTCAAGTAACACAGCAGATCTATTCAACATAAGCCATTATTGATCTAAACCCAAGATCAAGTAAACACCATTACACTGCCCACAAAATGCCCAAAACAGACACAAGTGTGTTTCCACAAACCCTATTAAAAGGTATCAGAGCATTGCACATCAGACCTGGTCTTTTAAAAGCTAAAATGGCAGAAAACAACACACCCATTTGAATAACAATGGAAAATGGAAAATGTGATTGGGAAATGCTCACCAGCAATAGCGGGAGAGATTCTGGTGGGAAATCCAGAGTGACAGTTATCACAGTAGACCTTGCCAGTCACAGAGAAGTTCTCGGAGGCGCGAGCCACACTCAACAGAGCCAAGAGGCAGACCACTGCTACTGCTCCCATCTTCGCCATTTGCAACTATTCTTGATCTCTCTTTCTGCTTTCAACAAGATCCGAAAACCAACTGAAGAGGAAAAGCCAATGCGATACAGGTGTGGGAGAATAAGTTGTTATATGGAGTGATTCACCGAGTACGGTGGACTCCAAAAGATCACATTCCGCGTTAAGCTTAAACACGCTGATTTATTGACAGTTGTCCTGATTTATAGGGTTTTGTAAAATCTTACACACTCAATAGTTGTGGTTAGACGTTAAGAATATAAAATATATATTTAGGAATAAGGATTTAGTTTCGAGAGTGATAATGATGGAATGGATTTCATGTGGGTCATGTCCAATGATTCGATTTGATGTTTTGTGAACAAGGTGGAAGGAAAAAATCAAATAGTCATTCAAGATGCCTAAGTTGTCACTACCATGTAGATATTAATGCTAGTTGATGTTCTAATGATCTAATAATGTAATGAACCTGATTCTTATGAACCTGATTCTTATGAATTAAAAATACAATAAGGTGGGTAGATAACATAGGGCACAAGTACCCAACATTACCTACATATCTAAACAAAGGAACTCTATTGATAGGATATGTCCTTTGTGATTGGTTGAATCTATGGGATAGAAAGAAATATTGGAAGAGGAAAATAAAACATGAAAAGAAAATGTAAATTAAGCATGTAACATATAACCATGCACATATATAATCATCTTATCATATTAGCATTGGATCATCTAGTAATGCAATCCTCTTCCAATGATTGTCAAGGATGCATGCTTACATGTAATGGAGATGGAATTAGTGAGCAAGAATGTTTTCATCATCATGAGAAATATAATGGTGGTGCAACCTATAGTGGTTTGGTTACACCTATGTAGGTATATTAATACTAGAATAGGCATATTCCACCAATGACACATTCAAACACATAATCACACAAAGGTTAATAAGCCAAGTAATCCCTAGTAGGTATAAAATTAAAAATATGTGCATGGTTATATGTTACATGTAATATAAAATTAAAAATATGTGCATGGTTATATGTTACATGCTCAATTTACATTTTCTTTTCATGTTTTATTTTCCTCTTCCAATATTTATTTCTATCCTATGGATTCAACTAATTGCAAAGGACATATCCTATGAGTAGAGTTCCTTTGTTTAGATATGTAGGCAATGTTGGGTATGTGTGCCCTATGTTATCTACCCACCTTGTTCTATATGTTTCTATAGACCTACTTCTTATCTCCTTCTCATATTTCTAAACCCTTATATGTAAAAATGAGTGCAAGTATGAGAGTAATAAAAAAGTAAGTAAATTACATATAAGGGTTTAGAAATATGAGAAGGAGATAAGAAGTATGTCTATAGAAACATATACAACAAGGTGGGTAGATAACATAGGGCACAAGTACCCAACATTGCCTACATATCTAAACAAAGGAACTCTACTGATAGGATATGTCCTTTGCGATTGGTTGAATCCATAGGATAGAAATAAATATTGGATGAGGAAAATAAAACATGAAAAGAAAATGTAAATTAAGCATGTAACATATACCATGCACACATATAATCATCTTATCATATTAGCATTGGATCATCTAGTAATGCAATCCTCTGCCAATGATTTTCAAGGATGCATCATGTAAGCACATGTAATGGAGATGGAATTAGTGAACAAGAATGTTTTCATCATCATGAGAAATATAATGGTGGTGCAACCTATAGTGGTTTGGTTACACCTATGTAGGTATATTAGTACTAGAATAGGCATATTCCACCAATGACACATTCAAACACATAATCACACAAAGGTCAATAAGCCAAGTAATCCCTAGTAGGTATAAAATTAAAAATAAGGGCTAATGCCAATGAATAAACCCATAATATAAGGTATGAAGCCATTACGTGGGGTAAGATCCCACAAGTAGGAAGGATAATACTTAGTGTCATTCTTTCTAATGTATTTGAAAATGGCTCAAGGGAGCACAACAATATAAGATGTAATCATGAATTCTTATATTGAATAAGTAAACTTGCATGCCCAATGTAATGTAATAAAGTCAAACAATATCTAAGAGGGGAAGGTTAGCGCCCCCCACATGTCAAAAGATATATCAATAATAGTGTATATATAGAGGGGGTGCATGATGCTCCTCATATCAAAAGATGGGAATACAAGTCTAAACATGGAGGGGGATTGTTAGTGTAATAAGTTATTTTCTTATTAATTAAATCATATTGATTTAATTACTAAGACACTTATTATCTCTTTCTACTTAACCTAAACTTAGGCATATAATAATTAATTGCTTTATTAATTATTATCATGCAACCTAGGTTTGTTCAGCCTTTTACGGTTTTGATCTCCTTTTATAAGTATTGATCTCATTTGTATTCTTAACATCATTCAACACAATAATATTTCATTGTGATTGCTACAACTTTTGTTTTTGCACATCAAAGATTTCTCCTCTCTTGTGGATCAATGTGTTCAGGCCTCTCTAGCTTCTTGCTTCTCTCTCTTTCTATGACAGGTGTTTGCATGCACATGTTCTTGGGAGTTGTGGGTTGTTTACTCATCAAATCCAATATGGTATCAGAGCTTCATATCTGTTTGCCCATGTCCTTTTCTTGAGAGAATTGACCATGTTCATCAGACATGTGTTTCAGAGGGTTTTCTGTTGAATCTAAGGGGACCTCTCTTTCTGGTCATCTTGGCTTCAAACGAACCTCACAGTTGTGTTCAGAGTGCCCAAGAACCCTTAGATCCATGTAAATTTTGTCCATTTTGGACAAAGTTAGAATTTGTGGCAAAAACATTTGCAACCGACCTCGACACGGATCTTGAGGCGACCACTGGTATTTTGGAGCATTTTTTTCTCAAACACACCTCATTGTTGAGCTCGCAGTGGCCAAGAGCCCCCAGATCCATATAAGGCACATCTGATTCGAATGTCATTGCATTCTGAGGCAAAAAAATATGTGTGCTAGGTCATACGGCCTGGGCACACAATCTGAGGCACTTGACGTAGTACAAATTTTAAAAAATAAAAATTGAATGGGAACCATTGCGAGTGGCCTGCCAGCGGCTACTGTGGTGTAACTGCCAATGTGACCGTTGAGTTTAACCATCAGTGGTCATAGCTAACTACCTGCGGTTTCCAGCAATTTAGCCCCTTCTTCCGCTAGTCCAGGTCACATGGGGGACCAACCCCTAGCCGCACAGCCCCTAGCTGGCATTCAACCATAGGTCATGTGGCGACCAAGGGCCAGATTTTTTCAGCCTTGGGGGCCTATAGGTTTTTTGCTGCGATGACCATTTGGCTGTCAAATTTAAGCCTGTGGATGATGACATCAGCACTACATCACCCCTCTTCTGCACTTTTTTGGGCCCATCAGCATATGTGTGGTTTTTTGCTCATAACTTGAGCATACGGTGTCGAAATCGGGCAAACAAGATATCATCAAAAAGATGGTTCTGAGCTCTATCCAGATCTAGAGGTTTAAATTTCTGATTTTTCTTTTTTGATATTTTTTTACTATCAAAGCCAAATGTTTAGTTTCACACTCTGGGAGCTCTATCTTGCACATCCAAACTCCATTTTGGAAAAATGATATATCATTGGAAAGCTTGTTCTGATACTTTTTTAGTGTTGCGATTAATTTTTCTAGATTCTTCTCCAAATATGTTTTATTCAGTTTCTTGCATTTTTGCACTCTAGTGGATATCTTAGATGTTACATGTCTTGGGATCTTTTCCTTATGTGGAATGGCTTGTCTTTGGTTGTTCTTTTGTTTCAGCAGCCTTCACTCTTTTTTGAGAAGTGTATACTTCACTTTTGTAGCATTTTTTTATGCACGCACACTAAGATAAAGTGTCATTCTATTGCATGTATGTGATCTTGCACATGTTTGTGCTCTATGTACTCACACTCCATTATAAAGTTCCAGGGGGGGTTTTATGTTTGTCTTTGTTTTCCATCTACTTTTTTCATGTGAGCATTCCTCCAATGACATTAGCCTTAGGTATCTCTATATGTGTTTGTACTCTCTCTACACCTTCGATGTTTTAGATTCTTCTTCATCATGCAATTCATATTGGACATCCTTTTGACTGTACCACTAATACATTTGGGGTGAAATTGCGACGGCAATTTGTGACGACAGGCAAATGTCATGCGGTTTTGGCTTTTTTTTTTTTCAAATATAGCCTGACATCGTCGCAATTTGCGACGACAATACATTTGGCAACGTCGCCATTGCGACGTTGTCGGGATATAAGGACAAAAAAAAAAAGGAACATTGTCATTTCTGTTTTCAACAGCGCCGTAACCCTCTGCGAAATCACATCAGGATATAAGGGCAAAAAAAACAAGAACGTTGTCATTTGTGTTTTCAACAGCGTCGTAACCCTCCGCGAAATCACATCGGGATATAAGGTCAAAAAAAAAAAGAACGTTGTCATTTGTGTTTTCAACAGCGCCATAACCCTCCGCGAAATCACAGCTACAATTTCTGAGTACGTTGGGTTTATTTTTCTTTTGCCATTATTATGTAATCTGGTATTCAGCTGTTAGAGAGCTAAAATACCCAGAAATGAGGACATATCTATGTTGAATTTATTGTTAGCGGCTTTGGTTATTTAGAAGTTTAATTTTATTTATTCATCTTTCAAGCACAAACATTTTGTGGACCGTAACGTCTTCATTGTTTCGGGTATGCAGTGAAATAGCCCTAACTTGCAATTGCGATGTTGTCGGGATATAAGGGCAAAAAAAAAAAGGAACGTTGTCATTTGTGTTTTCAACAGCACCGTAACCCTCCACAAAATCACATCGGGATATAAGGGCAAAAAAAACAAGAACGTTGTCATTTGTGTTTTCAACAGCGCCAAGAGAGATTCCCTCCGCGAAATCACAGCTACAATTTCTGAGTACGTTGGGTTTATTTTTCTTTTGTCATTATTATGTAATCTGGTATTCAGCTGTTACAGAGCTAAAATACCCAGAAATGAGGACATATCTGTGTTGAATTTATTGTTAGCGGCTTTGGTTATTTAGAAGTTTAATTTTATTTGTTCATCTTTCAAGCACAAACGTTTTGTGGACTGTAATGTCTTCATTGTTTCGGGTATGCAATGAAACAGCCCTAACTTGCGACTACCTTCACGGTACTTGTGTACATTATCATGTTGTCTTTACAGTGACTATCCTCATTCAAGTGGCAATTACACAAGGGACAGTCACTGTGAGATGTCCTCATTTGTGACAAGGACAGTCACACTTAGGACATCTCATAGTGATATTCCCTTGCGTAATTTCCACTTGAATGTATTGCTATTGAACCACATTAATGCTTTTCTTCTTCAACAAATGAGGACAGTCACTGTAAAGACAACATGATAATGTACACAATTACCAAAAAATGATCTTGTTAATTGATGTAACACTTTGTCTTGCTCACTCCCTATCCTTCACTAGGGTCTCTTTAGGCCAATGTTTTGACTTGATAGGGTACTTAACTATCCCTACACTCTTTAGGTATCTCTACCCAAGATCCCACTCCTTCAACTAGTGCACACCAACAAGAAATACAACGAACTCTGCTCAATACCAATCTAGCTACTAGGACACTCCTAGTCTTGTCTTCACAAATTGAAACACATTCAACTAGAACTTTACTCCATGGAGAGGCTGGCCACTAGGACCTCTATTGGTTTCAATATTACTCCTTCACCTATACTTTTCATCAGTACTTCAATCCGGTTCATCAAACCATGCCAATTGCACCCAAAAATAGGCTGCTAGCAATTAGGCCTTTGTCAAGCCTTTTTGTTTATATTAAGCCACCTAAAGGGCTTAGGATTCAGATGCCCTTTATTGAGAACTCCAAGATATCTAAGGTCTTCTCCTCCTAGATTTTTTGTACACCAACTGCTACAGCCATGCCTGAAAACAAGTATTTTGACACAACTTGGACAGTCTGACTAAGAGTTTGTTTTCTTAGCAGCCAAAGAAACTCACCCAATCTTCTAATTTGGCTTGGGGCTTCTTTAGATGTGTGTCTACCTCTCCATGAGATTTTAGTTGAAGCAACCAATGCATTCAACTTGTTGTAATCTTCTTGTAATGATTTGTCATCCCTAACTGTGCTCAACTGACTCACCTAGGACATCATTGCAAACATAGAAAATGAGCTTCCCAGGGCCCCTCCTTCCAAACATATAGTACATGGAGTCTCCTCACCCATTCCAAGAGCCTGTACAAAATTGACAATGGAATGATGAGCTAAGACTCCATTTGTTCAACCTGCCTGGTTCAAACCAATGATAGGGTACTTAACAAAAGAATTAACAAACTAGTTGGAATGCTTCAAAACTAAAAAAAAACACAACACAGAATAAAAAAACAACTTGTACTAACTTTTCCAATAGACACTGCGAGCTATCTAATCCATTAATCAACTGAAAACAAAGAAACAAAAAAACTCAAGAATTCACTAAAACCGTGTTACTCTACAAATCTTCTTAATTCCAAATGTTTTTCCCCCCAACCTTTTGCACAGATCGATGGAGGCCTCTTATAGTTGATCTGATGCCTAATTCAATGGTTTCATATAGTTACATAACCATCTTACTCGAAAATGCTCCCTTGCACAAATGTTGTCAATGTTGTGAATGACAACATTGACAACTTGTTACAACCTTTGGGATTTTGGTTCAAAACTTATTGTTCAAACACCATAAGACCCTAACCATGACTTAGTTAGGCTATTTAGACCTCACATAGGCCACTTCTACACTTCTTTGCCCAATTTGACCCCTAAATGCTTCATTCCCACTTTTGCCACAATATTGGTAACTTGGGTACAAATTGGCACTTGCCTTCACAAAGGTCACACATGAGGACATCTCACAGTGATCAATTGTCCCTTGTGTAATTGCCACTTGAATGTATTGCTATTGAACCACATTAATGCTTTTCTTCTTCAACAAATGAGGACAGTCACTCTAAAGACAACATGATAATGTACACTCACTGTAAGGACAGTCACAAATGAGGATATCTCACAGTGACTGTCCCTTGTGTAATTGCCGCTTGAATGTATTGCTATTGAACCACATTAATGCTTTTATTCTTCAACAAATGAGGACAGTCACTCTAAAGACAACATGATAATGTACACTCACTGTAAGGATAGTCACAAATGAGGACATCTCACAGTGACTGTCCCTTGTGTAATTGCTACTTGAATTACACAAGGGACAGTCATTGTGAGATGTCCTCATTTGTGACAAGGATAGTCACACATGAGGACATCTCATAGTGATTGTCCCTTGTGTAATTTCCACTTGAATGTATTGCTATTGAACCACATTAATGCTTTTCTTCTTCAACAAATGAGGACAGTCACTCTAAAGACAACATGATAATGTACACTCACTGTAAGGACAGTCACAAATGAGGACATCTCATAGTGACTATCCCTTGTGTAATTTCCGCTTGAATTACATAAGGGACAGTCATTGTGAGATGTCCTCATTTGTGACAAGGATAGTCACACATGAGGACATCTCACAGTGATTGTCCCTTGTGTAATTGTCACTTGAATGTATTGCTATTGAACCACATTAATGCTTTTCTTCTTCAACAAATGAGGACAGTCACTCTAAAGACAACATGATAATGTACACTCACTATAAGGACAGTCACAAATGAGGACATCTCACAGTGACTGTCCCTTGTGTAATTGCCGCTTGAATTACACAAGGGACAGTCATTGTGAGATGTCCTCATTTGTGACAAGGACAGTCACACATGAGGACATCTCACAGTGATTGTCTGTAATGTCCCCTTTTTGGCTAACTTGGAAAACAGGAACAATTACTCCACTTCTCAGACTTACTCTATCAAATACTTACAATTAAACTAAGTAATGGAGGTTACTTAAGATATCAACCGCTATTTCAGATTCAATCACAATATGTGTGCAAGATGATATTGATACCAATATGTTTAATAGCACTGTCGGATATAATGATATGAAATATGCTATGAATATGATGTTTCCTATCACTTATAGTGATAGTATAATGATGCTATGTCTGATATAAACAATATCGATATACAATCAATAAGTATTGCTTACAGCAATGTATTTGCTGTGTCTGATATGATGATGTAATTATGCAAATGTGTAATATCGCTATGAGTGATATGTTGCTATTTCAGATTCTGAATTATATGCTTGCAACTTCAAATATTGATGATGTTTCTGACTATCCTTTCTATCTGTGCAATCATGGTGTTGTCTCTGATCTGCAATGATAAACTTGAAACCAAACTGCCAAAGGCAGATGCTCTATTGAGTATATCCAAATATGGATAAGTAAATAAAGTTCTAATGATGCCTTGAGTGACTGACGAGAATGCATTCTTATATTGTCTTTAACAAATGAAGAGATGCTATGAATGAGACGTGTCTTGTTTCTTCCTCCATGTCCCTTTGTTAATCACACCTTTCCATAATCCGACAGTTCACATAATATTATTTCATTATTTTCTGATCATAGATAACTCCCAGATTGACTCAATATCAAATCTTTTTATGAAGGTAATCTTCCCTAATTGGTAGTGCAACCAGTAGTTAACATCCATTGTGTTTGTATTAGTTTGGTCTAACTATCATTAGTATTTAGTCAATCGATATTAACTCTTGCCTTATCCCATATTGTTATGATTATATCCAATCTTTCTACTCTGATATAAGTTGATATCATTTTCTGATAATTGTCCATTTATTGGTTGATTGCTGGTAATGGAGTTTGATCTTCAAATTGACTTCCATTCCTGTTAATACTTAAGGATACATTGTACTTATTATCCATGACTGATGCCTCATTCATCAATAGCTTGTGATATAATCACTGATGCTTTTGTGTTTCTACAAGATGTCGTTTATCTCAGACAATCGATAATCTTTCAATCCTTTAGTCGATATCCTCCTATGTGGTGTCTATTGATATAGATAGTAGAATTCAATCTAGTTTAAGTTATTGTCATGATAACATAGGAAGTGATGGTGCATATTTGCTAGCGGGTCTTCATGTTTGATATTGCTTTATCGGATATGTCATTGTCTAAACTTGTGCAATTAATGATTATTTATAATATATGAATGGTTATCCTTCTTGCTTATCAATACATCTTCTGAAACACATAGCGACCTATCCCTTATTCATATCATGTTGATCTTGACTTCATAGTATTTGGTTCATTAATCATCCTCTCATGGTATCGATGTGTAATGACTAGTGATTGTTGTATCACTTCTTCATTCCTCATCGTGATAGATAATGCAGATGTTTAATGTAGATGTATATCGATTACAGATATTCGATATTGTTTTAAATGTTATTATTATTATTATTATTATTAATGTTATTGTTATTATTAAATATTATAATTAATGATGTTAGTAATATTAATAATATTATAATAAATATTATTATAGTGATAACATATTATTTTATATTGAGAGGTTTATTAATATTATTTATATATTAAAATTATTATATCAATAATTGATTTAATATTATTACTTAATATATTATTATAATATAATATATATAATTTATTAATAATTATTTATTATTAATTTATATTATAATTATAATCATAATTATATTATTTATTAATATTTTAATATTATTTAATTAACATATTACTTATTATGCTAACTATATATTATTATTATCTTTTGATAATAATTATATATTATTGTTATATACCGTTAATAATAGATTATTATATATCATCTAATCATTTTATTATTATACTAAGTTCAATATGTCACGGCTCATGACATTGTCCCTTGTGTAATTGCCACTTGAATGTATTGCTATTGAACCACATTAATGCTTTTCTTCTTCAACAAATGAGGACAGTCACTCTAAAGACAACATGATAATGTACACTCATTGTAAGGACAGTCACAAATGAGGACATCTCACAGTGACTGTCCCTTGTGTAATTGCCACTTGAATTACACAAGGGACAGTCATTGTGAGATGTCCTCATTTGTGACAAGGACAGTCACACATGAGGACATCTCACAGTGATTGTCCCTTGTGTAATTGCCACTTGAATGTATTGCTATTGAACCACATTAATGCTTTTCTTCTTCAACAAATGAGGACAGTCACTCTAAAGACACCATGATAATGTACACTCACTGTAAGGACAGTCACAAATGAGGACATCTCATAGTGACTGTCCCTTGTGTAATTGCCACTTGAATGTATTGCTATTCAGCCACATTAATGCTTTTCTTCTTCAACAAATGAGGATAGTCACTCTAAGGACAACATGATAATGTACACTCACTGTAAGTGTACATTATCATGTTGTATTACAAATGGACCTTATGTTGGTCGGGATATAAGTGCAAAAAAAAAAAGGAACATTGTCATTTGTGTTTTCAACAGCGCCGAGAGAGATTCCCTCCGCGAAATCAAGCAGGTTATCATTTGTGTTTTGAACAAAGCGGGTTGTCATTTGTGTTTTGAACAGCACCGAGAGAGATTCCCTCCGCGAAATCAAGCGGGTTGTCATTTGTGTTTTCAACAGCGCCGAGAGAGATTCCCTCCGCAAAATCACAGCTACAATTTCTGAGTACGTTGGGTTTATTTTTCTTTTGTCATTATTATTTAATCTGGTATTCAGCTGTTAGAGAGCTAAAATACCCAGAAATGAGGACATATCTGTGTCCAACACATTTTAAAATGATCACCCCCCTATTATTGTATCACTTCCTCCTTGTTCCTCATTCAAGTGGCAATTACACAAGGGACAGTCACTGTGAGATGTCCTCATTTGTGACAAGGACAGTCACACATGAGGACATCTCACAGTGATTGTCCCTTGTGTAATTGCCTCTTGAATGTATTGCTATTCAACCACATTTATGGGCCCGTTTGGACCACGACACACAGTAGCATCTACAGAGAAGAATATCCCAGGTGTAACAAGTTGTAAGAATATACCAACAGTTCTAAGAAGTTCCCTAGCACGTAGTAGCATCTACAGAGAAGAATATACAACATGAGGGCAGCCACTGTAAAGACAACATGATAATGTACACTCATTGTATGTGTACATTATCATGTTGTCTTTACAGTGACTGACCTCATTCAAGTGGCAATTACACAAGGGACAGTCACTGTGATATGTCCTCATTTGTGACAAGGACAGTCACACATGAGGATATCTCACAGTGACTGTCCCTTGTGTAATTGCCACTTGAATGTATTGCTATTCAACCACATTTATGGGCCCGTTTGGACCACAGCACACAGTAGCATCTACAGAGAAGAATATCCCAGGTGGAATAAGTTGTAAGAATATACCAACAGTTCTAAGAAGTTCCCTAGCACATAGTAGCATCTTCTAATTCTCTATACCACTTCACAAGGTATTGTTTGCACACATTGTTTTTGGTTCTTTTGATGACCCTTGTTTTGAAATTGCTATTAGGCCTTGTAGCTTATATGTTTTGATTGCTGGAGAGCTTCTAAAGCTAAGCAAGAAGACCATTGCACGAGTTATAGCCGTGCGCTCAGGTTTGAAAATTGTATATTTTTTAATCTAATGAATATTTTAACTAGACTTTTAGCTTATTTTTGCTGTATATTTTAATCTAAAGGGAATCATGGATGTGAACTTGAAAGAATTTTGTACTTAGTTCTTATGGAGAGAATAGTAGTAGTTTACAGTCTAATATCAAATAGAGTTTTCCAATTACAGAAAGTTAATGAATTCTAATAGCTTATATGTTTTGATTGCTGGAGAGCTTCTAGAGCTAAGCAAGAAGACCATTGCACGAGTTATAGCCGTGCGCTCAGGTTTGAAAATTGTATATATTTTAATCTAATGTATATTTTAATCCTTTTGCCATGTCATGTAATATGTCTTGCCTTGTAGCTTATATGTTTTGATTGCTAGAGAGCTTCTAGAGCTAAGCAAGAAGACCATTGCACTAGTCGTAGCCGCGCGCTCAGGCATGAAAATTGTATATTTTTTAATCTAATGTATATTTTAACTAGACTTTTAAAATATTAAAAGATTTAACTAGGTCTAAGAAGATTTGTGTACTTTTGACAATTTTGCTTAGTCACTGAAAGTTGTAGACCAAAGTTTTCATAGCCCAATTTTTGGTTCCTGCGAAGAATGATCATGTCAGATAATATAAGTGAAGAACAAAATAGGGAGACAATCGCTAGATTGTGGTCTAACTTGAAAAGAAAAGGTGATGGAAAATGTTATTGTCCCTGCAAAATTTGTAAGGGCTTAAACCGTAGAAGACTGCTAATCAAAACAGTTAAGAGACATTGTAGGGAGAATGGTCACATTGAAGGGGGGCATGACTATCATCCACTGGTAAGTTGTTCATTATATCATTTTAACAATTTATATACATATGAAATCACTTGATGATGAGTTGAAGATCATGGTTTATTTATGTTAATCAATTTTATATAGGTTGATCTCCCCAGGGAAGTACATGATATGGAGGAACATGGGGGTGCGAATATCCAAGGTGAAGATAATGATCCCATGGAAGATGACGATCATGCGCCAGAAAACACAATTGAAGATGATGGTATAAATACATTGATCCATGACACATTTAGTCCAAGCGGATCTGATCATGATGATGATGATAGCCTTGATGTACCTCTACTTGAGAAGGCATACGAGCCCCTATGCAAAGACTCCCAAACAACTCTTCTCTCTGCTGTATTGTTGTTGTTGAACTTGAAGGTTATGAATGGTTTATCCAACATAACAATGTCACGTATGTTAAGGTATGTCATATATGTCTTTATAGTTAACAAAGGGTGAATAATGTACCACTAATATTGTTTATATTAACAACTTATATTTTTTGCTGTAGATTGATAGGCGAGTTTTTGTTACCACCATCAAATATTCTACCTCGCTCATATCGAGAATTATCTGCTATTATGAAAGATATTGGAATGGAGTATCAAGCAATACATGCTTGTCCCAATGATCATATTATATATTATAAAGAACATGAATTTGCAACACAATGCCCTGTATGTCATACGAGTAGATATCGAACAGATCGAATAACAAAAAAGGTGCCTCACAAGGTTCTTTGTTACATCCCCATTATTCCACGGATGCGACAATTATTCAGGTGTACTAGCTTGGCACAATTTATGGATTACCATGCACGCAATAGAAGTCGAGATGACATTATTCGAATCCCTACGGATGGTTTGACATTTATGCACATAGAGGAAAAGTGGCAACAATTCAAAGAAGAACCTCGTAATCTCAGGCTTTCATTGGCAGCGGATGGTGTCAATCCATTTGGAGAGGTGAGATCTGTTTGCTCGGTGTGGCCTGTTTTTGTTATCAACAATAACATTCCTCCGTGGATGTCAATAAAGAGGGAGTAAATTATGTTGGCAATGATTGTTCCAGGTATTTTATCATTTGATAGTTATTAATTTACATGTACTTACAAATCTTACAGTAAAATGGTCACAATAATTATGTAATGTTACTGTTCATTCAACTAGGTAAATATCAAGTTAAAGATATGAATGTATATATTGAGCCTCTTATTGACGAGTTGGTGGAGTTATGGAATGGTGTCACTATGTATGACGTGTCTAGACCAATAGGACAAAGACAATTTCAATTCCATGCAATACTTGTATGGACAATACATGATGCCCCAGGGCTAACACATTTTTGTGGTATGTTATAGTGAATTCAAGTTGCGCATGATAATTCTAATTATAAAAATCAACATATTTAATAATCCAATTATATCATTATCTTGTAGGTCTTCAAACAAAGGGAAAATTTGCATGTCCAGTTTGTGGTCCAAAGATGAAATCTCGTCATTCAAAAATTTTAGGAAAGCATGTGTTTGATGAGTACAGACACTTCCTCCACAGGAATCATAAGTATCGAAGTATGGAAAAACATCTTTTCAATGGGAAAGAAGAGACTACATCAAAGCCATGAAGAATGACACCTCACCTATGGAAGTTGGAATATAATAGAATTAATCGTCGAGGTAATGTCATTCCACTTAATGGTTTATGTTTGTAATTTATATATTTCTATTGTGATTTTTGTTTACTAATTATGTAATTGATGATCGTGAAGGTCGTCAAGGCACTACTGACAACCTTCCAAAGGGACTAAAAAGCTATCCCAGACAATTTAGTAGGTTGCCCTACTACGAGGACCTACAAATTGTGCATTTGTTTGATCTTATGCATGTTGGAAAGAATATAACAGAGACATTGTGGAAAATACTGGATGGAAGGCGTGACAAAGAAAAAATTGTCAAAATTTGTAATGACATTCATGAATCCAATCATGCACTGAAGAATTTCATTCACTCAAATAGCAATAGAGATCAGATTAATATAAGTGCCCTTCCTTGGTTATTAACGGAGCAGTAAAGTGATGCCATAAAAGAAGTCATACGAAAAATTTGATTTCCCACAGGATTTGCTGGGAACATAAGCAATCTCATATCAAAGAAAAGTGAATTTGGGCTAGGGCTCAAAATGCATGATTGGCATACTTTCATCAAGGTAAGTTATGTTCTTCTGTATTTACAATATATTCATAAACTACGTGTACTATTCATTATGTTATGTTAGAAAATAATGAAATGATTGGTTTATAATTACTGTAGTACGTGCTACCTCTATCTCTCCCAGAGCACTTCAACAATAACATCAAACAAGTGATATATGATCTTGGAAAATACATGAGGTAAGCAGTAATATCTGTTCAATTTGTTGTATATATTTATTATATTCACGATTTGTTTTTCTTGCTATGTAATCTATTGTATATTATTTTGTAAAGTCTCGTATTTATATATTTTTTGTGACTTGAATCTCTTAATGTAGGTGGTTGTCATCTAAAGAAATCCATAAAGAAGATATAAACTATTGGAAGAGAAGAATTCCTCATTTACTGTGTGAAATGCAAAAGTGTCTACCTCCAACTTTTTTCAATGCACAAGAACACTACCTCATACACCAAGTTGAGGAGATTGAATTGTGTTTTCCCGTGTTTAGGGCATCGGCCTTTTGAAGCATTGCCTTCATCTTTCTTAAGTCTGAGTTTTAAGTTTGTTTATCTCTCTCGGCGCTGTTGAAAATACAAATGACAACGTTCTTGTTTGTTTTGCCCTTATATCCTGATGTGATTTCACGGAGGGTTACGACGCTATTGAAAACACAAATGAAAACACAAATCCCTTGTGTAATTGCCACTTGAAGGAGGACAGCCACTATAAAGACAACATGATAATGTACACTTACAGTGAGTGTACATTATCATGTTGTCTTTAGAGTGACTATCCTCATTTGTTGAAGAAGAAAAGCATTAATGTGGCTGAATAGCAATACATTCAAGTGGCAATCACACAAGGGACAGTCACTGTGAGATGTCCTCATTTGTGACTGTCCTTACAGTGAGTGTACATTATCATGTTGTCTTTAGAGTGACTGTCCTCATTTGTTGAAGAAGAAAAGCATTAATGTGGTTCAATAGCAATACATTCAAGTGGCAATTACACAAGGGACAATTGATCACTGTGAGATGTCCTCATGTGTGACTATCCTTGTCACAAATGAGGACATCTCACAATGACTGTCCCTTCTGTAATTGCCACTTGAATGAGGACAGTCACTGTAAAGACAACATGATAATGTACACATACAATGAGTGTACATTATCATGTTGTCTTTACAGTGGCTGCCCTCATGTTGTATATTCTTCTCTATAGATGCTACTATGTGCTAGGGAACTTCTTAGAACTGTTGGTATATTCTTACAACTTGTTACACCTGGGATATTCTTCTCTGTAGATGCTATTGTGTGCCGTGGTCCAAACAGGCCCATAAATGTGGTTGAATAGCAATACATTCAAGTGGCAATTACACAAGGGACAGTCACTGTGAGATGTCCTCATGTGTGACTATCCTTGTCACAAATGAGGACATCTCACAGTGACTGTCCCTTGTGTAATTGCCACTTGAAGGAAAAAAGCATTAATGTGGTTCAATAGCAATGTATTCAAGCGGAAATTACACAAGGGATAATCACTCTGAGATTTCCTCATTTGTGACTATCCTTACAGTGAGTGTACATTATCATGTTGTCTTTACAGTGACTGTCCTCATTTGTTGAAGGAAAAAAGCATTAATGTGGTTCAATAGTGATGCAGAGTAGTCAGCAAGAAACTTGGATCTATGTCCCAACCCACTTCAAGACACCAAAATGACTCAACCAATCAATTAGGCTCTGATTTC
Organism: Chamaecyparis obtusa; assembly: GCA_027943335.1. Lineage (NCBI taxonomy): Eukaryota > Viridiplantae > Streptophyta > Pinopsida > Cupressales > Cupressaceae > Chamaecyparis > Chamaecyparis obtusa. Next base: position 1,973,913 of record BSBK01000883.1, read on the forward strand.
TATAGGTTAATGTTTAAACTCTGCAAAGTAATGAATTTGAAGGTTTCAAGGATCACACAACAACTTATGGACTCAATCCCATTCAATAACAAATTTCCTTTTAGGGACAAGTTCCCTGATTTTCTATCAAAAGAGACTTTTAAGGTTCTAGATCTTACTTCCTGCAGAAAAACTTAGAAACCCCTTAGATATCATCTAAATAACAAGAATCATGCATTGGTTGTGATCTAAACAACCCAAGACATCAAAATAACAAACTGACCTAGTGACCCTAGTAGGTCTCCCAAACCTGCTCTGCAGCCATAACTCTGCAACTTGCCAAAGGACTCTAAGAAGTTATATGTTTTCTGAGTACCCTTTTTGGATTTCTAACAGACCACCAACTCATCCCAGACCCTGACTCCACTCCAGCATATCAATGTCTTCATTGAGTCCGCAGACCTAATGCATGCTTTTAGGTGTGGGTTCCAAAACAAAGCATTGAAAATGGGTGTATGAAACCAAGATCAGAGTTTTGGAGTGTTCTCCTGATCTAGATAAACAAGAATGCACAAGTTTTCAAGTCCTCAATACGATGCAAGCTTCTGATTTTATTCTGATTACCATCTTCCCAACTAAAAACATGGTAGTTTTTGATCTAGGGCTCGCTCTCAACAAATGCAGATGCAACCCCCTGCCTCAGGGCTTTTAGAATATACAAATATACATCCTTAACTCTCATTCCACCAAGGAAGAAGGAATTCCAATGGTTGAAACGTGAGTTAAGGTCTTTACATCAGTCAAACCCTGAAAATGAGGGTTTGTAAACAATGCACAGAAAATTTGAAATAACTTAGATATAAAACAAAGAGAATCAATCAAACCAACTTCCAAAGCATCAGATGTCACTATTACAACTTCCAGGCAAATTTTATCATCCAACCACCATCCGTACAGCCGTACAGAGTTCATTTTTCACCAGAAATGCACTAAAATAGGGTTATTTTTATTTTTTATGAAAGCAAAATGATTACAATACTGGTTCTCTGTCTGTCTTCGACCATTTGAAGCCTAAAATAGGCTCTCCAAACGTTGGTTCAACCATCTAGGTGGTTAGAACAGTTTATCCAACAAATGTCAACTTTGCTAAGCAACTTTTAAAGTTGCATTACAACTTTGCAAACAACTTTGCCGAGAAGGTTAAAAATGTGTTGTGAAACTTTAGGAACCTTATTAAAGTTATTTTGGACCTTCAAACTTCTTAACAACATCTAAAAGACACCTAATAAACACTTACTATGCTCATTTCATCCAAGGACTCAAAAGATGCCCAAGGTTTATAAGTCACCAAGGGGTCTTGTGTCCAACAAGTGGATGTTTATAAGGAGATAAAATCAATCCTTAATATTTATTACAAACCAAGAAAACATCTAAAACTCCTATTCTAATTTATTGTCATTCAAAAAGACTCTGATTTGTCATTCAAAAAGACTCTGATTTGTCAATCAAAAGGACCTTTCACCAGTCAATCCTTCAAAGCTCCAAGGTGAAAATCTTATGTTCCAATTGATAGGATTTGACTCCTTGGCTTCATGGCAACTTCCTTCAATCATGGTGTCTTTGGCTTGCATTAGGGATGCCCCTGCATCAAATAGCAATGCATTCAAGTGGCAATTACACAAGGGACAGTACATGCCCATTAAAGTTGGTGTTTTGTTATCCAGCATGACAATGGAGACAACATACTCTGTGTCAATTTTACTGATCAAATTTCCCTCCGCCAGGCAAAGCAACAATCTGGGTATGATAAGGTGAAATTTTGTAGTCCTTTTGGGTATGATAACAGTTCCAGTTTCCAATAAGATGGTTCATTTTTATAATCTAGCTTCAATTTCTCTTGTGAAAATCTTTTTTTCATTTTATGGGTGGTAAAATATAATTTTAATGCTAGAGGTGTGTACTTATGGATGATAATGAAACAAAATGATAAGATTTAAGACTCTTGTTTTTTTTTAAATAGCAATTTAAGTTTCCTTCTATTATAAATTACTGTTTTTCTATTTTTTAATGTATCTTTCCAGATCTTTTATATCAATTTTATTTATGAAATATAAATATATTAATAATGTTTTAGTGTTTTTAGGATTAGTTTATATCAATTCTATGTATCATCATTCGTCATTCAATTGTCAGTATTATTAATTTAGACTGTGCAATTGTAGAACTACTCGAATATGGGTTGGATGGATACTCAAGCAGGGGAACCCTCCTCAAATATCTCAAGCAGTGAACTTGGAAAAATGTGTCCTGAAGGAACCCTTTCCATCAGAGAGATAAAAGTACAAACAAGTAAAAGAAGCAAGCTCTGCAAATATGTTTTTGAGAAGAAAAATGATAGATTATTCGAGTATGGTTCATGAGGTATATCTAAAAAGACATTTTTTTTCTTATTATAATAAAAGAGGAAGTTGTGAATGTCAAAGTTGAGTGAAACAAAAATTATTTTCATCAAATTTTGTTAGGCTTGCTTTTGGGAATAGTTTCTTACAATATTGCTATTAAGATTTTTATTGTGTAGTTTTTAGATTAGGTTTATAAAATTATATTTCATGAGTAGTGATTCATATTAATCAATTAACGATACTTTTGGAAGGTATTTTCAATGTGTCAAATTTTGATATTTTTACAAGAATTAGATTGTGTAATTTTTTTAATTAAAGTCATTGACTCATATTTCATAAATAATAGTTCTCATGAATCCATCTCTTATAAGATTGAATAGTCTATTTAGGAAGTATTTCTGATAGTATGTCAAATTATGATATTACTATTACCATTAGATTGCATGGCTTTGAAGTCAACCTCGTTGACCCATATTCTTCTCTGTAGATGCTACTATGTGCTAGGGAACTTCTTAGAACTGTTGGTATATTCTTACAACTTGTTACACCTGGGATATTCTTCTCTGTAGATGCTACTATGTGCCGCGGTCCAAACGGGCCCATAAATGTGGTTGAATAGCAATACATTCAAGTGGCAATTACACAAGGGACAGTCACTGTGAGATGTCCTCATGTGTGACTGTCCTTGTCACAAATGAGGACATCTCACAGTGACTGTCCCTTGTGTAATTTCCACTTGAATGAGGACAGTCACTGTAAAGACAACATGATAATGTACACATACAATGAGTGTACATTATCATGTTGTCTTTACAGTGGCTGCCCTCATGTTGTATATTCTTCTCTGTAGATGCTACTATGTGCTAGGGAACTTCTTAGAACTGTTGGTATATTCTTACAACTTGTTACACCTGGGATATTCTTCTCTGTAGATGCTACTGTGTGCTGTGGTCCAAACGGGCCCATAAATGTGGTTGAATAGCAATACATTCAAGTGGCAATTACACAAGGGACAGTCACTGTGAGATGTCCTCATGTGTGACTGTCCTTGTCACAAATGAGGACATCTCACAGTGACTGTCCCTTGTGTAATTGCCACTTGAATGAGGACAGTCACTGTAAAGACAACATGATAATGTACACAAGTACCGTGAAGGTAGTTGCAAGTTAGGGCTGTTTCATTGCATACCCGAAACAATGAAGATGTTACAGTCCACAAAATGTTTGTGCTTGAAAGATGAACAAATAAAATTAAACTTCTAAATAACCAAAGCCGCTAACAATAAATTCAACACAGATATGTCCTCATTTCTGGGTATTTTATCTCTGTAACAGCTGAATACCAGATTACATAATAATGACAAAAGAAAAATAAACCCAACGTACTCAGAAATTGTAGCTGTGATTTTGCGGAGGGAATCTCTCTCGGCACTGTTGAAAATACAAATGACAACGTTTCTCTACATTATCATGTTGCCTTTACAGTGACTGTCCCTTGTGTAATTGCCACTTGAAGGAGGACAGTCACTGTAAAGACAACATGATAATGTACACTTACAGCCCGTGTACATTATCATGTTGTCTTTAGAGTGACTATCCTCATTTGTTGAAGAAGAAAAGCATTAATGTGGCTGAATAGCAATACATTCAAGTGGCAATTACACAAGGGACAGTCACTGTGAGATGTCCTCATTTGTGACTATCCTTACAGTGAGTGTACATTATCATGTTGTCTTTATAGTGACTGTCCTCATTTGTTGAAGGAAAAAAGCATTAATGTGGTTCATTAGCAATGTATTCAAGCGGCAATTACACAAGGGATAGTCACTCTGAGATTTCCTCATTTGTGACTATCCTTACAGTGAGTGTACATTATCATGTTGTCTTTACAGTGACTGTCCTCATTTGTTGAAGGAAAAAAGCATTAATGTGGTTCAATAGCAATGTATTCAAGCGGCAATTACACAAGGGATAATCACTCTGAGATTTCCTCATTTGTGACTATCCTTACAGTGAGTGTACATTATCATGTTGTCTTTACAATGACTGTCCTCATTTGTTGAAGGAAAAAAGCATTAATGTGGTTCAATAGAAATGCATTCAAGTGGCAATTACACAAGGGACAGTACATGCCCATTAAAGTTGGTGTTTTGTTATCCAGCATGACAATGGAGACAGCATACTCTGTGTCAATTTTACTGATCAAATTTCCCTCCGCCAGGCAAAGCAACAATCTGGGTATGATAAGGTAAAGTTTTTGCAACAATTTCTTGCTGCTGCTAAGGTTACCATTGTTTATGGTTTCTATTATATAGTTCTATCTATATTGCTATATGGCCTTTTGTTTAGGATTAAGTAGACGAGGGAAAATATTTCTTTTGTGGATTGTAAACAAAACATTGAATTATTTCAGAGAACAGATCTAAATCTATAAGATGCTACGATGGAGCACATGACCATGTACTTGTGAATATTAGGATCCATGTTAATCAAATGATTGCTTTATGTAAATTACTTTTGAGTAAGTAAAAGGCAATACAATTTTTCGAAGTGTGCAAGGATTTTTATGATATACAGGTGTATGAAGAAATGAATCTATGTTGTTTTGTATCAATATCAAACATCTCTGATATATTTTCATGTTTTTATAATCTATTTTGCAGATGAAAACTGTCCAACAGATAAAGATTGGGAACTTCTCCCAGCATCTGTACCTGCATCTCTCTTATATACTACAAGTTGCTTGCCATCAGAAATTGCAGTTCCCTCACGTGACATTGATGGTGAAGTGTTCTTTTCAGAACCATCATCTGTGGTTACCAATGCTCCTATTTTAGGCAATAAGTTTGTTGCATTCCATGAGCCATTGGTCAAGTTTCTTCTACGAGCTTCTGATGCCTCAAAATCTAAGCAGCGCCTACGCATGCCTCGTTGTGGTTGATTATCATTCTGTACATGAATTATAATGAGTAATCAGTTTTGGGCCTTGGAATCTTGTATGTAACATGCACAGGCATTTCATGGCTAAATGAATCTATTTTAAAAGCATCAACTTTTCTTACATGATGCTGGATACATAAGTAGAACAAGCGTATATCAAATTGGAAGCAATCAGAACTCCACAATGACATATTATTTAGAGTACTCTTCAGTTTAAGTAATAATGCATATATTGACACTGTAAAGACAACATGATAATGTACACTCACTGTAAAGACAACATGATAATGTACACTCACTGTAAGGATAGTCACAAATGAGGACATCTCACAGTGACTGTCCCTTGTGTAATTGCCACTTGAATGTATTGCTATTCAGCCACATTAATGCTTTTCTTCTTCAACAAATGAGGATAGTCACTGTAAAGACAACATGATAATGTACACTCACAGTGAGTGTACATTATCATGTTGTCTTTACAGTGACTATCCTCATTTGTTGAAGAAGAAAAGCATTAATGTGGCTGAATAGCAATACATTCAAGTGGCAATTACACAAGGGACAGTCACTGTGAGATGTCCTCATTTGTGACTATCCCTACAGTGAGTGTACATTATCATGTTGTCTTTACAGTGGCTGTCCACATTTGTTGAAAGAAAAAAGCATTAATGTGGTTCATTAGCAATGTATTAAATAATTTTTTTTTTTAATCCACCCACGGGCGTCGCCATTGCGACGGGAGCCTATCGTAATGCGATGCAGGCACCCGTCGCAATTGCTTGGGAGGACCATCGCAATTGCGACGGCCCTCCGAAGCCATGTGATGGGGGGGCGACACCCATGCCGCTAACAAATCTTAGCGACATTGCGACGGGAGGGCACCGCAATTGCGACGGCTACCCATAGACGTCGTAATTTGCGACTAAAAAATAGCGACGTCTATGGGTGTTGCTATTGCGACACATAATCGTCGCAATTGAGACACATAGCCATCGCAAAATGCCCCCAAATGTATTAGTGTACCTATCATTACTCCCTTGTCATCATTATGGGGGGGGGTTTCTAATGTTAGTTCGACTGCTTCCTTGGTTTGATAGTGTGAGCTATGTATTCAGTATTTGATTCTATGTAATAGGTAGATGCAGTGATTGGGTACCTATGCATTCTAGTGAGATGGATCATTTACCATATGGACACTCTTCTCTTTCCTATTTTTGGATGCACTCTTCCAGATTTGATTGATCATCTCTTCAAACTTTGGTTTTGTTATGCCATCTATATCTTTGAGTTCAAGTGTTTTCCTTTGTTTGTCTCTTGATTTGAGTAGTGTCATTTGAGGGCACTCATGTAGATTACAATATTTTATATCTTTGAGTTCAATTGTTTGCCTTTGGTTGCCTCCTGATTCAAGTAGTGTCATTTGAGGGCACTCATGTAGATTACAGTCTTCTCTACCTGGTCATATTTTAATGGAGGATCTTCAGATCAATAGTTACTTCTTGATAGATTTTGCAGCTTCTTGCTTCAGTGATGTTCTACATGTTCATCCTTGTTCCTATTTTCTGGTATATTCCCTAGTTTTGGAGGCTTCTTCAGCCCTTCAGACTAGTCTTCGTCTCTTTTTGGAGTAGAGTTTTTCCCATGTGGTTTTCTCTATTTCTCATCTTTTACAAAGACTCTTTTTTGTACAAGACTCTTTTTTGTACTTGGGTACCTGATCAGGCCTTTTGTTGTCGGGACCCATTTGCTTTCAGTTATTTTTTCTAGGTTTTTAGCTTCTCCCAAAGTTCATCTTAACGGGGGGTGTTAGAGTAATAAAGTGTTTGCTTATTAATTAAATCATGTTTGAGTTAATTACTTAGTCACTTATTATCTCTTTCTTCTTAAGTGAAACTTTAGGCATATAATAATTAATTGCTTTATTAATTATTATTGTGCTACCTAAGTTTTACCCTTTTAGGGTTTCAGATCTCCTTTTATAAGGATTCATCTCCTCCTATTTTCACAACTTTGATAATTGATTGTAACATATTATTCATTATTGAATTGTAACTTTTGTTTTTGCACATCAATGATTTCTCCTCTCTCGTGGATCCATGTGTTCAGGCCTCTCTAGCTTCTTGCTTCTCTCTCTTTCTATGACAGATGTTTGTGTGCAGGTGTTCTTGGGAGTTGTGAGTTGTTTACTCAGACAACATGGTTCCCCTAAATGTAACTCAAGAAAATGTATTAGGCTATTTTCATAGTCATAACAATAATAAAAATTAGCCTTAAATGGCATAAGAGAATCATGTGATAAGGATTAATATGTCAATAGATAATTGTGAAATCATACAAGTGATATTAAATAATATGATCATCAAGACACATGCATGGATAAAAAATTCTAGATGGTAAAATTCTCTTGAACAGTTAAATTTCATCTCTGTTTAAAAATGATGTACAATAATTGTCATAAAAGGTGATGGTAAGCCAAATCTAAGATAAGAGTGTGAAAATAATGTTATTAGCAATCACGGTGGTCTTCAATACAATTGCTTCAACTCACTATATAAAATACTCTACCATGATAATAACCAATATGTGGCCTTTAGAAGAGGCAATCAAAATTCATTACCCATCAAATCAAGCCCCTTGTGAAGAGAATGGCCAAGATGATGTATATGGATAAATCTTGTGGGTAGTTGTGTGATTTCTATTATTACATTTTTAGGATTAGCATAATTTTAGACAAAATCCTTAGAATCATTTTCCATGAAAACACAATAATATATCATTCCTTAAAACCTTCTATACTAAGAGTTTCACAATAACAAGTTCCCCACATATGCCCCATAGGTGTTTTGAATGTACAAATTTCCTTTTTTATGTTATTTAAGGCATCAAAGTAATAAACCATTAAATAAATATTGGTAAAGGACCCCTACAATTGAAATATTCTTATTAGAAGATTTATAAATATGGATTTGGGTTCTCTTATTAAGATTGAGAAGATGCCCTTAGGTTTAGATAAGCATAAATTCTAAGGAACCAATCCTTTGTCAAGAATCCAACAACCATACAAGATCAATTTAATGAATATCAAAATTTCTTTATAATCCATTTACAATCAAAGTAAATTGATGTTATCATCTTTTAGTCTCATTAAGGAAGGATCACTACCCATAGACTCAACATATTGATTATCTTTCCATGAGGTAACATCAATAGTTTATGAATAAAAATATTCAAGTAATTACAAGGCTAGTTTATGGTATTTCATTAATTTGTCTTCTTTGGCTTTTTTATATCCTCTCTTATCAATATAGTCACAAGTTTAAAATCACCATGTCTATTGATAGATTTTACATTTTAAAAGGACTTGAAAACTCACAACTCAATAATAAATATATCATATTTGACCATATTATTACTATATTTAAAATAAAGAAAGAAATATAATGGCACAAGGTTGCCTAAAGGAGGGATCAAAATCACTCCTACCTTCAAACATGCCATTTGTCTAGGTCCATTTGAAAAAATGGCCCAGGGAGAGAAGGTATCAACATATAAATTATCCTTTTGAAGGAATGAAGCATCTACTATTGTGTGAGTAGGAAAATGTGTTGCAGCTAATTGATTAATAATTACTTGTCCTTTTATCAAATTTTGGTAGATGCATTTTATATCAAACTCAAAAAAAAAAGATCACCCAATGTGTAACCTTGTCGAAATGATAATCTTTTAACATGTGTTTCAAAGGATCTTGTTTTATGAGATTGGATAATGCCTAAGAATCAATTCTGAGAAATTTTTTCCATAGGTGTATATCATGACTCATAGTATAATTATGTACAACTAATATAATGGACTACAAGTTCTTTACCATTTCTTGATTTTGAGTTGGTAGACCTCTAATAATAGATTGTGTGTCCAAAATACTTAACAATAAAGGATTTTTATGGATAACATGTGTGGGTACTAGATAATTCAATAAGTATTATTTCATTTCCTTGAGTAACTTTTGACAATCTTCATTGTGTTCAAGCTTAGCATCTTTCTCAAGTAGCCTTATGAATAATAATGTCTTATTTGGTAGCTCGGTGATAAATTATATATTGGACTTGTATTTTCCCTTCAAGACTATGAAGTTACACCAATTTGTTTTTATAATTCATATTAATGATACCATCAATCTTCTTTACATCTATCTTAACACTTTTCCAATATACAATGTCAGACGATAAGTATTAGAATCAACTCTAAATACACACTTATAGGATTTCATCTTGATTATGTTGTCATAAATGTTCAAACACCATCTTCAATTGATATATTCACAATTTATATTTTGGTAATATATCATCCACCTATCCCTCTAGCACCTTATACTTAAGATCATGAAATATTAGTTTTGAAACCCTTTAATATGTGTCTCTTATATTTTTCAACGCAATAGGCATGAAAACATATCATAATGTCCACTAAGGTGTGATAAAAGTGTTCTTATTTTAATCATGGATATTAATCCTACTTTACTTATAGGTTGAGAATCCATTTGCAAATGATAACAACACATGTCTGGCTAAGGACCCTACAACCATATTAATATTAAGAAGAGAACATTTGTCCTTAGAAGATGCATTTTTAAGACCTTTATAAAATTTATCCAAATGTGAAGATGACCATCAAGTTGTATTCAAGGCAAGTATTTGATAGGTCTAATAAAACTAGCATTAAGCATCTTTTCTAATTCTTCTCAAACCATTAAAGGAGCCTTAGGATGCATCTATTAATATTTTATTTCATGGGTTTAGAATCAAGTTTAAAGATAGTATTATGAATCATTATGTTAAGATTAGTGCCTAACATATCTTGATATGACCATGCAAAAAGATCTCTAAACTCCTTAAGGAAAATTCTCATGGTACATTATTTGTATTGGTCAAGATAATCACTAATATTCATGATATATTCTTTATTGATTCAATCCATCTCCATGTCTTATGTTATACCAACTATAAGTGTATTTAAATCCTCAATAAATGGTAATGTAGGTAAAATATCAAGGTCACTAACTAGAGATGAGTCAACTTGCCCAAAGTATGAACAAATCTCAAATACATGTGGAAATCCTCTATCGTAGTGATATATGGACAAATCCCCCTATACACAGGTAAGTATTTGGCTAGAATGCTTCATCATTTGTGAATGTATATAAAGGGGGACATGTATTGATAAATTTATCCTTTGTGCATAGACTAAGGGTAAATAAATTTCAGCAAAAATAATTGTAATGTCGTAAATTATAACTCTTTAAAATTTCACACTCAATTTGGGTCATTGCTTTAGTGTGTCTTCTCATGGGTCATTTCAAGCCTATTTGTGCCTTATACAATTCTATTTTTTTCTGTGTGATAAGATTGAGACAAGATCCTATGTCATGGGTATTGATACTTTGCAACCACCTTTCTCTAGTCCCTTTTTGAGTGGACCAGTGTGCCTAACACCCTAGTCCCTCCAAAAGGGGCCTAAATATAAATACATGTAAATGTTGGTTCATGTCATTTGTGATCCAATCTTGAATCTTTATTTGATTATTGGAAGTTGGCCTAAATTTGTAAGTACCTTGAGAACTCTAAATAAAAGCAATCTTTTATCATTCAAATTTTTATCTGTCAAGAGTCCTAATTCCTTCTTTCAAGAGAAGCTCCTAGTACAAGGAGAAAAAAACTACAACAACCTAGCTTCAAGTATGATTTCATGGTGGATTATGTTATGATTTTTATTATTATTGTGTCAATACTTGGAGGACTTGTCTAAAGAGAATTGCATCAACGCCATTATCAAGCCTAAGGTATAATCTTGTTAATTCAACATTTTAATTGTGATTTAGCCTCTTCCCTATGAGTAGTAAGATCTCTTTTTACATCATCATAATTTTTGTGGAGATGGGACACTAACATGAGTTCAAATGAAATAGGAAAATCACTATACAACACAAATATTTCCCCGTCTTTCATATGTGTAGGTGTAGATGTAATGAATAAGAGTTGTAGAATTACATAGAGCATAATGAGATGAATAGGCGCTTCAGACTTCAAACAAGTGAAAACCCCTAGAATTTGTTGATTTACTCACATGTATGATATGTTTTGGCCAAGATTCTAGAAAATAGGCCTACAAGACCTCATGATTGTATTTATGAACCAATCTATCAGTTTGGACACCCTCGGGACTAGGGTGCCTAGCACACTAGTCCAACATTTTTTGGTTCTATATTGTAGCTATAGGTTCTGTATACACCCAAAATTAGTCAAGAAAAGTCAAAGCAACAAGGGATGATAAAAATCATGAAATTAATTAAAAATCAAAAGCCAAGAGATTAATTAAATCAAAAGGATCAAATAATTATGCAATTGATTAATCAATTAATTGTATAGTTAAATCAAATTTAATCCAAACCATTTAAATGAGAGACATGGCTAAATAAATCAATTCATAAATCAAATAATTCTCACCTACCAACGAAGACAAAATAAAATCAACCAATGAGGTGAGATCATTTGGAGCACATGGATCACAAATAGCCTTTGCTATCTCCACCACCCAATTTGGATTTGCAATCTTCACCATTCAACTTGTCTCTTTGTCCCAACATTTGAAACCACTAACTTAACTCTCATCTAATCATGAGTCGATCTAACTCACATCTAACTTACCCTCCTAATTTTGGGAATCCTTTAAATAGAGCACATCAATAGAGTAAATGGATCCATTATCTTAGAGCATCATTACTATAGTGAATTTGTTCTTGAGCTTAGTATTTCATTTGGGAATTTTCATTGAGTAGTGATCATAATGGAGAATTTGAGCATAATTGAGCTAGATTAGGGATAAATGCATCATAGATCTTACTTTTCTCATTCTAGAATTATCTCTAATGAATGCTAAATCTAAGAGCATTACTTTATCTTTCTAGATAGGGATCCATGGGATGCTTATTGTCATTATTTCAATTCAAGTTGTCTAAATTGTTGCATTTCTTGCAATTGAGTTGATTTTATTGATGAACTAATCCTACGAAGGTATTTATTATACCTAAAATGGTGCCCACTATGGGGCTAAAGTCTCAATCTAACATAATTTGATGTTTATGTACTAAAATTTGAAGGGTTTATGTTGCAGATTTGACAATTGTAGGTACAATAGTGCCTCTAATAGATGAAATGGCGCATACAAAAGTTTTTTGATGCATTTGCAACTTTAAATAGTGTGTACATGATGAATTTTGATGCCTTTGCAAACTCTTTTGACACATGCTAAGATTATTTTGTCTTCTATCTTTACTTTTTTCGATGTGTAAAGCATAACTTTTTGTCGCATTTACTGATACTTTTAGCACGTATTAAATTACAATCTATTAAATAAAACTTAGCAATAAAGAAATGATGCATTTAAAGCTTTTTGTGACATGTAGAAGTAGTTATAGTAACATATGAGACTTTCTATAGTGCATAATACTGTTATTGTTCAAAGTTAAAATTTTACAAATCTAATGTTTTTGATTAAGGTAAAAGCAGGTTTTGAATGGAACCCAAAACCATATACAATAAGCTTAAAGATATATCATTTTAGCCCTTACAAAAAATGAGCGTCTGCCATAAAAAGAAATGTGGGACCCCAACCCACCCACAACAAAACAACAAAGAGAAAAAAACTACCAGCAACCTGCCAGCTACTAACCAGAATAAACTACTTGTTTTTTATGGTCTTCTCCACTTGTTCCTGCAAGTCCTCCATTTTATGAATGGAGTCTTTTAATCCTTTCAAATCCTTTGGGGTATCAGGGATCTTCCTCTTGAGATGGCCCCTAGTTCTTGTTCCTAGTCCAGAGCTCCAAACACCATCGTCAATTGTTATGGTAGTTTTTTCTTGCAGGCAATTTTCCAGATGGTTGTACAGAGCTTTCAGGTTCATGACATAGACACTTAGACCTTCATTGCTATGCTTCAGAACCTTGTTAATTATGAACCCATTATAGTTGATTTTGTCAGGTAGGTCTTTAAGCTTATTGTCAACCATGGCTTTAATTTTAGCAGTTAGGTCTTCATTGGGGTAATTATTTTTTACCTTAACCAAAAACTCCATTTACAACTTTTCCAACTTTGTTTTAAGGGGTTCCATCATGCCCTCCATGGTCTTCAGATGATGCTTCATTTCTTGTAGCTCATGGGATATCCACTTATCCATTTGAATACCATGGCCTTCTTTCTTCTTGACCTCCTCCAGAATGCGAGCATCAATCTCAAAATCCACAGTAGCCTCCTTATGGCTTTCTCCTTCCCCATAGCTTGAATGACCCTTCCCTTCCTCCTTATCTTCTTCTTTATTCTCCTCTGGCCTAGATTCTTCCTTTCCTTTTTACTCCTCTTCATTATCTTCTTATTTTCCCCTTTCTTCCTCATCTTCTCCTTCAATATTCTCAATCTCCTCACTAGCCTCCTCCTGCTTACAATCCTCAGAATTTGGGTCCTATTTTTCTATAGCTTCCTCCTCATTTTCTGGCTCCTTCTCAACATTATCCTCTTGGATATTTTCTTTTCCTTGAGATATAACATAAGAAGGTTAAAAAACCAGAATTCAGACTACCTGGTCACTTCAAGGAGAAGGAGGAGAGAAGATTGGCTAAATATCAAAATAAAATTCATTATGCTAATGTACTTGCAAGTTTAGATAAGGAAGTGAAATCCTATGAAAGATATATTAAAATAATTGATGCTTATAAACCTAAATATGCTTCACTTAATTTTATCTTCACTCCTTGATTTAGAAATCTGCATTTTGAAAATAAAATTGACAAGTTATTGGTGATTTGGATTTTCCTCACTTTGAATTTTTATGTGTTGAACTAACGTTTGTGGAAGGAGGATGCTAAGGAGCTAGAGAAATTGCTTAGGTAAGTGAGAAATGCAAAATGAAAACCTCGAAAATGCACCTAGCATTTGCTAGCTTTGAATGAGGTAAGCCTAAATCCCTATGAACTTTCTAAAATTATGGCCTTGAATTCAAAATCTAGCCTAAGCAAAAGAGAAAATTGGAATCTTAAGTGAGGCATTAGGGATACGATCTTCACCTTTTGGTGAATCAAAGTCCTATACATGCTAAATTTGAGAGGAAAATGAGATAAGAAATGAAAAAACACCTAATTAAATCCTTTTTGTTTGTGGATGAAAAGTACTAGGTATATGCTCTTCACCTTTTGGTGAATAAAAAATCCAAACGTACTCTATTCCCCCTAGATTAAAAGGCTTAGAAAATAAAAAATGTTAAACATGTTTGTCAAGTGAAGCAATAGGGATATGCTCTTCACCTTTTGGTGAATCAAACTCCTATACTTTCTTTCATTTCAATTTCTTTCTTTATATGCACATGCTAGAACTTTAGTGGGCTTGCCTCCTGAGAACATGTCTTAGCAAGGCCAGTGAGAGGGGAAACCCAAAGTGGGAACAAGGTGAAGCCAACCTATTCCACCCACTATAAATAAAGACCTTGTTTAAGTTGAAAAACTTAGAGGGAAAAAATATCAAATTCATGGACTCATAGGGCTATATGCCTCAATCACGCTTGCGCGACTACGTGTTCCATGTATGATTCATTTGATTTTTGTTTGAAACTCATATTAAAAACCTTGTTAATCTAGTAAAGCCTACCTTATAGAGCCATGTTAAAATCCAATTTTGACTTTAGGTAGCTTGCTTGAAATGACTTATTGTGAAAAAACCCATGAAAATGATCTCGAACATACACTCTATATTTAGGAGTTAATGGTGGAAACAAGTGTATTTGTGCTTGTTGTGATTGAAGATCCATGTTGAAAAACATAAAACATCCATTCAAATATAACAATCAACTTAATTTTTTTCAAAATCATTTAAGTTGTGACCAAAACAGTAAAGCAACAGTTCCTAACACATCATGTGACGCTTATGACAAATTTAGTAATGCCTACAAACAGTCCTACAATACATCCCAAAAGAGTTTTAACACATTTGAAAAATGTTTTGACGTCTGTAAACAAACTCTTGACACATTTAACCAGTAAAGTGACTCTTATCAATAGCAAAATAATGTGTACACCTTTTCCAGTCAGCGCATACAAGGATTTATGTGACGCCTACCAAACCTATTTTGACGTGTACATACTAAAAACCCAAAATAATGAGTACTTCCTAATCGATTTTGATTAATCTGAAGGTATTCTTGAGTACCCTTTTCTAAGTACTACCTATTTCAATCACAATAGACTGCAAATCAAGTCAAAGTCAGACTATCAATAGGAGTCAAAAAGGTTTCACCAAAGGGAATTCAATTCTAAAATCTTCAATTCTTGTTAATGTTAGTTTTTACCAGGTCACATTACATCAAAATATCTTTACAAGAGGACAATACTTGCATTAGGCAAGCGAAACATTATTTAGATGAACACCTCTATCACCATATCAACCTTTCCAAGAAGAAGAGGAAGAAGAACAAGAAACAATGGCACATAGATTTTTGTATAATGATCCTAGTGGTATTAAAAAAACTAATGAAGGTAATAATTCCAAAAACAAAAACAATACCAACACCAATGGTGAAAATAATGAAAATAATAATGGAAACAACAATGAAAACAACAAGGGAAACAACAATGGTAATAATGGGGGAAACAATGGGAATAATGGAGGAAATTAGGATCATCAAAATTGAGATGAAGTGACAACTAAAGAAAGAGTCAATGAGGTTGCCCAAGATTTCTTATTCATTAAAGTTATGGAAAAACTCCTAGAAAGGGATAAAGAGAGGTACTTATTATACCTAGCTCAATTAGGAGTTAGGATTCCTCATGATTATGACACGTCAACTTTAAAGAAATATGAGGAAGAAGAAAATCCAATAGGGGTGATGAATAAGCAACTCAAATTCTTCCAAACATAATTACACAACATGAAGAAGGAAATGAATCTTAAGAAAATTTCAATTGAAGCCATATGCCCATTTCAGTTTGATAAGAGTCTAATTATGGTACCCTTTCCTCCAAATGTAGTCTTTCCAAAATATGATAAATATATCGGTAAATCTGACCCACAAGACCATTTTAGGGAATTTTATGCACTAAACATGGATTTTATGCATGACACCACTTATTTAATGAGGTTATTTCCTAGAAGCCTTGGAGGGAAAGCAATGGAGTGGTTTTCAAAACTACCCCTAGGTATCAAATATTTTAATAATTAGCCTCCAAGTTTGTTAATCATTATTCTTACCATATCAAACATGAGGTCACCATGCTAAACTTATGCAATACCAAAAAATGAGATGGTGAGTCCTTTTTAGTTTCCTACAAATATGGAGAGCGATTTTTTCTTGTTATCCTAGAAGTGTGCCTGAGAAAGAGAAGATGGATATTTTCATGAATAACTTGAATATGGAAATGAATTATCGACAACAACTATAATGTCCACCTACTTTTGAGAAGATCAATAAAAATGAGATTAAAATAGAAGAGGTTTTTGTAAGAAAGGGAGAAATAAAACTTTATAAGGAAAACAAGGGTTTCTCCAACAAAAATAACAACTTCAACAACAACAAGGCTTCCAATAACAACAATGAGAAACCTATATTTTGGCTAAAGAGAACCAATAAAAACCTTGTTAATGATGGAGTTGTAGAAACAAAAAACCTTAAAGCTACTCCCTTCAATCTCTCAAGTGGGTCCAACCAAGCTAATAATGTTAATGAAATATCAAAGACTCCTTTCAACAACAACAATTTTTTAAAACAATCAAGGAATCAACAAACCAAGCCATTTTTTCAATTCAATACAAAGGAGGAAATTCACACCCTTGGGTGAAACTCTTGAAAATGCATTAAGGATGCTCATTGCCAACAAAATCATTATGCTACTAGATGCAAGACCATTTGAATCGCAAGTTAAACCCTCATGGTGGAATGATGCCTGTCATTATGAATATAATAGAAACAAAGGGCATAAAACAAATGAATGCATGCGATTGAAGCACATGGTCCAAGACCTGATAGATGATGATATGATTAAGGTAGAAGGTCCTCAAAATAATAAATATCATATGGTATTCAAAATCCCTTTCTTAAATTATGAGAAAGGTGAACCTTCAAATTCTAACCAAAAGAACAAAAGAAGTAATAACAAGGTTTATTTTTTTCATACCTATGATAATGCCATCAATTCCATATCAAGGTATGAGAATACAATCAATGCCATTGTGGTTAAGGAAAAACAAGAAAAAGAAACTTCTAATGTTGTGACTAGGGGGAAAGATTCAAAGATAACATTATAAGAGACCACCCCTAAAACCACTTGGCTTAATCAATCATCTTCCTCTTCAAGACAATATAACCTTGTGGACCAGATCCAAAAGACACCCACACAAATATCAATCTTGGAGTTATTAAAACTTTCACTAACTCACAAAGAAATATTGGAAAAAGCTTTTATTGAAACAACCATTCCTAATGACTTGGATGTTGATATATTTCAAAACATGGTTGGATACCTAATTGCACCTCTGATGAGACTAAAATTGGTCTTTGTTTTATGATATTTTATGTTTTGATCCTAAACATTCCTAAGACATTTTTGTGACTTTTAAGTGCTTAAGTTTGTATATATTCCATAAGTACAGTTATATCCTCAAACTTTTGGGTAGGAAATAGTATACACACCTTGCCAATACTATATATACATAATGCAATATTTCATATATATGTTTTAATGTGTGTTTTAATATTTGGATGAAATTGATTAAGTTGAATATATGAATGTGTATGCATATACTACTAATCTGCTAGGAATGAAGGAGCAATTGGAAAACAAATCGGTTACATTAATGAAGGAGTGAAGATATTTTGGTCATGATCAAAAGACCCATTAAGACAACCATGGGATATGCTTGCAGAATTGAAGGAATGAATGCTTTAGGGAATATGGGGGAGCACAATCATGCTAAGTCTCCTCCATAATTAATATTCCATTAAGATGGTTGTTTGATCTTTGTGATCTTCTATTATTGATTGACATGTTCTCCTTCTTTCATGGATGAATCAGTCAGAGTGTATCTGAATGCTTGAATGTAATTCTTTATATATAGGGAGATGCTCGATGGAAATATAGTTAGACAAAATAATAATATTACTATTGTATTGAGAAGCAAGTTTTTCTTCAAGTCTATGTTCTGATTGTAATCCATTTTTTTGAATATATGAAATGAAGGAATAATTTGAGTTATCTTTTGTATTTATAGTTAGTCGAAACCAACCAAGGAGGGCCCACTTGGGAGGTGGAGTAGACTAGAGTAGAGAAGAGTAGTTTAATTGTTTTCTGCATTTAAGGTAGTGTTCACTGTTTGTTCCTACAACATATGAGGAGATAGCCATAGTTCATGCATTAGAATGGCAGAGTGAGTTGGAGTTAGATTTATGGTTGTTTACATTAGTTTATTTGCTCAACTGTGTGTTTACTTTCCTGTAGCAATAGCTTTGTTCTTTCTAAGCATTTTCCTTTCTTGCAGAAGTTTAAGTAAGATGACTCTATGAGAAGCTTAGTGCACAAACTGAGCTATCCCATTTCAAGTATACATCCTTGGGTTGACAATCTAAATGCACTTTATGATAGGAAAATAATACCTAGTTTGAATATACTATTCCTAGGGAAGGATTTGGCATAGTTATTATTACCTATTATGAGGTTGTTCATTTTTGGTGTCATTGTCAGGGATGGTGTCAAGCTAAGAATCCCATTGAGTCATTCTAGAAAGTTTCCTATTTACTAGGAGTAGTTTGTAAAGTCTGAACTTGCCTCACAAGTTCATTTAATCAATTGTATGCATTGGAGGGGAAGAAGAAGAGATGTCCATGGAAGAATTCTCCCAAGAGAACCACAAAATTTAAATGAAGAATCTATAGAAACTGAATTACCTTTTGTTGATGCGAGCCTAAAATTTCCTCCATCCACTTCATTAGTAGAAGACCCATTTGATCCATCTGACCTTCGGCCTTTTGTTGAGATTTTGGCTAGTTTTCCTGCACATTACACTCCGAGTGCACCAAATGCTAATAGTACACCACTGAGTATAAAAAATCCTCAACAACAATTTCAAGTTCAAATACCAGTAGTAATGGCTCATCCTACATTTCCATTTCCACTTCCTAGCCTTATCAACAATGCTAATCTTAAAAACATCCACATTGCTGCGTTACCAAAGTTTTATGGCCTAATAATTGAAGACCCTTACACTCTCTTATTTGAGTTTGACATTCTTTGTCGAATCTTTGACTATAAAATTGATAGTCATAAACTCAAATTGTTTCTAGCTACATTAAAGGAATCATCCTTAAGATGGTTTATGGGACTAGGGGCAAATGCAACAACTGATTGGGATGGGATAAGAGACTTGTTTCTACAAAAATATAAAGAATACTACAAGGAGGTAATTTGAGAGGAGATGATATCTTCTTAATGTCACAAAAAGAAGATGAGACTCTGGAAGACTACATATCACTCTTCTTATACAATTTGCAGAAGAATCCTCAACATGCATTGCAGGAGGATTCACAAAAACTCATCTTTTTGAGAGGAGTGAGTGATAAATGTCTGGAAGCACCGGACCTTATGGTTGGAGGAGATGTATCCCAGTCTTCTTGGGATGATCTCAACAAATGTTTTTTGAACTATTCAAGATCAGCAGTAAAGAAGGGCAGAGGATTCCGTCCAACACTTGCAAAAGGAAGTAGTTCTGGCATATCAAAGATGGAAATCTCAAATTTGTTGTCAGATTTCAAGCAAGACATTATCAATGATTTTGCCACCCACTTGGATACAATGCAATCCAAAAAGAAGCATGAAGAAGCTGAGTTAAAGTTAGCATAGTATTGCCCACATTGTCGACAGTAAAAGAAGGACTATAGATGCAAGCTGCTAGCAAATTTGGAAACACATCATGTTCCAACCGAGTTCAGGCAGATAGAAGGGGAGGATGATCAAGTCTTCTTTGTTGCTCAACGTCGCCCATGAGCCCCACAACAAGGTATGCCTCAAGACCCATTGCAATTTTTAAATAATTATAATTATAATAGTCAGTGGCAAACCAAAAATTCCCAATATCCTTCACAGTCTTTCCGACCTATGTGGAAAAATGCATGGACAAATACTCAGCCAAACCAATGGTATAGCTCCCAACAACCCCAATGGCCATAGCCACAACCTCAAACTCAATGGAAACTACCACAGGGAAATTGACAACAATATAACCAATGGAAGGGACCGCAACAGTGGCCTAATCAGAATCCTGGCTATCAACCATTACCACCTCTCATTCCTCAACCAACACTTATGCCACCTCCTACAGCCACAAGTTCTCCTCCATGACCAACACAATTATTGGCTCAGCCACAACCAAATCCTAATAATAAGAAACAACAACCAGTCTATAGTACTGAAGCACAACAATACCCTACTTATGCATTGGACATCACTGATATCCACTTGAGATCTGGTACTACTCTGCCAACACTAGAACCACCTGTTATAATGGAAGTACCAGATACTCCTATATCATCAACACAAAACCAGAAGTTACTTTGCCAAATCAAACCTTACCAACTAAGATATCAAACCAGAATGATCCTAAAATTTAAAGTAGACCCCCATTTCCTAAGAGGCTTAAGATGGATAAACCTGCACTCCAAGAAGAAACACCATTTGATATCCTTGACCAGTTAAAGAACATGCACATCCAGATTCCACTATTTCAGGCTATCAAAGATGTTCCACTCTATGGAAAAGCCATCAAAGAAGCATGTCTTAAGAAACCTAGAAGAAAGAAAAAAGATCTCCAAACAGTGCACGTAATAGGTCAATTGGCTGATATAATGTTGGGAAATATTGTGATTCCCAAATACTCTAATCCAAGAAGCTCAGTTGTTGATGTAATAATTAACGGCTAGTCAGTAAAGAACACTTTGATAGACCTAGGTGCTGCTATAAATGTCATGACGAAGGATACTATGCATAGGTTGAGTATAGAGGGATTAAGGACAACTCCAATATTTTTAAAACTTTCAGATAGTTCCATAGTTACTCCAGATGGTATGGTTGAAGACATAGTAGTCACATTGGACTCTTGGGAATACCTTGTTGATTTTATGATACTGTCACCTAAAGTAACCCTTGCTGGTTATCCAGTAATCCTTGGAAGGTCTTGGTTAGCAATAGCAAATGCCAATATTAGTTGTAGATCAGGAAATATGATCATCTCTGATGGTCAAACTATCAAGAAATTAGCACTGTATCCTCTAGCCCAACCACAAGAAGATCTAAACAATCCTATTTGGCCAAACTTGGGAGATGAGGAAGAAGAAATAAACTCTGTTGCTTAGCTGATGATGCACATAGGCAATATTTTTTGAAATTAAAAGAAGATGATGATATACTCTGAAGTATCCTTACAAATGACTGTGTTACAACAAGAGACATTGTGATATTGCTATCAAGATTCAACTGTGTAGTTTTTTGAGTCAAACTCATTGACCCATGATTCATGAGTAATGGTTCACATGAACCCATATCTCATGAGAATGAATGGAATACATAGAACTCATTTGATCTAGGTGATGCTCACAGAGGTGAAGCATTGGGACTTCTTGGGAGGTCACCCATCCCAGTACTACTCCCGCTCAAGTGCACTTAACTACGAAGTTTCCTCCATGGCTAAACCCACTCTACTTGCATCCTCATTTGCAAAACCTTCACCAAGTGTTGTGCCTTATGAACCATTCATTAGAAATCCCCTTAAGCTCATCAATTGATAAGTAGGAGATATTTCCCATAGCAAGTCAAATTGTGATATTGCTATCAGGATTCAACTGTGTAGTTTTTTGAGTCAAACTCATTGACCCATGATTCATGAGTAGTGGTTCACACAAACCCATCTCTCATGAGAATGAATCATGTGAACCACTACTCATGAATCATGGGTCAATGAGTTTGACTCAAAAAACTACACAATTGAATCCTGATAGCAATATCACAATTTGACTTGCTATGGGAAATATCTCCTACTTATCAATTGATGAGCTTAAGGGGCTTTCTAATGAATGGTTCATAATGCACAACACTTGGTGAAGGTTTTTCAAATGAGGATGCAAGTAGAGTGGGTTTAGCCATGGAGGAAACTCTGTAGTTAAGTGCGTTTGAGCTGGAGTAGTATTGGGATGGGTGACCTCCTGGGAAGTCCCGATGCTTCACCTCTGTGAGCATCACCTAGATCCAATGAGTGCTATGTGTTCCATTCATTCTCATGAGAGATGGGTTCATGTGAACCACTACTCATGAATCATGGGTCAATGAGTTTGACTCAAAAAACTACACAGTTGAATCCTGATAGCAATATCACAATTTGACTTGCTATGGAAAATATCTCCTACTTATCAATTGATGAGCTTAAGGGGCTTTCTAATGAATGGTTCATAAGGCACAAAACTTGGTGGAGGTTTTTCAAATGAGGATGCAAGTAGAGTGGGTTTATCCATGGAGGAAACTCCACAGTTAAGTGCGCTTGAGCTGGAGTAGTACTGGGATGGGTGACCTCCCGGGAAGTCCTGGTGCTTCACCTCTATGAGCATCACCTAGATCCAATGAGTGCTATGTGTTCCATTCATTCTCATGAGAGATGGGTTCATGTGAACCACTACTCATGAATCATGGGTCAATGAGTTTGACTCAAAAAACTACACAGTTGAATCCTGATAGCAATATCACAATTTGACTTGTTATGGAAAATATCTCCTACTTATCAACAAGAGACATTTCTCAAAGCTCAATTTTGCAATTGACTACCTATGAAAACTGTGTCTTGCCAATAGAGCCTGAAATCATACAACAATTATTAGCTTATGAGATATCAACCAACCTTGTATCAGAAGCCTCAATGCTAGAGCTAACCACTACTGTGAAACTCTCACCTAGCCATAACCTTCATGTTAACAATAAATTATCTCAGCAACAATTAAAATTGTTAACACAACTCCTATGCAAGCATGAAAAGGCATTTTCTTGGGAATATGGGGTCATGAAGGGATTGAGTCCAAAACTATGTACCCATAGGATATACATCAATAAAGGCAGTCTACCTCTACGTCAACCACATAGAAGGATCAACCCAACCCTCAGGGAAATTGTGAAGACCGAACTGTAGAAACTGGTAAATGTTGGTTTCATATATCCAATCTCAGATAGTAAGTGGCTTTCACCTCTTGTGATAGTGCCTAAGAAAGGAGGTAAATGGAGAATATGCATAGATTACAGAGAGATTAATAATGCAACAAAGAAGGACCATTTTCTATTACCATTCATTGATCAGGTGCTAGATACATTAGCAGGCAAAAAGTACTTCTCATTTCTTGATGGTTATAGCGGCTACAATCAAATTAGGATTGCACCTAAGGACCAAGAGAAGAAAAAATTCACATGTCCTTGGGGAATGTACGCCTACTATGTTATGCCATTTGGGTTAACCTTTTAGAGGGCTGTGATCAGTATCTTTGCTGACATCTCACATGACTACATGAAGATTTATATGGACAACTTCACTACATTCAGAGTCACATTTGAAGAAGCATTGAAGAATTTGGAGAAAGTTCTGATTAGGTGCAAAGAGCATAACCTGTCACTTAACAATGATAATTATTTTATGATGATTCTAAAAGGAGTTGTTTTGGGACACTTCATCTCCGAAGTTGGCATACAAGTGGATCCAACAAAGATAGAGGTAATTCAAACATTGCCCACTCCTACTAATCAAAAAGAGGTTAGATAATTCCTAGGACATGCTGGATACTATAGATGTTTTATTCAAAACTTTAGTCAAATAGAAAGTCCACTATACACTTTTCTTACAAAAGAGGCCAAATTCACATGTACCCCAACTTGTAATGAGTCTTTCCTACAGCTTAAGAACCTTCTTACAAAAGCACCAGTACTAAAAGGCCCCGATTGGACTTTGCCATTTCACATACATACTGATGCATCCAATTATACAATAGAAGCTGTCTTAGGCCAGAAGTTTGAAAACCTTGAAAATGTTATTCACTACATTAGTAAAAGTCTACATGGTCCAAAGTTAGACTAAATAGTCACAGAAAAAGAACTACTAGCAGTAGTCTATGTTCTAAACAAGTTCTGGCACTATGTAACAGGATACCCCACATTTGTTCATACTGACCATGCTGCAATAAAATATCTTATGAACAGGCCTGCCATTTCAGGTAGATTAGAAAGATGGTTACTTTTGTTACATAAATTTGATCTCACAATAATAGATAAGCCAGGAAGAGCCAACATAGTATCAGACTATTTATCCAGATTACAACATGCAGATACATATACCTCATTTATAAAGGACACATTTCCAGATGAGCATCCATTCCACATTAGTATCAAGACTCCATGGTATGTTGATATAGCAAACTATCTTGTAGCCAACAAGATACCTTAACACTTCTCTCCAAAGGACATGAAATTGTTGTAGAAAAGAGTTTTCAGTGCTCATGGATTGACAATACATTATTTTACATAGGCCCAGACCAGGTCATGAGAAGATGTGTCCGAGAAGATGAGACCTATGACATTCTGTATGCATGCCATAATGAACCCTATAGAGGACACTTTACAACAAAAATGATAGCAATGAAGGTGTTAACAATAGGCTACTATAGGCCAACACTTCACAAAGATGCAACCAATTACACCAGAAAATGTGACAAATGTCAAAGGATGGGTTGGCTAACAAAATAAGATGAGATGCCTCTCAACCCACAAGTAGTTGTCACACCATTTGATAAATGGGAAATGGATTTTATAGGTCCTATAGACCCACCATCAAATGGAAAAATCATATATCTTGGTATGCACAAATTATGTAACAAAATGGGTAGAAGTGAAGGCAATGAAGCATGCCTGTGACAACAAAGTGGCAGCATTCTTGTATGAAGAAATATTTACTCGCTATGGAGTACCAAGAGAGCTAGTGGCTGATCAAGGGGCACAATTTACATCAAATCTAATAACATAACTCATGAATGAATATAAAATCAGACATAGGAAGTTCAGTCCATACCACCCACAGGCCAATGGTCAAGTGGAAGTAACCAATAAGAGAATTGAAGCAATACTTACAAAAATAGTTCAACTCAACTGAAGAGACTAGAATAGCCATCTAGTAGAAGTAGTATGGGAATACAAAATCACATGGAAAACCACAACTGGATTGACTCCATTTGAACTACTCTATGGAAAAATAGTAATGCTGCCAATTGAGTTTGAACACAAAACATTAAGGACTACTTTGAAGCTGAATATGGACCTTCCTGTAGCTCAATGTGAACGCTTAGTAAATCTCAACTCTTTGGATGAGATACAAAAATCTGCATTGGAGTGCATAGAAATAGTCCAAAAATAAATAAAGAAATGGCACGAATCCCACATCAAGAATAGACAATTCCAAGAAGGTGACTGGGCACTATTGTTTAATTTTAGGTATCAAGAAACACAAGGCAAGTTACAAACAAGATGGCTAGGACCATATGAGATAACACATATTTTTGCAAATGGAGCGGTTCAACTGACAACAATTGACCTAATACAATTCAAATTGCTGGTTAATGGCCATAAACTCCGTCTATACCATCAGCCACAAACCAAGACAAAGTTCCTGCAGCAATTCCAATAAGGTGAGCCAAAGGTAACACAGGTAATCACTCCTACAGTAGAAGGTGACAACCTTCTTCTTGTAGCTTCACCCTAGTATACAAACAAGTACATCTATAATAAAACTTCATTTTCAATGAAGTCTCATTCCACATTCACTTTCTTAAACTCTCTTTCCAACACACCTCATTTCTTTACCTTCCACCCATATAAAATTCCATGTCACCCACTTTGCTCAATTTTCTAAGCTTTTAATAAATTCCACATTAGCACATAAATCCATTCAGGGCCAATTAATTTAAAGACACAACCGATTCTCATCCTTCAAGCGCATACAAAAACATAATGATAGGTACATGTATTTGATTTATTTCCACTTTTAAAATATAGATTTTGGAAATTATATTTAGTACTGCATGTGTCTATATATTGTGGTATTACGCCAATTTTCTCTCCCTTGTGAAGGAGGAGAAGTGTGGACACTTGTCATTCTTTCGTACGGGGGTGAAAAGTGTATTAATTCCCAAGTTGCTATTTCCTGTACCTGTCATTTCAAACTAGATTGCATGTTAGCCAAATCAATAATTATGTGATGTGTCATTAAGTCCTTGTAATGTTTGCACAAATTATTGTACTTAATTGCTCATATTATTCTTGATTCCTACCCTAGGTGACGTAATCAAATTTTTGTAAGGATTAAATGCACTTAAAAGAAACATAATTCCCCACCATCAAGTGTCATTATCATTTGTATTGTCCAATTTTCAAAATAGTACAACACAAAGATTGAAGGGAGATGAAGTGAAGTACAATTATGAGCTAAATAAAAGGGGTTTTTCAAAGGAATTTAGAATATTTGGGGTTTCAGAGCAAACAAAAGTTGTAAAATTGCAGACTCAGAAAGAATTTTGGAGGAATTTTGAAGGTAGAATTCGACATAATGGGAGGACAGCTGATGAGGCATGAACATGTGGTTCATACCATTTTATTGACTGATGTAGAAGCCGGTCACAGATTTTTACTTGCGGATGGCTGGTTACTTCTTGAAATTAATGGAGTTTGACAAAGAAGTGGCAACAAAGTTCATCAATACATTCAAAGAATGGGAAGCAATTGTGTGGGGAGTGAATGTTCTAGCAACAAGGGAAATAATTACAGAGGTGATAGGCTTGCCAACAGTTGGAGAGCATTACCCCAACAAGCATGATGCCAAGTTGGCACAAGCTCAATTCACCCAACCTTCTGACCCTCCCCTGGAAGTAAATAAGCAAGGATGTAAGAGAACATCATTACCTATTCCATACAATAAGTTGGCTACACATATCATCAGTATTTAACATGTGAAGGGATATTTTCCCATTTACATGCGCATCATTTCAAGTTACTTAGTTGTATTAGGAATAATCTTCAAGTAAATATTATGAACTTTCTGTATAACATGCTAAGTATTAGTGCTGAGGAAACTCAAAAGGGTAAAATGAATTCCATTTCCCATCATGCCCTAATCAAACTTCTAGTTGAAAGAGCCCTTAGGGATGTCTCTCCTCTGGAATGGAAAGAATTTGTTAAGAACAAAACCTTGCAGCCCCAGAATGAGCCTCTTGACCAGCCAATTCCTCGAAATGAAATACCCTCTGACCTAGTTGAAATACCCCAAGAAAAAGGGTCTGAGAATATTGAAGAGAAGGAACCTTCTCCTATCTTGACTAATAATGTACCCACCCCATCTCAAAGAAAAGGGAAACAAAAGGTTAATGAAGGAACTTTGGTTCCAGAAGCAGAACCCTAGAAACCTACAGCCTCAAAAAGTAGAAAGAGGAAATCGGTTCTTGTAGCAGTTACTCCTGCAGCAAAAAGGCCGAGGAAAGATGGTAAAAAGAAAATGATGGAAGAAAAATAAACCCCTTTGAGAAGAAGTTCCAAGATGAGGGGACAAGTCCCTCAAGTTACCCCAGTAAGTCAAGATGTCCTATTAGAGATACCTATTGCAGATTCTCATGTTGACTATATCACAATTGATTCTCCAATTCACCTAGTCTACTCAGATCCTCCACATAATGTAAGTGATTTATCTCCTAATGAGACTCCCTCACAACAAATAATTGATGATCCTCCCTCACAAAAAACAACTGATGATCCTGAGGAAAACATACAAACAATTCAAGAGGACCTGCATTTGCCTAAGTCCCCAGTCTACTCACATACCCACAATGCCATAGTGCCTTTCAAAAGGACTGGTATATAAATTATTTAGAATAGGCCTACATTGTAGAAAGAAGACAAAGAACTCAATCAGAGGAACATGACCTGCCTACTTTTTAATCAATTTTGTTTAGTTTATATACCCAGTTTGTTTTCAAGAACACTATGTGGGGAGAAGAAAAGAAAAGTATGAAAAAGGAGATTGATGAGAAGGAAGAGATTGAACACCTAAAGGAATAAATCGAAAAGAAAAAATAGAGAATGGATCATGCCCTCAAGCTGGATGACTAGATTATAGCATGTAGGCCACCCCCAAGGGTTTATGCTATTTGTTTAAAAGAACAATTCCTTATGTTTCAACTCATGATGACCATTCAAAATAAGGATTCTGAGTTAAAAATAGCTGAAGAGTTTTATGGTCTATATCAAACACTTCCTACTTGGCAACATAATCTGCTCTATGAATTGTACATTCATAATTTCATTATTCCTAATGAAATTGATTAGAATCCTCTACTCTATATAGGAGATGTACATTTAAAAGCATTAATGTCCTGGATGCAAAATGAAGCCAACTATGTCAGGCAACTGGATAATTATAGAGATTAGGAAAAATCTAAGCCTTTACCTTTTAGAGTTGAATCTAGTAAGCTAGATATTATCTTAAGAGATTGGTTAACACTCACTTATGGAAAGACAAAACCTAAAGTCGGGGACAAGATCTTTGCTCTCAGAGATAGAGTCTATAGGGAATATCAGGGACTACCTTATTTTACATTCCAAAGGGCCCTGACTGGAGTGAGGAGTAGATGGAATAGACTGCCTAAGGTTTTCAAGAAATCTGAACTGCATAGTCCAATTAATTTTGAGGCAACTGTGAACAAGGAAAAAAAGTACATGCAGCTAGGGAGATAGATCATAAGAGAGATTTGGTTTCCTCTAAATTTCCAACCACCTATGCTCCTGTGGCCATTATATGACATTATTACTACCAGACTAGACCAACTGCAGGAGGATCATAGAATGGACTACTTGGACCGGACCAGAGGATTTTACTATACCTTCAAGAGTAAAAGGAGAGGCAAGATAGAGGTTGGAGAATTCAGAACAGTCATAAAGAAGTGTAATGCTTGACGACAAGCATTATACTTGTTGGGGGGTAAATGATGAGACTAAAATTGGTCTTTATTTTATGATATTTTATGTTTTTCTCCTAAACATTCCTGACATTTGTGTGACTTTTAAGTGCTTAAGTTTGTATATATTCCATAAGTACAGTTATATCCTCAAACTTTTGGGTAGGAAATAGTATACATACCTTGCTAATACTATATATACATAATGCATTATTTCATATAGCTATTTTAATGTGTGTTTTAATATTGGGATGAAATTGATTAAGTTGAATATATGAATGTGTATGCATATACTACTAATCTTCCAGGAATGAAGGAGTAGCTGGAAAAAAAATTGGTTACATCAATGAAGGAGTGAAGATGTTTCGATCATGATCAGAAGACCCATTAAGACAGCCGTAGGATATGCCTTCAGAATTGAAGGAATGAATACTTCAGGGAATATAGGGGAGCACGATCATGCTAAATCTCCTCCATAATTAATATTATGTTAAGATAGTTGTTTGATCTTTATGATCTTATGTTATTGATTGACATGTTCTCCTTATTTCATGGATGAATCAGTCAAAGTGTATCTGAATGTTTGAATGTAATTCTCTATATATAGGGAGATGATCAATGGAAATCTAGTTAGACAAAATAATGATATTACCACTGTATTGAGAAGCAAGTTGTTCTTCAAGTCTATGTTCTGATTGTAATCCATTTTTTTGAATATATGAAATGAAGGAATAATTTGAGTTATCTTCTATGTTTTTAGTTAGTTGAAACCAACCAAGGAAGCCCCACTTGGGTGGTGGGGTATACTAGAGCAGAGAAGAGTGGTTTATTTGTTTTCCGCATTTAAGGTAGTATTCACTGTTTGTTCCTGCAACATTGTATCTATGTTTGTTCTCGTAGCATATGTGGAGATAGCCATTGTTCATGCATTAGAATGGAAGAATGATCTAGAGTTATATTTATGGTTGTTTACATTAGTTTATTTGTTCAACTATGTGTTTACTTTCCTGCAACAATAGCTTTGTTCTTTCTAAACATTTTCCTTTCTTGCAACAGTTTAAGTAAGATGACTCTATGATAAGCTTAGTGCACAAACTGTGTTATCCCATTTCAAGTATACATCATTGGGTTGACAATCTAAATTCACTTTGTGATAGGAAAATAATACCTAGTTTGAATATACTATTCCTAGGGAAGGCTTTGGCCTAGTTATTATTACCTATTATGAGGCTATTCAACCTCATTGCCTATCCTTTTTGGAACAAGATGAAATGTCTCAAGTAACCATCCCAAAATCTACCCCCACATATTAAAGTATTGGTTCATAAAAACCAAGTCAAAAAAGTCCTAATTAATGGTGGTGTGAGCCTAAACATTTGCACCTTGAACCTTGTAAAAGCTCTAGGATATTTTGAAGATGCTATTGATCCAAAAAGAAAAATTACCATTAAAGCCTATGATGAAGAAGAAAGGCCTTCAAAAGGAATGGTCATTTTACCCATTAGAGTTGGTCTGATTCAAAAGGAAATAAATTTTCAAATCCTTGTTCTCAATTTGACGTATAATATCATGTTAGGAAGGCCATGGATCCACAAAATGCAAGTAGTGCCTTCAACCTATCATCAATACATAAAATTTCCTTACATGGGTTAAGAGATCACTATAAGTGGAGACTTAAATTCCTTCCAATACTACAATAATGTTGAACTCTTAAATGATTTATTGTTGGAAACTACAATTGAAATAATTGTTATATTGTCATTGATATCAAACCTTAACTGGTAAGATAGTTTCTATCTAGGATAGTACCATATCTTTTGATTGATGAAGAGGATTTGAAAAGAGGACATAACAAGAGGACCTAAGGAAAGGTTGAATTATGTGATACTTCAATGGGTACTTGATTCATTGGCACATTGACAAGATAATGTGTTGTTTATCTAAGTAAGAAGAAAGACTGAAAACATAGGCTTAACCGAGAAAAAGTGAAGAAATATAGTTTAAGCTGAGTGATGTTAGTGTCGATCGAGCGCTGGTATATGCCGAGTAAATCTAGTGTTGACCAAACATCGGTAATTGTTGAGCAACAAGAAATTACTGAGCAAAGACAGTATTTGCCGAGGAAGATAATTTGTAGTGATGACCGAGATACACAGTGATGACCAAGATGATGAACACAATATTGATTGAGTGTCATTAATTTACATTTGAAGAAATAATTGAGAATCCCGGCTGACATAGTTGAATTCTTGGGATATGTAAAATGTGTTGACATTTTTAATGAATTGTACAAATCATTTAATGCATGGTAAATCATTTTCTTATGGATTCAAAGAGAAGATTGGATATGTATTTAGAAGGAAAAGATGAAGAACATAATGATGGAAGGATTCGATGAATCTGACCTAAACCTAAGATCTATAGAGGAGATTAAGTGGCAAAAGATTGATCTACTTGATCAAAGAGGTATAAAGGAAAACCTAATTGTGAGGTTACACATGAGTAGAGAAGAGGTTGATGTTATTGACTAATAAGTCTAAGCAGAAGGCTAAAGGTGAAATTGTGAAGGAGTTGAACATAGTTGTGATTGCTTGTAGTGAATTTTGAGCAGATCAGAGATAGAGATGGAAATGAAGGTTAGTCAATAAATCAACATATATGTGCAAAGTGGATCTGTATTTGCAAAGTGAGTTTTATGTTTTCCAAATCAGAAACTACTGTTACTTTCTAACCATTGTATCAATCTAAATCCTTTAATCAAGGCTGACCTAACAGTCATTGTATAAATCCTTTAATCAAGGTGACATTCTAATGGAGTGTTCGTAAGCCCTCTAACCAGGCCACTTTTGACAAAGTGTTTTAAATCCTTTAACAGGGTTACACCTAATAGTGTGTATATAAACCTTTAACAAGATTGGCTTTTCACAGAGCTCACTTCAGAAGAGTAAAAATCAGTAGCATGTTACAAAGTGTTTTTTCCCAAATTGGGTTTCCACTATAAATCCTGGTGTTATACTTGTGTGAATGATTTTGATGTAGATGTTGTTAAAATATTTATATTCTGCAAGTTACTTACTTTTGGACAATGGAATTCATGTTATATGTTTCTGATATATGCTATAGAGACCAAGTTGAATTGTTGATTAGATCTGAGTTTGTTAAAGTGTTAGAAAGTTTAATTGGTACATCTGGACCTAAGAACAACTGATCCCCCCCTCTCTGTTGTTGTAAATCATTCTAACAATTGGTATTAGATCTATTGGTGCTTACAAAGAAAGTTTAAAGGTACTTGAAGCTAATGATCAAGATGTACAAAAAGGAGGTACCAAATTTGAACATAGAGAACTTCCTTGCATGGTAGAGTCTGATAAAATTGCATCTAGCTGGTATTGGAGATTTAGAGAAATATTATGTTGAAAATGAGTATGTCATACCAGCTACACCTTTGATCACTGAGGAGATGAAAGAAACACAACAACACAATCAAGCAGTGTTGGAGATTGCATCTACCCTAAGCTATCCTGAATTTGAAGACATCAAGGACTGCACTAATGCAAAGCAAATGTGGAACACTCTTGCAACTATGTATGGTGGAGATACAAATATACTGAGAGCCAAATCTGAAAGTCTGAGAGGTAATTTTGATGAAATGAAAATGCAAGAAGTTGAAAATATTGCTCAATATTGTGGTAGAATTAAGGAGGTAGTGAACGCTATTAGAGGAGCTAATGGAATCATTGATGAGAAAATTGTTATTGGTAAAGTATTGAGGACTTTTCTTCCTATCTATGCTATTAGAATTTTTGCAATACAAGATTCAAGATGTAACCTTGGTAATGTTCTAAGTTTGGAAAGTTTTGTTGGTAAGCTTACTACTTTTGAGCTGTCTAATTATGATAACTACACTATCCTAATGTTGAATCTACATTCAAGTCTCAAATAGTTCTACATAAGTCTAAGAAGGAAAAATAAAAGTGTGTGAAAAGTGATAGTGACAGTGACAATAATAGTGACACTTATGATAAAGATCTAGATGATCTTGAGGCACTTATGGCTAAAAGGCTAAAAAGAGGAAAAGGGAAATATAAAGATAAGTTCCTATGATCTATTTTTCATGTAACAAAGTTGGCCATATTGGAACAAGATGCCCTGACAGGACTGACAAGGATGAGAGAAGGGAAAGCAAGTACAAGGACAAGAGAAATGATAGAGATCATCGAAGGTACAAATACTACAAAGAAAAAGGTAAGAAATCTTGTTATATTGCTGAAGAGGAAACTGACAGTAACACTAGTGAATCTGATGAATGTGATATAGAATTTGTTTATGTTGCTATGAAAGATGATTCTGATGAAGATGATAAAACTGCACTTATTTCCTATGTGAGTAAAGGTGATAAATGGATTATTGATAGTGGTTTCTCACATCACATGACTAATGATAAAAGTAAGTTTGAGACCCTAGATCATTACAAAGGTAGAAGTGTTAAGTTTGGTAATGATGCACCATGTCCTATGAGAGGAAAATGATCAATTAGATTGACTAACAAGATTACATGTGAAAATGCTTATTGGGTTGAAGGTATTAACTATAACTTGTTGAGTGTTTCACAATTGAACATCACTGGTTATCGAGTGGAATTTCATCACAGAAAGGATAAAATATTTGATGCCACTGGTGAACTAATTGGAAGTGGAGAGCAGACAAGAGGTAATTTGTTCTATCTAGACCTATCTGAAGAAACATGTTTGTTTTCACAATTTGATGATGTATGGTTATGGCATAAGAGGTTGTGTCATGTAAATTTTGACAATTTGGTAAATATTAGTAAAAAGAAGAAAGTTAGAGGTTTTCTAAGATTGAAGGAATTTGATAATGTGATGTGTAAATAGTGTCAATTGGGAAAAATGACAAAGTCTAGTTTTAAGAGCAAGACATATATTTCTAAAAATATTTTGGAATTGGTTCATACTGACCTTTGTGGACCTATGGGTGTACAAAGTTATTGTGGTGATAATTATTTCATTATGTTTGTTGATGACTATTCTAGAATGATGACTGTAATGTTTTTAAAGGAGAAATTTGATGCATTTTAGTTGTTTAAGCGATATTTGGCAAAAGTTGAAAAAGAAATAGGTAGAAGCTTGAGATGTTTGAGATCTGATAGAGGTGGAGAGTTTATATCAAATGATTTCAATCTTTTCTACAATGATAGAGGAATAAAGAGACATATGTCTAGACTAAGGACACCTCCACATAATGGTATATCAGAAAGAAGAACAAACGATTATGAATTGTATTACAAGAAAAATGACAAGTTTGAACTAAGAGTTTACACTGATGCAGATTGGGATGGAAATGTTGATGACAAAAAAATTACAAGTGGTGGATCATTCTTTCTGGGAAAGAGATTAGTCTCCTAGACAAGCAAGAAATAGAACTGCATTTCCCAATCTACAATAGAAGCTGAGTATATAGAAGTAGCAGTAAATTGTTCAAATTTAGTGTGGATCAAGCAATTGTTAAAAGGACTGAAGGAGGAAATCATTGAGCCAGTTGTTATTTTCTATGATAATACAAGTTCTATTAACATATCAAAGAATCCAGTTATGCACACTAAGACTAAGCATATTGCTATCAAGTATCATTACTTGAGAAAGCTAGTTCAAG
The DNA here is from genome assembly GCA_027943335.1 of Chamaecyparis obtusa. Taxonomy (NCBI): domain Eukaryota; kingdom Viridiplantae; phylum Streptophyta; class Pinopsida; order Cupressales; family Cupressaceae; genus Chamaecyparis; species Chamaecyparis obtusa. Next base: position 2,009,006 of record BSBK01000883.1, read on the forward strand.
ACAAAGAATTGAGATTGGAGTATGTGAATACAAAGGAACAATTAGTCGATATATTCACAAAAGCTTTACCTAAGGATGCTCATGAATATCTTAGAGGTAAACTAGGGGTGATTCTCCTAACTAAGGCTACCTAGTAAAATAGGAGCACTGCATCAAATGTGTTGAATAGAAGATTTGACAAATTGATGCAGAAAAGGTCATACTTTAGGAGTTGCCTAGAGTTGTGAGAATTAAGGCAGATATATTAATCAGTCATAAGAAAGATGGCATAGGGAGTATACAACATACAAAACTAACATGAAGACACCTACATAAGTAGAGATGTAAGTGATAGATACAAGCTTTGGCATTGTTGTCAAAGAGGAAGAAGATTCAATGAAAATAATGGAGTGATATAGCACCAAGGGATAAGATTCAATGAAACTTGAGGGAGAGATACAAAGAAGATTCAGAGGGAGTAATTGAGAAAGCGGCCAGGCAAGGAAAAAGTTGTGAATTAGAATGAATCTAAGGATATTAATAAAAATATGATGCACAAAGATTTTGGATTGTTTGGTAAATCATGTGTTATTCATATGGTGTTTCCATCAATGCCAAAGAGGGAGATTTTTGGAAACTACAATTGAAACAATTGTTATATTGTCATTGATGTCAAACCTTAACTAGTAAGACAGTTACTATCTAGGATAGTACCATATATTTTGATTGATGAAGAGGATTTGAAAAGAGGATATAACAAGAGGACCTAAGGAAAGGTTGAGTTATGTGATACTTCAATGGGTACTTGATCATTTGGCACATTAACAAGATAACATGTTGTTTATATAAGTAAGAAGAAAGACTGGAAACATAGGCTTAACCAAGAAAAAGTGAAGAAATCTTGTTTAAGCCGAGTGATGTTAGTGTCAACTGAGCGCTAGTATATGCCGAGTAAATCTAGTGTTTACTGAACATCAGTAATTGCTGAGCAACATGAAATTACTGAGAAAAGATAGTGTTTTCCAAGGAAGATAGTTTGTAGTGAAAAATGAGATACACAGTGATGACTGAGATGATGAACACAATATTGACCGAGTGTCAATAATTTATATTTGAAGAAAGAATTGAGAATCCTTGTTGACATAGTTGAATTCTTGGGATATGTAAAACATGTTCACATTATTAATGAATTATATGGAGCATTTAATGCATGGTAAATCATTTTCTTATGGATTCAAAGAGAATTTTGGAGATGTATCTAGGAGGAAAAGATGAAGAACATAATGATGGAAGGATTCGATGAATATGACCTAAACCTAAGATCTATGGAGGAGATTAAGTGGAAAAAGATTGATCTACCTTATCAAAGAGGTATAAAGGAAAACCTAATTGTGAGGTTGCAAATGAGTGGAGAAGAGGTTGATGTTATTGACTGATAAGTCTAAGTAGAAGGCTGAAGGTGAAATTGTAAAGGAGCTGAACAAAATTGTGATTGCTTGAAGTGAATTTTGAGTAGATCAGAGATGGAGATGGAAATGAAGGTCAGTTTGTAAATCAACATATATGTGTAGAGTGGATCTGTATTTGCAAAGTGAGTTGTATGTTTTTCAAATCAGAAACTATTGTTACTTTCTAATCACTGTATCAATCTAAATCTTTTAATCAAGGTTGACCTAACAATCATTGTATAAATCCTTTAATCAAGGTGACATTCTAATAGAATGTTCTTAAGCCCTCTAACTAGGCCACTTTTGATAGAGTGTTTTAAATCCTTTAACAGGGTCACACGTAACAATGTGTATGTAAACCTTTAATAGGATTGGCTTTTCACAGAGCTCACTTTAGAAGAGTGAAAATTAGTAGCATGTTACAAAGTGGTTTTTCCCAAATTGGGTTTCCACTATAAATCCTGGTGTTATACTTGTGTGATTGATTTTGATGTGGATGTTGTTGAAAGCTTTATATTCTGCAAGTTAATTACTTTTGGATGGTGGACTGCATGTTATATATTTATGATATATGCTATAGAGACCGAGTTGAAGTATTGATTAGATTTGAGTTTGTTAAAGTGCTAGAAAGTTCAATTGGTACATCTAGACCTGAGAAAAACTCATTCCCCCCCCTCTCTATTGTTCTAAATTATTCTAACTATTCATACCTATGCTCCTATATCTAGTTTAAGTAAAAAATCAAGTTCCAGTCAAGGATCAAATCAAGGATCAAGTTCCAACCAAGGACCTAGTACTAATCAAGAACCAAATTCAAGGTAAGAATCAAATGGATCTTAGTGGGTAGGTGAACCATGGATACCTTCATGGTTAGGAGAATCTAATGTTATGTTTAACCCATAATATTTTTATCCTCAAGATACCCAAGAGGACTCGAGTGAGGGATTTTGATCCATGTTCTATGGAACACCTTGAACAAGCACATACCATAGATTTGAATAATACAATGTATGAACCTTGTAATGAAGTCATGTCCCTAAACCCTATGGATTTGAACCTACCTAATGATCCCCTACCCCTTGTACATCTCAAGTTAATTGACTGGGATTTAATTGAGCTAAGTGACATACCCCCATTCCCAAAAGACAATTCATTGGCCTTGTACCTAAATGTGATTGAACCCTCTTCCATTAATTAATTATATCAAAGAGGAATAATGTTAGAAAGTGATCGATATCTTAGTCTCAAAAGAAAATAAAATAATAAAGAAAAAATCAAATGGTCTAGTGGTGAAAACCACAATGTGGCAGTACTAGACCTAAAAAAGTAAAAATAAATGACATTTTTGAAGGTGAGAACCCAACTATGGAACATAAGGAAGAGACATTGGACACTTTACCAGAGCACAATGAAGAAAGGTCACCTATAGTGATTGAACCCACATAAAAGATAAACACCAGCATAAAATCAGAGCCCAAGATCATGAACCTTTCAACATCATTAACACCAAAAGAAAGATAAGAATTCATCAAATTCTTTAAAGAAAGAAAAGTGAATTATTTATGGTCTTATGCAAATATGCTAGGTCTAGATCCAAAACTTATTGAATGCACCATTTAAATATAAAACCAAGAGATAAGTCAATCAAACAGAAACTAAGGAAAATGCATCCTCACATCGCCTTACTAGTCAAAGCTGAATTGGAGAAATTATTAAAGGTTGGTTTCATAAGAGTTATTGCATATGCTGAATGGATCTCCAACATTGTACCAACATCCAATCCTAACAAATCAATCAGAGTGTGTACTAACTTTAGATATCTCAACCTAACATGCCCTAAAGATGACTTTCCATTACCAAGTATTGATGCTATAGTATATTTGACAGTAGGCCATTATATGTTCACTTATGGATGGATTCAATGGGTACAACCAAATAAATATAGCTCTTGAGGATCAAGATAGAATGAACTTTACATGTTCTTGGGGTATCTTTTGTTGGAATGTGATGCCTTTTGTTCTTAACAATACCAGAGTAACCTATCAAAGAGCCATGACTACAATTTTTCATGATATGATGCACAAGTTCCTAGAAGACTATGTTCATGACATCTTGGAAAAATCTCATACAAGGAAATAACACTTACCAACTTTGGAGAAGATATTTACAAGACTAGAGAAATTCAAAGTGAGGTTAAATCTTAAAAAGTGTGTATTTGGTGTGAAATCCAAAAAATTACTTGGCTAAATAGTATTTGCAAAGGGAATAGAGGTAGACCACACAAAGGTTAAGGAAATAATGGAAATGGGGGCACCAAGAAATATAATTCAAATGAGGTCACTTCAAGGAAGGCTACAATCAATAAGAAGATTGATTTCTCAATTGGCCAAAAAATAACATTCTTTTACTCAACTTCTTCACAAAGACACAATTTTCAAATGGGACAATCAATGTGATGAATCCATAAAACTTTTGAAGAAATATTTTACGAACTCACCCATCAAGGGAAAGTCATTACTCCTATGCATTTAAAAAAAAATCACTCATTACGTGATTTATTGGCTCAAGTGGATGAAAATAGAAAAGAAAAGGTGATCTATTACATTAGAAGAGCCTTGGTTAAGTATGAGCCAAACTATAGTTTCATTGAAAGGGCATGCATATAATTGGTTTTTTCTTCACAAACAACTACATCACTACATGTTGGCACATAAGATTAAGTTCATAGCTAAGATTGATCCTTTGAATTATCTACTTAAGCAAGACAACTCTAACTGGGAGATTGGCAAAATGGGTCATGGTATATTGAGTGAGTTTGACATTGAATATGTTGATAAAAAATAAATGAAAGGGAAAGTCATAGTTTATAATTTGGAAGAAGATCCTTTAATAGATGATCAACCCATTCAAGTGGAATTCCTAGATGTAGAGATAATAAATATTGAGACCAAAACATGGAAGCTTTACTTTGATGGATCCTACACACAACATGCCTTGAGGGTAGCAATTCTCTTGATTACACCTCAATGATACACCATTCCAAAGTCTTATAAACTTCTATTCCCATTAAAAAATAACATTGTAGAATATGAAGCCCTTGTCATAGGCATCAAAATGGCCCTAGAATCGAAAGTGACAGAATTAAAAGTCTATGGAAACTCTCAACTTGTGATAAATCAAATCAATGATGACTATCAAACCAAAGATAACAAGTTGATTCCTTAAAAGAGAATGGTAGATGATTTGAAAAAGTACTTTGTCTTGATAACTTTTGAGAAACCAAGAGAAAATAATGAAGAAACAGATGCCATATCGACTTTAGCTTCTCTTTTACAAATACTAGAGTAAAGTGCTAGATACAAATTCAACCTACATTTGACCTTCTTGACTCCCAAATCATTTGTTTGCTACTTGGACATGACTCCCCATGGTAAAAATCAATTTATACCTATTTAAAAGATAATAATTTACTTGTGGACTGATCCCAAACCCAAAGAAGAAATCTTATACACCAAGCTTCTTGTATACCCTTATTTTAGATAAATTGTATTGTAAGAGTCTTAACAAAACACTTCTTAGGTATCTAAAGAACAAGGAATAAAAATATACCTTACAAGATGTTCACAAGGGAATCTATGGGTCACACTCGAGTGGTTTAAACTTATCTAAGAAACTCCTTTGAATGAGGTATTATTGGCTGACAATGGAAAAAGATGCCTGTTAGTATGTGAAAGTATACCAAAAATTTTAATACCATGAGAATTTGATTCATGCACTGGCACAAGAGTTACATCTAATGACCACACCTTGTCCCTTCTATCAGTGGGGGTTTTATTTAATTGGGATGATTTACCTAGCTTCATCCAATGGTCAAAATTTTATCATAATTGCAATGAAGTATTTCACCAAATGGGTAGGAGTCATACCTTTATCAACTGCAAAAAAAAAGTAGATTTCAATGTTCATCTTGAACCACATAATTTGTAGACATGACATTCCTCATGCCATAATAACAGACAATCCAAAATATTTAAAAAATAAAGGTATTGATGAATTATGTGACAAGTTCCACATCATCCACCATTCTTCTTCAATTTAATATCCTCAAGGGAATGGTCAAGAAGAAGCTACAAAAAAAAAAAATCCTTAAGATTTTCAAGAGAAAATATAATAATATAGAAAGGGATTGACATGTAAAATTGAACCCGACATTGTGGGCATACCAAGAAAGCATAAGAACACCAACCAGAGCTACACATGTCTCATTGGGTTATGGAGCAGAGGCACTTTTACCCTTAGAAGTTGAGATTCCATTCTTCAGAGTCTCTTTGCATGGATTGTTGACAGATGGAGATTCCAACAACTTGAGCTATTGGATGAACACCAAACAAAATCCTATTAGTACCTCAAGGTTTACCAAAATATAATGTCAAATAACTACAAAAAGAAGATGAAACCTAGAGAATTTCAAGTTAGTGACTTAGTGTTGAGAGAAAACCCTAATAATCAAGTAGATAAGGAAAAGAAAGGTAAATGAGAAGAAAATTGGCTAGGAACTTTCATTATTATGTCTTCTTTTGGAACAAGAACATACAAGTTAGCCAATTGTGATGGGGAAAAATTACAAGAACCCATTAATAGCATCCATTTGAAGAGGTTTTATACTTGAATAGATGAAGGGATATCAGATTGAAAGAGTATCATATGAGAGAGTATCTGATGAGAAAGCATCATTCCTCGTACAATGGAAAATTGATCATGAAGAAATCCATAAACATTGAGAAATTAATCTTGATAAAATCCAAAAACACCAGAAAATAGAAAATAAAAACAATGAAAAAGAGTTCTTGAAGAAATAAAAAATAGTGGAAAATTGATCATGAAGAAAGAAAAAATATCCAAATATGGATCCTAAAAAAAATGGTTATCTTGGTGAAAACTTGGCAAACAGGTGCCTTGGAAATAAAAAATAAATAAGAGAGAGAGAGAGAGAGAGAGAGAAAGAGAGAAGCAATAGGCACCTTGGTAGTAAAAAACAAATAAAAAGAAAAAGAGCAATAAACTCAAGTGGTGAAAACTTGGTAAATAGGTGCCATTTTCCCATAAGTTATCCTAAGTTAAGTTAAGCCTATTTTCATTTCCCATCTACAAAGAAAAAGAGCAATAAACTCAAGAGAGAGAGAGAGAGAGAGAAAGAGAGAAGCAATAGGCACCTTGGTAGTAAAAAACAAATAAAAAGAAAAAGAGCAATAAACTCAAGTGGTGAAAACTTGGTAAATAGGTGCCATTTTCCCATAAGTTATCCTAAGTTAAGTTAAGCCTATTTTCATTTCATCATCCTTGTATATATTATTGTATTTTTTTCATTTGTACATAGTCATAATAAACTCTCAAAGCTGCATTTGCATACTTAAGGCTTTCATCATGGTTTTGAAAGTTGTTTAAGTCCAACATTGTTGTGGATTCAAACTGGGGGCACCAATCCAAAATAAAGTGAGTTCATCAAGAAAACACCAATTGGCACAAATAAATGCATCAAACCAAAAACTTGTCACTTGAAACCTTGATCCATATTAATTTCTGATTCAAAATTTGATCTCAAATCCAAATGATTGACACTTTGATCCTTGATCTCAAATTGACTTACCTTAATCAAGATTAAAAATACAAAAAAAAAATCAAAATGGATGAAGTTATATTGAAATATGGATCCAAAAACAATAGAAATATTGTTCAATATGTTACTTGATTTTGGAGTCATGTCTTTTTAGTGAATCGAGGATGTCTTTTGACTAGATAAGAGAGGATAGAAGCATGATAATTTTTCTTAATTTCTGCATGACTTTTTGTAAGGTAGATTCATTGAAGTATGCAAAACTGTCTAATGACATGACCATCAAAGAACCATCAAGGACATTTTCATAGGGAAAGGATCATATCTTTGTCTATTTATGAAAATGAATATGTTGGCCATTTAGATCTCTCATATCTTAATGACAAATCCACTTGCAACATAAAAACTGATGAAAGTGGTATTTAGACCATCATGGTTATAAAATAAAATCACTGAGGGTTGTACCGAATTCAAGAGAAAAAATATGAGAGAAAAAGGTATTCATATCATCATGGTTGAACTAGTGACAGTTTTACCAATTTTGTGCTCTAAAAAGCTCAATGATGCCAAATAAAAATAATTCCATTCAAAAGTGACAATTAGTTGCATCCATATAGATTAATTTTTCATGTTAAAAATTTAAAGGATTTCCTTAATCAAGGGGGTAAATTTAAGCAAGGTTGACATCATCAAGATTTTTCTTTTTGACTGAGTATGTTGGAATTTAACAAAAACAATGCATATCATTTAAAGTGCATTTAGTTGCATTCATTAATCATTATTCATTTACTTACATTCATTTAGTTTTCATTATCATAACGTCATTTCATTATCATTAAACATTAATCATTATGTAACATTCATTAATCACTATTCATTTAAAAATTGATAAAGCACATTGCATTAGTTAGAGTGCATCCATTTGAAATCATTTAGTTCATTGATTAAGTTGCATATCATTAAGCCATCTCAACATTGCATATTAGTAAATAATTTCATTAAGGTTGCATTAGTCACATATCAAAAAAGTGGATTCATCATTGCATAAATGATAAAAATAAAAAAGTGCATATAGAATCACGACATCTAAAAATCATTAAGTCCATTAGGTGCATTAAATAATTTCACATAGGTACATATGAATCAATCATTAATCATTAATCATTAATCATTAATAAATTGTATCATTAAAGTATCATAGTAAACATCATAAAAGTGCATCTCATCATACATCATGTATCCATCTACAATATGACATCCATCCACAAGCATATAAAGTAGATAAAGTAAATGCATTCATAACATTTGTATCTGAAAAACACAAAAAAATAAGCATATAAAAAGAATCTAGAATTTCATATATCATCAAAACCATAGAGTCCAACATATAATGATATCAAAAAGGAAATATCAAATAAAACAGATGAGAGTCTATCAAAGAGGTAATAGTATCTATCAAATGTCCAATCAATAATTTACATCAATAAAGTCTTGATCAATGAAAATACATCATGATGTAAATATTCAAGATGATGGAATAAATATATCAACTAGGGACACTCAACCCCCCATCTACACCATCTGTATCACCTCTTCTAGTTGAACCACTCATATCTATCTGTGGTGCCTGACTAGTAGTAGCATAATCTATCCAACTAGGAGGATGTATCACCTATGACTCTCTCTATTCAACTGTGGCTATCAAACTCTACATCATTGTAGAAAAATGATCTAATCAACTCTCAATAAATGTCACGCTATCCTACAATGTACGCACATCTTACAATAGTATTGTTGGTACTACCTATGTTAGAGGAGCAACTTGAACCTAAACATGAACCTGTGGGGATTCAACCTGTCTCGCTGCCCTCTAACCTCATTGTCACCAAACTCTAACCAATGGAGGAGGAACTCTACCACCAACCCCACAACCTCTCACCTGCACCCTACCACCAATCCTACCACCTCTCATCCAAAATCTACCACCTCTCACTCCCACTCTGCTACCACCATCACCACTACCACCACCCCTAGGAGGACCAATCATTAAACCCTATCCACCTATAGCTTGCCTAACTCTCACCTAAGATTTCCCCCTCCTTCACCATCCACCTCTCCCCCATCCCTATCATCATCATCATTATCTAAGTGCTCATCAATATAGGGAATAAGCTTTACTAGATCAATAAAAAAAGGAAATAGATGTTGAACAAACCACTGTACATAATTCGTTGTCATCCTCGTATCTACATCATGATCTTGAAGATCCCATGCGAGATGAGGTAGGCCAAGTATCTCATCTTGAGCAACTCAGTACTCAATCTATGGCCCCCATAATGATCTCTTGGCCTATACTCGAACATATAAAGCTAGACCCTACAAAACTCTTTGTACACGACCAAACTATCAAAGAACCCTGTGGAAGTAAAAATTCTCAATAACTAGAGGAGTCTGATTAATCATCCAATGAGGCATGAACATGAAGGGTAGATCTAAATCATCCTCTCTCTCCAATGCTAATATCCAAGATATGACTGGATCTAGTGCCAGTAATCCATCTTTCCCAGATGAGGATGAAATATAACTTCCTCAAAAATATAAAGGTATGGCCACTCAGGATCCCTATCTCTATTATAAATTGGCCTCATAATTGGAAGATTCTCTCATTTCCACAACTATAGTGAAATGACACTTGATGAAAGTGCAACACCCCATCTATAAACCACATGATGTATCTCATGATATAACTGAGCAAGGAAACATGAACCCCAATCAAATCTCCTCATATGAGCTATCATATCCTCCAAAATCCTACCCCAACTAACTACAAAACCATGTCCTCGTCACTCAAGTAGAAAGAAACCACCGATCAAAGCACCTAAAATTATTGGAAGTGGAGGGAAAGATATGAATTGTGCCTAAGGAATGTTGTCATCATCGATATTCACATCACCAAAAATATGTCTACAAGATGCTCCATCATATACCTAATCATAGTAAACAAGTTCACCCAAGTTGGAATCTGCAACAATCTAAAAAAATCCTCAGGGGTAATCATCATCTCACCCATCAAAAGGTGGAAGGTATTATGGTTTGAGTGCCAACACTCAGCCACAACAGTGAGTAATCCTCGATTCACTTGGAACCACGATATATCTAAGAGGTAAAACAAACCATACTGACTGATCACTCATTGATCTGCATCAGACAACTGCTCAACCATCTCTAAAGGCCAATGATATAAATCACAGACATATAATTTTTGGCCTCGAACCTATTTTGGAATCAAGTGACATCAAATTAGTGATATCATCTAATTGGATCATCTCAATTCAATCAAAACATGTATCCTATCATCACATCACTCATCTAGATCACATCAATTTTTCCTCTCTATATCGAGAGGAGAAAAAAACATCAGTTATCCCGTCAACCTATCAGGAATGACATCAATACCACCATCAAACTAATCAAATTGACATCAAAACCCTTATTTTTATCAGAGAATCAAGAGACATCAACAACATATCAATCACATTGATTGACGAATCAGGCAACAATTAAAATTAGGATAAAAAATTGTAAAAATCAAACTACATGTCACTTCATCATACTTTACACGGTGAAATACCTACATGCCATAATTTTACATTGTACATACACGCTACCTAATTTTTTATACACACTCAAATATGGTGTACAAGCTAATCTGCCTAGTACATGCTACAAAAAGATAACCTACACACTATAGGAATCTTAATTTTGCAATGAGGGTGTGTACATGCTATTTTACCTATCGAACACTATTAATATGATTTAGAAGAATAGAGAGGGGGGAGTGAATTAGTTGTTCTCAGGTCTAGATGTATCAATTGAACTTTTAAACACTTCAACAATCTCAGATCTAATTACCAACACTACTCGGTCATTACAGAATGTATGCCAGAAACATATAACAATGCAGTCCACTATCCAATAGTATTTAACTTGCAAAACATAGAAATGTTCACACCAAAACATTCACACAAGTATGACACCAAGATTTATAGTGGAAACCCAATTTGGGAAAAACCACTTTGTAATATCTTACTGATATTTTCACTCTTCTGAAGTGAGAAATGTGAAAAGCCAACCCTATCAAAGGTTTACAAACACACCGCTAGGTGTGACCCTGTTAAAGGATTTCAACCACCCTATTAGTAGTGAGCCTTGTTAGAGGACTTAAGTACATTCCATCAGAATTCAACCTTGATTAAAGGATTTAAACAATGACTATTAGGTCAACCTTGATTAAAGGATTTAGACTGATACAATGGTTAGAAAGTAGCAGTAGTATTTGATCTGAAAAACATACAACTCACTTTGCAAATAATAGATCCAATTCACACATATATGCTGGCTTACTGACTGAGTTCCATTTCCATCTCCATCACTGATCTACTCGAAAATCCCTTCAAGCAATCACAACTCTGATCAACTCCTTCACATTCAGCCTTTTTGCTTAGATTTATTAGTCAATAACATCAACAATTCTAGCATCGTTCTTTAACCTCACACTTAGGTTTTCCTTTATACCTATTCAATAGGTAGATCCATCTTTTGTCGCTTAATCTCATCCATAGATCTTAGGTTTAGGTTGGATTCATCGAATCCTTCCAAAATTCATATTCTTCATCCATCCTTCTAGAAACATCTTCAACCTCTTTATTGAAATCATAATAAAATGATTTATCGTGCATTAAATTCTCCATACACTCAATTAATAAAGTCAACATGATTTACATAATCCAAGAATTCAACTAAGTCGGCTAGGAATTTGAATTCTTCCTCAAATGTAAATTACTGATGCTCGGTCAATACTGTGTTGAACTCCTCAGTCATCACTGCATAGCTCGGTCACCTCTTCAAACTATCTCCCTCAGCTAATGCTGTCACTCGGCAATAAACTAATCTTTGGTCAACACTGAATTTACTCAGTATATACCGGCTCTCAGTTGACACTAACATCACTCAGCTTAAACTAGATTTCTTCACTTTTGCTTAGTTAAGCCTACTTATTCATTCTTGCTTCTTACTTAGATAAACAATACATTATCTTATCATTGTGCCACATAATAAAGTACTCATTGAAGTATCAAATAACTCAACCTTTCTCTAGGTTCTATTGTTATCACCCTTGCCCTAATCCTTCTCATCAATCAATAGATATAGTACTTTCTTAGATAGAAACTATCTTACTAGTTAAGGTTTGACATCAATGACAATACAAAAATGGCTTCAATTGCAGTTTCCAACAATCTCCCTCTTTGGCATTGATGGAAACACTATATGAATAACACATGATTCACCAACCAATCCAAAACTTTGTCATTTCATTAGAAACATTTTTTAATATCCTTAGCTTCATTTTGATTCTTAATCACTTAGCCTAGCTTGCTTGAATGTCCCCACAGTTACTCCCTCTGAATCTTTTCTGTGTCTCTTTTCTTCTAATTCTCTGAATTACTTCCTCTTTTATGTGTTTTCATCTGAATCTCTCCCTCTTTGACAATAATGCCAAAGCAGTATCTAAAACTTGCATCTTTTAAATGTAGATGTCATCTTGTCAATTCAGTAACAATATTTCTCCCTCTGCCATCTTTCTTATGACTGATTATCAGCTTTTCTGTACTTTTCACAACTCTAGGCCGCTCCTAAAGTGTCACCTTTTCTGCATCAATTTTTCAAATACTTTGTGTAGCACATTTGATGTAGTGCTCCTAGCTTGACTAGGAAGCCTCAGTTAGGGGAAGCACCCCTAATTTACCTCTAAGATATTCACGAGAATTCTTAGGTAAAGCTTTTGTGAGTATGTCTGTTAGTTGTTCCTTTGTATTCACATATTCCATTCTCACCTCTTTATCTTGTACCAATTCCCTCAAGTAATGATACTTGATAGCAATATGTTTGGTCTTTGTGTGCATCACTGGATTATTTGGTATGTTGATAGCACTTGTGTTGTCATAGTATATGACAACTGGTTTAGTGATCTCCTCTTTCATGCCTTTCAACAATTGCTTAATCCATACCAGATTTGAACAGTTCACTGCAACTGCTACATACTCGGCTTCAGCTCTAGATTGGGAAATGTAATTTTGTTTCTTGCTTGTCTAGGAAACTAATCTCTATCCAAGAAAGAAAGCTCCACCACTAATACTTTTCTGTCATCAACATTTCCTACCCAATCTGCATCAGTGTGGACTCTTAGTTCAAATTCCTCATGCTTCTTGTAATATAGTCCATAGTCTTTTGTCCCTTTCAAATATCTCAATATTCTCTTCACAACCATCATATGACTTTCCTTAGGATTGGTAGCGAATCTTGCCACAATCCCAACTGCTAGGGCTATATCTAGTCCACTGTGAACAACATATTGCATCTTTCCAATCATGGATCTATATAGAGTTTGGTTTACTTTAGCAGTATCATCATTTTTAGATAGTTTTTGTCTAGTAGCCATGGGAGTACTTACTGGCCTTGAATCCTCCATACCAAAGGTTTTCAGTATCTGTTTGACATATTTAGATTGAGTGATAAAAATACCCTTTTCCATCTGATAAACTTGCAAACCAAGAAATAATTTTATCTCACCAAACATAGACATCTCAAACTCAGTTTGCATCTCATTTGAAAATTTCTTACACAGGGCATCTTGTCCTCCAAATATGATATCATCTACAAAAATTTTAGCTAACAAAATCCCTTTACCTTCTTCATCTTTCATGTACAAATTGTTGTTGTCATTTGTCCTTGAAAATCCAACCAGTATCAATTAATTGTGCAACCTCTCATACCATGCTTTGGGGGCTTGCTTCAATCCATACAATGCCTTGTTCAGCTTGCAAACCATATTTCTCTTGTTTGGATCAACAAATCCTTCAGGTTGCTCAATGTACACTTCTTCTAATATACCATTCAAAAATGTAGACTTGACATCCATTTGGTATACCTTGAAATCTCAGTAAGAAGCATATGTAAGTAGAGTTCTCACTCCTAATATTGCTACAGGGGCAAATGTCTCCCCATAGTCCATTCCTTCTTCTTGTGCATAACCCTTGCATCCTAGCCTTGCTTTGTTCCTTGTGATTTTTTCCATGTTCATTAAGCTTGTTTCTAAATACCCATTTTGTTCCAATGAAATTTTTGTTTTCTGGTCTTGGCACCAAAGTCCAGGTATCATTCTTTTCTATTTGGTCTATTTCCTCATTCATAGCTTGAATCCAGTCTTCATTTTCTAATGCCTCCCTTGTTGTCTTAGGCTCAAACTCACATAATAAACATGTAGGATCTTTCAACTTGCTTCTGGTCAGAACTCCAATTTCTTTATCTCTAATGATTTGCTTAGGCTTGTGATGTCTTCTTACATACTGTGCCAAAGTAGGTTCAGATTTCTTTTCTCCTTGCTCTTTAGGTTCATCAGTAAGATTATCAGATTCAACCTCTGATTGCTTGACAGCTTCTTCCTGATGTTCGACGACATCCTCCTGATGCTTGACAATATCTTCCTGATGCTTGACAATATCTTCTTGATGCTCGACATTTCTTACTTGTGACTCAGCATCAGGTGCAAGTGTGTTACTCACCTTTCCTTCTTCTATATAGACAAAATATCTATAATCTTAAGGTTCTCTTTTTCTTTCTTATTCATTTTTCTCTGCATATTCGTCAACTTTCACATTTACACTTTCCACAATTTTGTTAGTATTAGTGTTCAAACACTTGTAAGCTTTACTCTTTATGGAATAACCTAGGAATATGCCCTCATCACTTTTTGCATCAAACTTTCCATTCCTATTATCTTTTAATATATAGCATTTTCTCCCAAAGATTCTAAAGTATTTTACATTAGGTGCATAACCATGCCATGATTCATTAGGTGTTACATTTGTACCTTTTTTTATTTGTACTTAGTTTGAGGTATAAATACTTGTACTTAAAACTTCCTTCTAGTACTTTTGTGCAACATTTTTCTCAATCATTAGTGCCCTTGCACAATCCATGAGAGATCCATTTCTTCTCTCAGCTATACCATTTTGTGGAGGTGTTCTAGGTGCAGACATTTGTCTCTTGATTCCTCTATCATTGCAGAACAGATTGAACTCATTTGATATAAACTCTCCACCTCGATCAAATCTCAGACATTTCAGGTTTCTACCTATTTCTTTTTCAACCTTAGCCAAATACTACTTAAACAACTGGAATGCATCATATTTTTCTTTTAAAAACATTAGAGTCATCATCCTAGTGTAATCATCAACAAACAAAATAAAGTATTTAGCACCACAATAGCTTTGTACACCCATAGGTCCACAAAGGTCAGTATGAACTAGATCTAAAACATTTTTAGAAGTAAAACTCTTGCTCTTGAAACTAGACTTTGTCATTTTACCCAAATGGCATTGTTTGCACATCACATTATCAGGTTTCTTCAATCTTGACAAACCTCTAACTTTCTTCTTTTTACTAATATTTACCAGATTGTCAAAGTTAAGATGACATAGCCTCTTATGCCATAACCATACATCATCAAATTGTGCAATCAAGCATGTCTCTTCAGATAGATCTAGATAAAACAAATTAACTCTTGTCTGTTCTCCACTTCCAATCAATTCACCAGTGACATCAAATATTTTAGCCTTTCTGTGATGAAACTCCACTCAATAACCAGTGCTATTAAGCTATGCAACACTTAGCAAATTATAGTTAAGACTCTCAACCCAATAAGCATTTTCAAAAGTGATCTTTTTAGTTAGCTTAATTAATCCTTTGCCCTTTACAGGACATGGTGCATCATTACCAAACTTAACACTTCTACCTTTGTAATGATCTAAGGTTTCAAATTTTCTTTTGTCACCAGTCATGTGATGTGAGAAACCATTATCAATAATCCATTTATCACCTTTGCTCACATAAGAAACAAGTGCAGTTTTCTCATCTTCATCAGAATCATCTTTCATAGCAACATAAACTACTTCAATTTCAAAATCATCATTATCAGTGTCAGTTTCTTCTTCAACAATATAACAGGATTTCTTACCTTTATCCTTGTAGTCTTTGTACCTTCAGTAACCTCTATTTTCTCTCTTATCCTTGTACTTTATTTCTCTTTCCTCATCCTTGTCATTCCTATTAGGACATCTTGTAGTTATATGGCCAAATTTGTTACATGAAAAACATATGATAGGAAGTTTACCTTTATATTTGCATTTTCCTTTTTTCAATCTTCTAGCCATAAGAGCTTCAAGATCCTCTAGTTCCTCATCAGAAGTGTCACTATCACTTTCACTATCACTTATATATTTTTCTTTTTCCCTATTAGACTTATGAAAAACCATTTGTGACTTGAATGCAAATTCAACATTAGCAACAATGTAGTTATCATAGTTAGAAAGCTCAAAAGCAGTAAGCTTACCAACAAGGCTTTCCATTGCTAGAACATTACTAGGGTTACATCTAGATTCTTGAATTGCTAAAATTCTGATGGCATATATAGGCATCAAAGTTCTCAATACCTTTCCAATAACAGTTTCATCCTCAATAGTTCCATTAGCCCCTCTAATAGAATTTACTACCTCCTTGATTCTACCATAATATTGAGCAATATTCTCACCTTCTTGCATTTTCATTTCATCAAACTTACCTCTCAGGCTTTCAACTTTTTCCCTTAGTACATTTGCATCACCACCATAGATATTTGCAAGAGTGTCCCACATTTTCTTTGCATTTGTGCAATATTTAATGTCTTCAAATTTAGGATAGCTTAAGGCAGATGCAATCTCCAACATTGCTTGGTTGTGTTCCTTTTTAGCTCTCATCTCCTCGGCAGTCAAAGGTGCAACAGGTGTAACATAGTCATGTTCAACATAATATTTCGCTAAGTCACCAATACTAGCTAGATGCAGTTTCATCAGACTCTGCCATGTAGGGAAGTTTTCCTTATTCAACTTCGGTACCTCCTTTACACATCTTGATCATTTTCTTCAAGTACCTTTAAACTTGTTGTGTGTAAGCACCAACAACTCTGATACCAATTGTTAATTTGATTTAGAACATAGAGAGGGGGGTGAATCAATTGTTCTTAGGTCCAGATGTATCAATTGAACTTTTAAAAACTTCAACAATCTCAGATCTAATTACCAACACTACTCGGTCATTACAGAATGTATGCTAGAAACATATAACAATACAGTCCACTATCCAACTGTATTTAACTTGCAAAACATAGAAATGTTCACACCAAAACATTCACACAAGTATGACACCAAGATTTATAGTGGAAACTCAATTTGGGTAAAACCACTTTGTAACATGTTACTGATATTTTCACTCTTCTGAAGTGAGCTCTGTGAAAAGCCAACCCTGTCAAAGGTTTACAAACATACTGCTAGGTGTGACCCTGTTAAAGGATTTCAACCACCCTATTAGGAGTGATCCTTGTTAGAGGACTTAAGTACATTCCATCAGAATGCAACCTTGATTAAAGGATTTAAACAATGACTATTAGGTCAACCTTGATTAAAGGATTTAGATTGATACAATGGTTAGAAAGTAGAAGTAGTATTTGATCTGAAAAACATACAACTCACTTTTGCAAATAATAGATCTAATTTGCACATATATGCTGGCTTAATGACTGAGTTCCATCTCCATCTCCATCACTGATTTGCTCAGAAATCCCTTTCTGAAATCACAACTCTGATCAAATCCTTCACCTTCAGCCTTTCTCCTTAGACTTATCTGTCAATAACATCAACAATTCTAGCATCATTCTTTAACCTCACACTTAGGTTTTCCTTTATACCTCTTCAATAGGTAGATCCATCTTTTTCCACTTAATATCCTTTGTAGATCTTAGGTTTAGGCTAGATTCATCGAATCCTTCCAACATTCATGTTCTTCATCCATCCTTCTAGAAATATATTCAATCTCTTTATTGAAATCACAATAAAATGATTTACCGTGCATTAAATTCTCCATACACTCAATTAATAAAGTCAACACAATTTACATAATCCAATAATTCAACTGAGTCAGCTAGGAATCTGAATTCTTCCTCAAATTTTAATTAATGACGCTTGGTCAATACTGTGTTCAACTCCTCGGTCATCACTGTGTAGTTCGGTCACCTCTTCAAACTATCTCCCTCGGCTAATGCTATCACTCAACAATAAACTAATGTTCGGTCAACACTAAATTTACTCGGCATATACTAGCTCTCGGTCGACACTAACATCACTCAGCTTAAACTAGATTTCTTCACTTTTTCTCAGTTAAGCCTACTTATTCAGTCTTGCTTCTTACTTAGATAAACAATACATTATCTTATCATTGTGCCACATAATAAAGTACTCATTGAAGTATCAAATAACTCAACCTTTCTCTAGGTTCTATTGTTATCACCCTTGCTCTAATCCTTCTCATCAATCAATAGATATAGTACTTTCTTATATAGCAACTGTCTTATTAGTTAAAGTTTGACATCAATGACAATACAACAATTGCTTCAATTGCAGTTTCCAACAAACACACTACAAGAAATCTAGGGAACACATTTATATGTTCTATTTTGCCCCTATCTATGTGATATTTTACCTATAGGGCGCACTAAAACATTATCCTACATGCTACTAAATAAATGCTACATGCTATTTCACTAAAATGCATGGAAAATAAAAAATTTAACGCGTAAAATAAAAAATCTATCTATAGATCAAAAAATTGGCAAAATGAAAAATATTTGGATATTCACCAGAGGTCCATAGTCTATTCAATGTTGAAATTTGTAACCTTTCTTGAACCAATGCTCACGAACAGGGATCACCATCTCTACTAGGACACATGAAAGATATGTTAGAATAACTAAGAGGGGGGTGAATCAGTTAATCACCAATACAAAATATATAATCCAAAAACAAATACTTAAAACTTATATTGCTCGGTATCTTAAAATACTTTTACTGTCTGTGCTTTTACCAA
The DNA here is from genome assembly GCA_027943335.1 of Chamaecyparis obtusa. Lineage (NCBI taxonomy): Eukaryota > Viridiplantae > Streptophyta > Pinopsida > Cupressales > Cupressaceae > Chamaecyparis > Chamaecyparis obtusa. The sequence continues at coordinate 2,028,062 of BSBK01000883.1, forward strand.
TTACCAATCTAAAACTTATAGTAGTTATAGATCAAATCAAATATGCAACATGCAAATATGGCATCAAAACAAATATCACAATCAACACATAACACAAGAGATTTAACGTGGAAACCCTGTGAAGGGAAAAACCACCTGGGATCGGCAACCCAAAATATTCACTCTTATGAAGTGAGGTCGGTGAAGACCCAACCCTGTAATAGGTCACAAAAACATTGTTAGGTGTGACCTTGTTAGAGGATTTAAGACCAACCGTTATTGTCCAACCAGGTAGTCACTCTAGGGTTGACAGGATAACAATGTTCTTTCTATGAATGATACATAATAAGACTTTCTTAGTCCACTTGGTTAAGAGATTTGACTATGTACAATGGTTAAATATGTAACAGTAGGTGATCTAATCTATTACAACTTCAATTGCAGATTACAGATTAATATTCAGCTCATACAAATCTTTCTGATCAATGTAATATTTCTAATTCAATAATATATCAACTTATTATCCGTCGGTAATCACTCTCTATCACTTGGTAATGCTTTGCAGTAGGGTTCTCCTTAACCAGTATGATTAGAATTCATGAAAACTTGTTCACATGATGATTCTACAGTTTCCTTTTTTTTCGGCATCACACTCACTTGTGAAATCTCTAGTCTCTTATATAGACAAGTAAACTATTTTCTTCTGCTCCATCAAATTTTGCCGCTTAATCATCTTCATTGATTTTGCCTCTTAAACATACCTCGACACTTGTGTCAATAACATGTTTGATTCTCATCCTTTAGATCTTTTCTAAATTTTGTTAGTCGTCAATCATCATAACAAACTTTATCTGTTACCTCGAAATCATACACTTTCCAACTCATCAATCTTATCGGCTAAACTAGTCATTTGGTTCATTCTTTTCTTCTCGGTTAACAAAGAAATGTGTCTATGAACACAAGCTTAGTTTACATTGTGCTCGGTATACACTACACTCCGTCAGTGTATACTGAAATGCTTCATTAACCGACAACACTGCTTTGTGTCTTTCAGCTCTTTTCCTCATCATAGATGAATGAAACATAATCAAGTCAATATCATAAAGTCATAGACTCATCAGCAAGTTACTCAATTTATTCTTTATCCTCATTTGTCATATCCATCTTCCTCATGTAGATATTTCTATTCTTCATCTCTTTCACTTTTTCTCTACAGATGTTTCGGTATAGTAACTTACAAGATAAGTGCTGTCAAACTAGTTGACATCAATGACAACATAATATTGATTCAATCATATTACATATCTAATCAATCAACTTGGTGATCTTAAATCATAGATTCTTCAATCAGATTCTAAATCAATTGTAGTTCATTAAGATAGAGCTCAAAAGGGTGAAAGTGAACAATGAAAGTAAAAATGATTGGTAAAAAGGATCTTTTGACCCCTTTAATACCCCATTGACTTAAAAGGGAGGGTATTTTACCATACTTTAAAACCTAAGGTCATTATTAATGCAAATTAAATTTAAAAGTGGGGCAATATCACCAAGATTCACTAGTACATTTGGGACCTTTTTCCGTCGATATTACGACACCACCCGACGTTGCAGTTTTGCAGTAAAAAAAATGACGGCTACGATTGGCATCGTAATTAAGATGACTATAGCCATCGTAAAAAGGGGGTTTCAACACAATGAATACACCATCATGTCTATTTGCATTCATCCCAATTTCAATGACTAGACGTCAGATGGAGTTAATTTACTGACAAAAATGTTGTACATGCGATGGTTAACTGTCATAATGTTCCGACGGATAACCATCGTTGGTAGATTGTCTACCAATGGAAATGTTGTGCATGGGATGGTTTTGCGTTAGAAGTTTCTAATAGATTGTTGTCACTTTCCTAGAGACGTTGTAATTGTGACATAATTCATAATTTAAAATATATATATATATATATATATATTTTCGATTGAGTTTGTATCGATTTAGAATAGTGTTCTTGCAGATCTGGTTTCAACTAGTTGCATTACTTTGGATCTTGATCGACATGCAAGGTGGTTTGGTGATTCGAGGTCTTTTATTCATGCTCATGATTTGGTTGTCATTCGGAGATGACTTTGCAGTAGATTTGGTAGATGACAAGAAGCCAGTTCAGCGATTAGAGATGCATTCTTCTTGATGTGTTCGTGGGATATATGTGGACCTGATTGCATTCAGATCTGAGTCGAGTGACTTCTTGACTTCTTTGGTCCAAATTGGATGTGCTTTGTTCCTATGGAGTGTAGCAGTGACTTGACTTGGAGAACTTGCACAATGGAAATTTGTAGATCACTATGGTGTCCGTGATGACTTCGGAGAAGTCTTCTTCTTGGTGAATCGAGATGAGAGACTTGGATTATAGAAAGTGGGTCATTTGATGCGACATATGAGACATTGGATGCCTCTTCACAGTGTGTTCACGGTGCAGTCTGTGGTGTTTCTTTGCAACTGGGTTCTTGGCAGAGATCCATTGATTTGGTAGCCATTGAGATGGATTGATATGACTTGATCTTGGGTCAAGAATTCTTGAGGTGAGTTGAAGTGATCATTGCTCCTTGAAGTGATTGATGTTTCTGATAGATATTCGTCACTTTTAGTTTTGTTGTTGGTTATTCTTTGGTTTCCGTCGTCATTGTGATGACTCACTCTATTTTTTAAAAAGAAATATAAATTTGTCGTACATTGATTGGGATCTTAAATTATTGATCTTCTCTTTGTTTTGATAATAGTTTAACATTCTCTACTTAACAGGGCCAACCACGTGAAGGTGGAAGCTCAGCTAACCCCTCCTAGAATCCTTTTATGACCCTTTACGACACTTTAAGACCTCTAAGATGTATTCTTAGGGATTGTAAAGGGTCATAAAGGGTCATAAGGGGTCCTGGGACACAACAGCTGAGAAACATAAATGTAGGCATCATGTTCACAATTGTTTGGAGACACACCATAATTGAATGCTATACCCAGACAATGCAACATAACCACTACTCCTACAGTTCTAAGTGGACACTGCATGATCCACAAACCAAAGATAAGGAATCTATATATGGTTTTTGGATCCCCCAGTGTCAACTTATAATTGTATGAGTAGTGGTTGTGTTGCATCCTCTGGGTATAGCATTCAATTATGTTGTGTCTGCAAACAATTGTGACCATGATGCCTACATTTATGTTTATCAACTATTGTGATACCTACATTTATGTTTTTTAGCTTTCGTGTTTATTTGCATGTTCTTTATGTGTTTGGCTTCTCTCCCTCACATCGAAAATAATATTTTCCCATTCTGAATCGATAATGCACGTGCAACACAAGCAGAGTATGCATGGATAGCAGATGGAGTTGAGAAAACACAACACGTTTACATTTTTTTAATAGGTCAAAATTACAATGTTCACGATGGTCTATAACTTAAAATACACAATTAAAGACCTCTATAAAAAATGCAACCCTGTTGTGTTTTTCAGCTCCACCTAATATCCTATGTATATGAATTGAGATTGCATATTGAACTTGATGTAGGAGCATCCTGGGTGTAAGAGCAATCTTGCATCACCCAAAAATATTTCTTGTTTTGTTTTCAATAAGGGCTATCTTGTGTAGAGATGCTATTTATGGAAATTTTTGTTTTTAGTAAGTTGGTCATCTGATCTTGGAATGTTCTGATTTCTTCCCTGGAGGTTCATTTTGGTCATATCAGCCTGCCAGTAAAGTTTCATTGACAGATCAAGTCTAGCTTTGTAGATATTGAAGATTTTCGGTATTGGCAATAGGGTACAAAAACTTTGAACTTAGTTTTGAAGGCTTTAGAGGCCCCGAATGAGGTCGAGAATTTGGGTGACAAGCGCTTGCGCAAGTCAAGCCTATAGAGCACTTCGTGGCCTTTCTGGAATGGGGTTATAATAGTCAATCAGGTCAATTGGCGATGACTTATGGTCTTCGGAAGTTGGGTCACTGAAATGGAAAAAAATGATTTTCCTTCAAAATTTCTGTTTGGGTTTCAAAAATTATTTTGAGCTGACTTTGATGTAATAAATTGTAAAATAAAATAATTCTAAGTTTGGTCGGCCTTGTTGGCTAAAATTCTAGAACCTTCCCAGGCGGTGGAAAATTGCCTATATAAGGAAGGTTGTAGTGTTGTCTTAGGCAGTTTAGAGTAGTTCTGGGTAGTAGATCTAGGTATTGATTCAAGGCTTTGTCCTACAAAATATTTTTAGGGAATGCCCATGTGGCTTTGCATATTGTAATTCTGAAAGTTTGTAATTCCACATTTGTGGAGATAATAAGAAACCCATTTTCTGTTCTTGCATATTGTTGTTATTTCTCTGTTTCTGTTATGTGTTTGTGGTATTAAGGGGAGCACCCTTCATCAAGTGGTATTAGAGTAGGAGTTCCTAAGTGTGTAAACAAATCACTAATTGTGAGGCAGTTTGCACTAGGACCGTGGGTTAGAGTTTCTGCGTAAACATATCGCTGACTGTGAGGCAGTTTGCACCAGGACCATGGTTAGGGTTTCACTGAGAAGTGAAAAAATGGCTCCATGAAGGGAACATGGTGGAAGAGCTAGTGTTGTGACACCTGAGGTTAGAGCACTCCAGAGACAAGTGCGAACATTGCAAGAAGAGATTCACAGAGGGATGAATCTTAATGTCAGAGATGAAAGTGAGGATGAAGCCGAAGAAGAAGATCAAGAAGGAGAAGTTGAAGTTGTAAATCAGGAAGAAGAAAGAATTTTTCAAGCCATTTCAAAGATCGGGAAAAGACCTAAGATTGAGGTTCTGACATTTTCTAGAAATCTTAACCCAGAAGAGTTGATCGACTGGATCAATGAATGTGAAGAATATTTTGAGTATGAAGATATTGAGGATCCTGATAGGGTCAAATTTGCGAAGGCTAGACTGAAAAGTCATGCAAAGAATTGGTGGCAAGAGATTCAATTGGAGTGAAATAGAAGAGGGAAAGATAAAATCATAAGATGGGATTGGATGGTGGATAAATTGAAGCGACAATTTATCCCTGTTGATTATGAGCTTGACCTATTGAAGAAAATGCAAAGTTTGAAGCAAGCAGGAAGATCTGTTCAGGAGCATACAAAGGAGTTCTATCAAATCCTTATCAGAACAGGCCATGCAGAAGCTGACAAGGAGAAATTTTCCTGTTACCTTAATGGGTTGAGACTGAGCATTTAGGAGGAGCTGAATCTGGTTTGAAAGAATAGTATTGAAGAGACATACCAGTTTGCCCTAAAAGTAGAGGAAAAGTTGAACAAGAAGTTTGAGAGCAGACAAAGAGGAAGAGGTCATGATGGAAGATCTGGTGGATGGTCATATGAAGATCAAAATGAAGATCCGAAAAAGAAAGATGAGGCTAGTAACAGTCAAAATCAGAGAGGAAACAATTCCAATTGTTTCCAAGATTAGAACAATAGAGATCAGAAAGGAAGAGGAAGAGGACAAGGTTCTGGAAGAGTAGGTTTCCGTGGAATGTGTTTTCACTATGGAGAAGAAGGTCATAGGGTATTTGAATATCCTCAATGCCAAGGAAGGATAGATATGAGGAATGAAGGTCAGACCAGAGTTGCACATGTAGATAAAGATGCCAGATCATCACATTTTGAAGATGTTAAAAGAGGAGAAATGCTGATTAATAGAAGAGTCCTATTGAGTGGTGAGAATGAACCTGAGCAAAGGAGGAGCCTATTTCACACCAGGTGCAAGTGTGAGGGTAAGTGTTGTGATGTGATTATTGATAGTGGTAGTACTGACAATTTGGTGTCAGAAGAGATGGTGACAAAGTTGAAAATTAAGAGGCAGAAACATCCACATCCATATCGGGTTGCCTGGGTGTAGGATGACCACAAGGTCATGGTCAGTGAATAGTGCCTATTGAAGTTCAAGATTGGTGGGTACCATGATGAGGTACTATGTGATATTATATCTATGGATGCATGTCATATGTTTTTGGGTAGACCTTGACAGTTTGATAGATGTGCTGTACACGATGGTCATGCGAATACATATTCCTTGACAAAGGATGGAGTGTGACATAAGCTAAAACCATTGAAGGAAACATAAGAAAAGGTATGTGGTAATGCAAGAATAACTTTTATTGATAGAGGAAATTTCTTAGATGGTATGCGGCATGCACATATGTGTTTTACCTTAATTCCAAAGGCTGGGAAAGAGGAAGTAGAAGATGTACTTGTAGAAGTTACAAAATTATTGAATGAGTTTTAGGATATTGTATCTGATAATATGCCTGATAGATTACCACTAGTAAGAAAGATCAGTCATCAGATGGACTTGATTCCAGGAGCTAGTTTGCCAAATAAGGCAGCACACAAAATGACACTAGCAGAAAGTGAAGAGTTGAAGGCAAATTTGAAGTTTAGTTCCTCACATCATCCACAGATTGTATATGGAAGTAGTCCAAGAAATGCATCTGAGTTGAGAAAGATAGATAAAGGAGAAATAAGTAGTGCTGAAGCTAAGGATTTTGCAGAACACTTTAAGAACATCCATGAGGAGGTTAGGAAGCATATTACCAAGATGAATGTGCAGTATAAGGCTAAAGCAGATGAGAAAAGGAGGCATAAGGAATTTTAGATTGGAGATGAAGTCATGGTTCATTTGTGGAAGGAGCGATTTCTAGTTGGTACATACAACAAGCTAAAAATGAAGAAGTTTGGGCCATGCAAGATACTGAAGGAGCATGATTCAGGAGATGCATATGAGGTAGAGTTTCCTATTGAGCTAAATATTTCACCAGTATTTAACATTTTAGATTTGATAGAATATCATGAAGGAGGTGTTGAAGATGACATCACAATAGTGCAATGGAGTATTCTAGCAACTAGTTCAGATCTCAAGGAGATTGAGGATATATTGGATAGTCGTGCTAGCAGAAGCACATAGAACAAGACATATGAAGAATATCTGGTCAAGTGGAAAGGATGACCTATTGAAGATTCATCATGGATGACAAGAGAGGAGGTTAATCATCTTGGTTTTCCTCTTCACACCTGAGTCATGATAGGGTCACTTCTCAAATTACCCTGGATGTTTGATGTAGGAGCATCCTAGGTGTAAGAGCAATCTTGCATCACCCAAAAATATTTCTAGTTTTGTTTTCAATAAGGGCTATCTTGTGTAGAGCTTCTATTTATGGAACTTTCTATTTTTAGTAAGTTGGTCATCCGATCTCAGAATGTTCTGATTTCTTCCCTGGAGGTTCATTTTGGTCATATCAGCCTGTCAGTAAAGTTTCATTGACAGATCAAATCTAGCTTTGTAGATATTGAAGATTTTCGGTATTGGCAACAGGGTACAAAAATTTTGAACTCAGTTTTGAAGGCTTTAGAGGCCCCAGATGAGGTCAAGAATTTGGGTGATAGGTGCTTGTGCAAGTTAGGCTTGTAGAGCACTTTGTGGCCTTTCCGAAATGGGGTTATAATAGTCAATTGGGTCAACTGGCAATGACTTATGGTCTTCGGAAGTTGGGTCACCTGAAATGGCGAAAAATGATTTTCCTTCAAAATTTTTGTTTGGGTTTCAAAAGTTATTTTGAGCTGACTTTGATGTAATAAATTGTAAAATAAAATAATTCTAAGTTTGGTCAGCCTTGTTGGCTAAAATTCTGGAACCTTCCTAGGCGGTGGAAAATTGCCTGTATAAGGAAGGCTGTAGTGTTGTCTTAGGCAGTTCAGAGTAGTTCTGGGTATTGATTCGAGGCTTTTTCCTATAGAATATTGTAAGGGAATGCCCACGTGGCTTTGCATATTGTAATTCTGAAAGTTTGTAATTCCACATTTGTGGAGATAATAAGAAACCCATTTTCTGTTCTTGCATATTGTTGTTGTTTCTCTATTTCTATTATGTGTATTTGTACAAAAACAATAAGTTTTACCTATTGGGAAGAAAAATTCCCATGAAAACTATCACCACCATGTGTATCATGTGGCTCTTGATCCATACTATAGCTCTGTATTTCAAAAAAAATCATTTAGACATGTTAAAACACATGTGTTCTTATTCTAAGTTACATTGAATAATAGACAATTATCAAAATGTGTACCACCTTTTCCATGATAGCGATTAGGGTTTTTGTAGCTATGCGATTCAAATTGTAATTGATAAGCAGCTCCTCGCTTCTACGTATTGATTTGATTGCACATACAAATACGTGATTTCCCTCACGCGCCTCAAATATGCAATTGGGTTGCTTCTTAGTTGACACAGGCCGTGTATATTTATAAAATTGCAATATGTCCTGATGCTTTGGGTCTTCCATCAATGTATATAGCTACTTTTTTACTTTGTTCACTGACATTTTGTTGTATATAATTTTTTGCGAGTGCATACCTACACATACTTTTTTTTATATTTAACAATCTGCATCCAACTACTGTAATCATAACAAGGTCTGACATACTCCATCAATTCGACAACTTTGTTGTAAGAGACCTTTATGCCATCCATGGAAAATAGACCCAAACCATGTAATGAAGATGGTGCTATGTGATATATCCTCTCTTTAACACAAAAATCAGTGTTTATTGAAGGAAGTTCATCGGGGACCCATTGTTTCTGTAGATGTTTGTACCTAAACGACAGCTCAAAGTCGCCTTTTCTCTCATCATCATATGAACATGACCCCCCTTGAGCAAGAAAAAATTTCATGCGTTTATTGAATTTCTTTATGTTTTTTTGACCTTGAGTCGATCTTATTGAATTACACGTACTAAATGTCTCACTTTCTTCTTCCATTCCTAGATTTTCCTCACTCGAGGAAGACAATTCTGACAAATACCTATTCGCTGGTACCTGCACTTCATGTAGTGAGAAAGACATGTGGCAATGCAAGAGATATTTTACAAATGGTAAAAGACATTAATCTCTATGGGGTATATTAACTTGTACCTAACAATCCATGAGACTGTGTGAGATACCTGACATACGATAATAGTTATATAATCAGACAAACATAGTTCACTCCATAGTTTTCATTATATCTTGTGAAGGACATTATACATTGTTAAAATTATCAAGTTATCCAACAATATTTTGAATATCTCAGCATTGCATATAACTAAACATCTCAGCATTACGTGAGACACCACTATTGTGGCATTTTGTCAAACAGTTCTCATGCCTTGCCAGTGTTTTTATTACATATTGTGAAGGACTTTATACATTGTTAAAATTATCTATTTATACTTTCAGAATTAGCTCACTCCATTACAGGGAACAAAGAGAATCCCCTGTGATTTAACATCATTGAGATGCCTCCTTTCATTAGCTTCATGTCACCTTCTCATAGCTTCTCATAACTTCCTATGTGTTTCATCCTTCATTTATACACTTACTTCGACCAAACTTTTAATTTTCTGACAGATTTTACCAAAGGCATTATAAATCATGAATTCACTATAAAATTAATGTATTGCTCTAGATTTCATATGGATATTTTGTCAAATGGTTGGCATGTATTATTCAAATGGAGTTATATCATTTGGAATGGATATATGATCGGTTGATATTGAATTCTATGTCAAGATTTACAACATTAAATTGATCATAGTTAGAAGACTCAGACACGAGAAGAATATGAGTATAGTCAATTTTCAGAAGAATATGAATGAACGCACACATACATAAGTGGATGAACATAAATAATGAAGGTACCTGATATTGCCTAAAGTAATGAAGTGTTGACCCTGGGTTTAATCCAGTATGCTCATGTATGATCCAGAAACTGCAAGGAAAGAAAGGATGGAGTTAGATCTAAAGGATCTAAGCAATGCCTGATACCATATTATTGATCCTCATCTACAATTATGCATGTGCATAGTTAAGCCATACACTTCTAAAAGGAACTATGCTATATAACATGTGCACTCAAGAAAATGTACTCATGAACATGTGCAGTGTATAGGCACTGGAATCCAAATGAATTCCTACATTTATGTCTCTATGAACACTTGGTGAATCATTGTTGTGGTTGCATCTATGTCTCTATGAACACCTGGTGAATCACTGTTGTGACTGCATCATCCAAATAGTGCAACAACAACACCATATGTTGTTGTTCCATCTGGTGTTGCTATGACATTATTTTCAAATGATGCATCCACAATAGTAACCCACCATGCCCATCAACACAAGGCAGACATGATCAAGCATAAGCAATGGAGGGGACATTATCAAGGTCAAATCAGAGGTCAAATTTCATTCCTTGAAATTTTATATTTGTACAATTATAAAATTTCATGCCTTGAAATTTTATAACATAGTTCCTTAGCATTTGATCTTCATATTGTAGCCATGACTTGAGGTAGGCATTCAAGCTTTGTCTTCTCATTAACTCACTTTCATTTTGATGGCATTTGTTGATTTAATTGTGACACTAGCTTGGTTATAAATAAAAAGAAAAAGAAAAAGAAAGTGTCATTTGTAATTTTTGTGAATTCGAAGAGCTGTTGCAAAGACAACACTGCACTTTTGCATGGCGCGAAGAGGGCATTCGAGTTTGGCATGCACGAAGAGGCCGACACCATGTGGGAAGAGGGAACTAGCACTTGAGGTAGGCATTCGAGCTTTGTCTTCTCATTAACTCAATTTTATTTTGATGGCATTTGTTGATTTAATGACAAAATATGAATGTTAATAGTGGCATTGTTTACATCTTAGCATTTGGAATGCTCGATGACCTGAGAGCTTTGAGAGCTAGGGCATTGTTTCTATTACCTTCAAGGCATTATGTGAAGTGTTTGATCTCTCTTTATTTATTTTACTACTGATATTCACTATGTGGTACTCCCTATTTATGATCATTTCATGAGAAAATGTCTTGATGGCTCGCGGGTTGCAAGCTAGGACATCATGCATTGTTTATGAGCTCACTATTTGAGCACCTCATGTCCCTATTTGATTGGCCGGTGCTCTATTTGTTATATTGATTTTACATCATATATTTAGTCTTAATAAATATCTTATAAAACAACATAAAAGTAACCCAAAATACTTTGTCTTAATAAAATCTTAATAAAACAATATATTTAGTCTTAATAAAATCTTATAAAACAACATATATTGTGTGAAGTGTTTGATCTCTCTTTATTTGTTTTGTTGTTGATATTCACTAGCTATGTGGTACTCCCTGTTTATGATCATTTCATGAGGAAATGTCTTGATGGCTTGCGGGCTGCAAGCTAGGGCATCATACATTATTCATGAGCTCACTGTTTAATACTAGCATTGTTTACATCTTTTCATTTGGAATGCTTGATGACTCATGAGTTTTGAGAGCTAGGGAATCATTGCTATTACCTTCAAGGCATTGTGTGAAGTGTTTGATCTTTCTTTATTTGTTTTTTTGTTGATATTCACTATGTGGTACTCCTCGTTTATGATCATTTCATGAGAAAATGTCTTGATGGTTCGCAGGCTGCAAGCTAGGGCATCATGCATTGTTTATGAGCTCACTGTTTGAGCACTGACCAATCAAATAGGGACATGAGGTGCTCAAACAGTGAGCTCATAAACAATACATGATGCCCTAGCTTGCAACCCGCAAGCCATTGAGACATTTCCTCATGAAATGATCATAAACGGGGAGTACCACATAGTGAATATCAATAACAAAACAAATAAAAAGAGATCAAACACTTCACACAATATATGTTGTTCTATAAGATTTTATTAAGACTAAATTGTTTATTTTATTAAGATTTTATTAAGACAAAGTATTTTGGGTTAGTTTTATGTTGTTTTATAAGATTTTATTAAGACTAAATATATGATGTAAACTCATAATTAAACTTGATATATATATATATATATATATATATATATATATATATATATATATATATATATATATATATATATATATATATATATATATATATATATATATATATATATATATATATATATATATATATATATATATATAATTCAAAGGAGGAATTATGAAATATAGTTGTAGGTAGTTATCTCTTCTATAATGATGGAGGAGTGAAATGTAATGATCAATGAGGCTGCTGCTATTAGATCATGCATTAATACACTTACTATTTTGAATTTAAGCTCGGGCATCATGCAATGTTATTGTTGTCATTGCATGCTTGCTACTGTTGTGCACCATATATTGTTTTATACATTGTTTATTTCATTGAGACCATGAGCTTGACATTTGTAATGTATTTTCTGTTATTAGATCAATGCTACCATGTTGTTGAGGCTGTAGATGCATTAAATCACCACTTCCATTCTATTTTTATAGTAGCAATATAACAAATAAAGCACCGACCAATCAAATAGGGATCTCAGTAAGACATTTAATGCATTATTACTTCATCACGATGACAAAAATTTCATTGGCTCAAAGCACATAGAATGTGGGTAGATGCATTGAATCACCACTTCCATTCTATTTTGATGAAGAGGAACTATGTTATAAAATTTCACAGCATCAAATTTTATAACCATACATATACTTTATGAGTATAACTATACAATAGAAGAGCACCCACATGCCTTGGTTGTTATTGGTTTATGAAAGGTTTTGGTTTGCCTTTCCCAATTGAGATGTCATCCTAAGATTCAAAAGGACCAAGGTAATAATAAGTCTTGAACATAAATGCATGATTGTGGATCCTCAAGTAGGAGTTGTGATGCAAAGGAAGAACACTTATATGGGTTTACCCACATAAGGACAATGGTTTCATTCATCTTTCTTTCAAGTGCTCTTGGGTACTTTCCTTGGCCTCTAGGCTTGGACATCCTATAGGGGTTGAACCAAAATTACGAAGGCAATAAGGACACATAGAACAATAGGTTTCAGGACTTAGACTTATGTTCAATCCTTAGTAATGGTTTGGGGAACTAATTACTAGATGAGTGACTACAATACCCTAGTTTGCATTATTAGATGCTCTTGTTTAATTTGTGTTCATTTCATGCAAAGATACATGTAAAGGAAAAGAAATTTTTGCATCTAAAGATTACATGTATATATATGAAAAATAACTTGTATATACTATACAAGGAAAATAACTTTCAAAAGAAAATGCAAGAGTACAAGCATACATAAGAGGATGAACATAAATAATAAGGGTGTCAAACATTGCCTGAAGTGATGAATTTTTGACCCGGGTATGAATCTAGTGTGCCCCTGTGTGATCCAGAACCTACAAAGAAAAGAGAGATGGGGGTTAGATAAAAAATATCTAAGCAATGAATGACATCCTATTACTGATCCTCATCTACAATTATGCATGTGCATAGTCAAGCCATACACTTTTGAAAGAAACACCATGCTACAGAACATGTTCACTCAGAAGAATGTTGTAGAGAGTAAATGGCTGCATTTATGTCTGCATGAACACCTGGTGAGTCACTATTGTGACTACATCATTCAAACAGTGCAACAACAACATCAGATGTTGTTGTTTCATCTGGTGTTACTATGACATCATTTCTAAATGATGCACCCACAATAGTCACACACCATGCCCATAAGCATAAGGCAGTCATGAGCAAGCATGAGTAAGGAATGGAAGAGGCATACATCATCATCAAATCAGAGGAGAAAAGCATCAAATCTGCATATTAAGGGAGGAGTACATCATGGATTTCAAGTAAAGATCATAACATCACAACATGGTTGGCAGCCCCAAGGAGGCCCCATTGCATGTAGTGAGTAAGCTATATCAAAACAAAGAGGTACACAAATCTGCATCATCTATACATTAATGCTATGGCATGGAGTATATTTGAATCTGCATTTTAAGGAATAAGTAAGAAAGTTGCATGATGCTAGTGAAATTAACAAAGGTATAGATCTAATGAAGTAATGAAGCTACCCATATTCTATGTGCTTTGATCCAATGAAATTTTTATCATCATGATGAAGTAATAATGCATTAAATGTCTTACTGATGTCCCTATTTGATTGGACAGTGCTTTGTTTGTTATATTGCTGCTATCAAAATAGAATGGTAGTGGTGATTCAATGCATCTGTAGCCTCAACAACATGGTGACATCAATCCAATAATAGAAAATACATTACAAATGCCAAGCTCACAATCCCAATGAAATAAACAGTGTATAAAACAATATATGGTGCACAAAAGCATCAAGCATGCAATGACAACAATAACATTGCATGATGTCTGAGCTCAAATTCAAAATAGTAGGTGTATTAATGTATGATCTAATAGCAGCAACATCATTGATCATTACCTTTCATTCTTCCATCATTATAGAAGAGATAACTACCTACAACTATATTTCATAATTCTTCCTTTGACGTATATATATATATATATATATATATATATAAAGTATAATTATGAGTTTATATCATATATTTAGTCTTAATAAAATCATATAAAATAACATAAAACTAACCCAAGATACTTTGTATTAATAAAATCTTAATAAAACAATATATTTAGTCTTAATAAAATCTTATAAAACAACATACATTGTGTGAAGTGTTTGAACTTTTTTAATTTGTTTTGTTGTTGATATTCACTATGTGGTACTCCCCGTTTATGATCATTTCATGAGGATATGTCTTGATGACTCATGGGTTGCAAGCTAGGGCATCATGCATTGTTTATGAGCTCACTTTTTGAGCACCAACCAATCAAATAGGAACATGAGGTGCTTAAACAATGAGCTCATAAACAATGCATGATGCCCTAGCTTTCAGTCTGCGAGCCATCAAGACATTTCCTCATGAAATGATCATAAACGGGGAGTACCACATAGTGAATATCAACAACAAAATAAATAAGAGAGATCAAACACTTCACACAATGCCTTGAAGGTAATAGAAATGATGCCCTAGCTCTCAAATCTCATGGGTCATCAAGCATTCCAAATGAAAAGATGTAAATAATGCCAGTATTAAACAGTGAGCTTATGAACAATGTATGATGCCCTAGCTTGCAGCCCACGAGCCATCAAGACATTTCCTCATGAAATGATCATAAATGGGGAGTACCACATAGCTAGTGAATATCAACAACAAAACAAATAAAGAGAGATCAAACACTTCACACAATATATGTTGTTTTATAAGATTTTATTAAGACTAAATATGTTTTTTGCTTAAGATTTTATTAAGACAAAGTATTTTGGGTTAGTTTTATGTTGTTTTATAAGATATTTATTAAGACTAAATATATGATGTAAACTCAATATAATAAATGGAGCACTGACCAATCAAATAGGGAATGAGGTTCTCAAACAGTGAGCTCATAAACAACGTATGATGCCCTAGCTTGCAACCCGTGAGCCATCAAGATATTTTCTCATGAAATGATCATAAATAGGGAGTACCACATAGTGAATATCAACAACAAAACAAATAAAGAGAGATCAAACACTTCACACAATGCCTTGAATGTAATAGCAATGTTACCTTAGCTTTCAAAGTTCGTGGGTCATTGAGCATTCCAAATGCTAAGATGTAAACAATGTCATCCAGACATGTGTACTGTGATATTTCCTGCAAAAAATGGACTTGTGATGATTTTCACAATAGTACATGTGTTGAAGGAAAGCTCAAAAAACTTCTTAGGAAAATATGAATGTTCATCACCTGTGCATATCAGAGTTCATTAGAGAAGGTATATGCACAACAAAAAAAAAAGAGAGATCAAACACTTCACACAATGCCTTGAAGGTAATAGAAACGATCAAACACTTCAAGATAGGGACACCGGTAATAAAATAGAGACATCAATAGGGACATTAGTAATAAAATAATACACTTATTGTTTTGAATTTGAGCTCATAAAGATTAATATATCTCTATTTTATTATTGATGTCCCTATTTACATCTTTTCATCAAATGACCCAAAAACATCAAGAATGGTCTGATATGGTTAGCCAACTTTCAGAAGAATATGAATGAATATGAAAACATACATAAGTGGATGAACATAAATAATGAAGGTACCAAACATTGCCTGAAGTAATGAAGTGTTGACCCAAGGTTCAATCCAATATGCTCTTGTATGATCCAAAACCTACAAGGAAGGAAAAGATGGGGTTAGATCCAAAGGATCTAAGAAATGCCTGACACCCTATTACTGATCCTCATCTATAATTATGCATGTGCATAGTCAACCCATACACTTCTAAAATGAACTATGCTACATGACATGGGTGTGTGTTAATGTGATTCAAAAGCTATTATGGAAGATTGTTTTATTATTGAGATAAGGATATCTTAATTTTACAAGAATAAATGTTTTGAGAAATATTTGAATTTAATTTTGACAATAACATGAGGAGTGATATATTTCAAGCTTCAGCGAGACTTCATACCATGCAGTGTTCATAGATTACATTCAATGTGTGATTTACGCTTGTATTGGTGGGAAAACTCTTGAAAACGTGCAAAAAAAATTGCATTCAACCATGTTGTTTACATGACAAATGTAGTTTACATCCAACCTAAATCAGTGTTGCGTACAAATTTGTGGATGGTGCGTGGTATGAAGCCTTGCTCAAGCTTAAAAATGATAAGCATTTTGATGCTGAGGTATGGTGTGGTAAGCACAAGTATAGTTTCTCGTAAGCTACTATTGGTATAGTTTTTTTTTTTTTTTCAATAGTTGCAAAATCCAACTTCTCCTATACTTGCACGTATACATTTTGGGCTTGGCTTTAATGTCATGTAAATTTGAGTGAAATGGTAATAATATTTAAGAGCAACAAGTATGACATTTTAAACAAGTATGAATATACATTATATAACATGAGTGATATATTTTAATGGAAACACTTAATGAGAAGGATGCCTATATAACAGGAGGATTGATACATTGTAATGGCAGTGGACATAGAAATTGCAGTGAAACTCTGTAATTTATTATTGTAAGTGGACATAGAAATTGCAGTGTAAGTAGTAGGATAATTGTAAGTGAACATAAAAATTGCAGTGAAACTCTGTAATTTATTATGACTCAGTGTTGTATATCCATAGTCAATGTCTATTTAAACTTTAGGATGATACTTATATGATGGCTTAAGTAAATTTTTCTTACCTTGAGACTAGTACACCATGGGATTAGAGGATGGTTGTTATAATAGCAATTGTGTGTCTGTGGGATACTTTAATATTTTGTATTAAATGATGATACATATGTGTTTCTTCCTTTTACAACAGTTTATATTCTAATACTTATATCTTGAATTGTCAAATGACCAATGAGTGATAATTTCAAAAGTGTAACATAATTAAAGGCATGTGAATTCATATTGTACTTAATCTGAATGCCACTGTGTAATATTTTTACTTACGATATTTCGAGACCCCTCTCCATTTTAAACTAACCTATGACTTCAAAGGAGGAATTATGAAATATAGTTGTAGGTAGTTATCTCTTCTATAATGATGGAGGAGTGAAATGTAATGATCAATGAGGTTGCTGCTATTAGATCATACATTAATACACTTACTGTTTTGACAACAATAACATTGCATGATGCAAGAGCTCAAATTCAAAATAGTAAGTGTATTATTTTATTACTAATGTCCCTATTTGATCTAATAGCATCAATATAACAAACAGAGCACCGACCAATCAAATAGGGACATAAGGTGCTCAAACAGTGAGCTCATAAACAATCCATGATGCCCTAGCTTGCAACCCACTAGCCATGAAGACATTTCCTCATGAAATGATCATAAACGAGGAGTACCACATAGTGAATATCAACAACAAAATAAATAAAGAGAGATCAAACACTTCACACAATGCCTTGAAGGTAATAGCAACGATGCCCTAGCTCTCAAAGCTCGTGGGTCATCGAGCATTCCAAATGCAAAGATGAAAATAATGATAGTATTGACATTCATATTTTTCCATTAAATCAACAAATGCCATCAAAATGAAATTGAGTTAATGAGAAGACAAAGCTCGAATGTCTACCTCAAGTCATGGATGCCATATAAAGATCAAATGCTAAGAAACTATGTTATAAAATTTCATGCCTAATTTCATCAAGAATGGTCCTATATGGTCACTAATAGCCAACTTTTAGAAGAATATGAATGAATATGAAAACATACATAAGTGGATGAACATAAATAATGAAGGTACCAAACATTGCCTGAAGTAATGAAGTGTTGACTTAGGGTTCAATCTAGTATGCTCTTGTATGATCCAAAACCTGCAAGGAAGGAAAAGATGGGGTTAGATCCAAAGGACACTATTTCTCCTTGACTATATTCTTTTGGGGTCTAATCTATTGTAGTTGTTTCTTTTTTCATTGAATCATTATTTACAATTACTTTTGATGCAATATTTGTGTGAAAAACAAGAACAAAATGGTGAACGAGTGTATTTGACAAAGATAAACATGACACATTTTGTTGGGCTGATTGGGTTGGCTTGGTACCATTTACATGGCCTGGCCAGATATTAAACAATGAGCTCATGAACAATGCCAGCATTAAATAGTGAGCTCATGAACAATGTATGATGCCCTAGATTGCAGCCCGGGAGCCATCAAGACATTTCCTCATGAAATGATCATAAACGGGGAGTACCACATAGTGAATATCAACAACAAAACAAATAAAGAGAGATCAAACACTTCCCACAATGCCTTGAAGGTAATAGAAATGATGCCATAGCTCTCAACGCTCGCAGGTCATCAAGCATTCCAAATGAAAAGATGTAAACAATGCTAGTATTAAACAGTGAGCTCATGAACAATGTATGATGCCCTAGCTTGTAGCCCGTGAGCCATCAAGACATTTCCTCATGAAATGATCATAAACGGGGAGTACCACATGGTGAATATCAATAGAAAAACAAATAAAGAGAGATCAAACACTTCACACAATGACTTGAAGGTAATAGCAATGATGACTTAGCTCTCAAAGCTCGCAGGTCATCAAGCATTCCAAATGAAAAGATGTTAACAATGCCAGTATTAAAAAGTGAGTTCATGAACAATGTATGATGCCATAGCTTGTAGCCCGCAAGCCATCAAGACATTTCCTCATGAAATGATCATAAACATGGAGTACCACATAGTGAATATCAACAAAAAAACAAAGAAAGAGAGATCAAACACTTCTCACAATGCCTTGAAGGTAATAGCAACAATGCCCTAACTCTCAAAGCTCGCGGGTCATCGAGCATTCCAAATGCTAAGATGTAAACAATGCCACTATTAACAATGCTAAGATGTAAACAATGCCACTGAAATTGAGTTAATGAGAAGACAAAGCTCAAATTCCTACCTCAAGTGCCAGTGCCCTCTTCCCACACAGTGCCGGCCTCTTAATGCACACCAAACTTGAATTCCCTCTTCGTGCCACACAAAAGTGCAGTGTCGTCTTTGCGGCAGATCTTCGAATTATCACAAAAATTACAAATGGCACTTTCTTTTTTTTTGTTTATAGCTAAAGGGTGTCACAATTACAATGTTATCATCGCTATTATGACACCGTTGGGCGCACTTGCAAAAAAAACACAAAAAACAAACACAAATTATAGTGGCATCGCAAATTGGCATCGAAATTTGACCCCAACTGTTGTAGTGATTTTTCACGTCACATTATCAGAAATCAAATCGAAATTGGAAATTTAACAATTTTTTTGGATAATCAAGAATTTTTAAATTGATCAAACTCATCAAAATCAATTTCTATTTCATTTCTAAGGGGTCAAGATATCATACAAACTCAAAATCAAGAAAATCAGAGGACTTTTTCAAATCAAGGGCATCAGACGTAAAGTTCTTGAAATTATCAATGGGGCATCTCAATCAGTGAAATCTTTCAATCAGAGCATCGCATCATAATTTCATTATCAAAATCAGTTGTAAATCAGTGAATCAGTCATCAAGTTTGGATCAGACATCAGTTAATCAAAGAAATCGACCATTCTTTGAACCAACAAGCTTTGCACATTGATTCAAAGAGGGGTATTTGTATACACCCAAAATTGGTCAAGCAAAGTCAAAGAAAATAGGGGATGATCAAAAGGATGGAATTAATTAAAAATCAAAAGCCAAGAGATTAATTAAATGAAAAGGATCAAATAATTATGCAATTAATCTTAATAAATTAATTGTATAGTTAAATAAAATTTAATCCAACCCATTTAAATGGGAGACATGGCTAAATAAATCAATTAAATCAATTGATGAATCAAATAATTCTCACCTACCACATGAAGATAAAACAAAATCAACCAATGAAGTGAGATCATTTGGAGCCAGTGGATCACAAATAGCCTTTTCTATCTCCACCATCCAATTTGACTTTGCAATCTTGGCCATTCAACTTGTCTCTTTTCCACAACATTTGAAACCACTAACTTAACTCTCATCTAATCACGAGTCAATCTAACTCACCCTACTAATTTTGGGAATCCTTTAAATAGATTGCATCAATAGAGTAAATGGATCCATTATATTAATTAGAGCATCATTACTATAGTGAATTTGTTCTTGAGCTTAGTATTTTATTTGGGATTTTACATTAAGCAGTTATCATAATGGAGAATTTGAGCACAATTGAGCTAGATTAGGGATAAATGCATCATAGATCTTAATTTTCTCATTCTAGAATTGTCACTAATGAATGCTAAATCTGAGAGCATTAATTTATCTTTTTATATAGGGATCCATATGATGCTTATTGCTATTATTTCAATTCAAGTTGTCTAAATTGTTTTATTTCTTGCAATTGAGTTGATTTTATTGATGAACTAATCCTATGAAGGTATTTCTTATACATAGATTCCTCCCTGCATCTCATTTCTAGATCTAAGTGTGCAATAAGAAAAAGGATGATGGATGTGGAAAGGATAGTCCACCTCTTTTCATAATTACACAATCGAAAGGAAGATGAATCAATAGGCTCAAGTAGGACTTAATAATTGATTGAGTCAATGATCCTTTACTAATAATGAATTGAGAAAAGTTATATTTGAGGGGATATGGGTGACCAATGAAGAATGGAAGGCTAAATAAGTGAAATTGATAACTTTCAACATGTACAAAATAACATAAATCAAGCAAACACCCATAGTAACTTGAAACAATAACCATAAGGAAGATCTGACATGTAGTTTCATTTTGAAGTAGAATTTGGAGGTATAAAGCACCATATTTTCTGTATACCCAAGTATAGAATGCCGTAACTATTGTATACCCTATAATTTGGTTTGAAACTTGTTGAGATAGTTTGTTAGATCTTGTACTTTTAATATTTCTAAATACAACTTCACCACCTATTCTTGCACATAGAAAAATGGGAAATTTTTGGGTTGAAATGGATTTGACTTGGTCAAACCCCTATTTAGGAATCAACCTTAAAATGTTAATGAAATTTCATAAAGGAATGTAATGTAAAGGTAAAGGTAAATATTATATGTACCTTGTAAGTATATATACCTTCATGAAAGGATATTGAGATCACACATATCCATGAAGATTCTTGTATGTTTCTTGAATTCTAGTTGTTGAATCTTTGAATGTAGAAAGGAATCAAGGAAGCCTTTCACAAATGCATGGATAAATGATTTCCACTCAAAGATTTCTCATCTTTCTATGATGTGAGTGTTTTATTTTTCATTCATGTAGTGTCTTCTTTTGTTTATGTGTTATCGGGTACTAGAAGACCTAGGGGGAAAAACAAAGGCCGGGGTAAGTGTCGGTTGTACTATGATTTTAGTGTTATGTTTTGGTGTGAGTGTGTATTCTGATTATACCCTGATTTGACCATTTGGGCTCATGTTGTATTGTATTCTGTTTATGAATATTTTGTAATAATTTTTAGTTCTTGTGTGTGAAACCGGATCTGGGATTACTTGGTTGTATACCAGAGGCTTAGGGGAGTGATTTCTATTATGTTGGAGTTTGTTTGTGTTGTATCAGAAAACTATTTTAGAGATTGCATGGTTGGATGCACATATGGTTTATGTGTACTTGTTATGGTGGTTAGTTTAGGGCCTATGTATGTGTCCTTGATGTCTTTTATGGACAAAGATTTGATTATATCATTATTTTGGAGCCTATGTGGTTGTTTATGGATTGTGAGCCTAAGGGAGGTTAAATAGGTGCATTTTAGGGGAGTGGCTTACAATAGGGGTCTGGGGCTCAAAGAGGCCAGTACCAGGGTAACCTATCATAAGTTGATTAATAAGTGATAACCTAATAATAAAACTTGGGGATAACATTAAATACAAGATTGATCATTGATGCCTCACCCATGCCTTGAGTGCTTGTATAAGCTAAGGATGGGAATGGGATGATACCTAGAGAGTAGGTATGATTAGAATTCCTCTTCTTCATGAGAGGGTATTCTGGTTCTGTATGGGTCGTGTTGAGGGTCTGAGGTCTAGAGTGGCTAGTCTAGGGTAACTCAACCTAAAAGATGCTTGAGGGTCCGGGGTCTAGAGAGACCAGTCCAGGGTAAATCAAGTATTTGTTCATGTGATGAAACTCCCATAGTATTGTTAGGATTAACAAGGTAGAAATAACAATTATGTGCAAATATAACTAATATCAGAAAATAATAAACCACATAGAATAGAACACAAGACACACAGATTTAACGTGGTTCACCCAATCCCTGGGCTACGTCCACCAACAGCGAGTCCAATATTATTATTATCCAGTGATTACAACCTGATTACAATCCGTAATCCCTTACAGCCCAATTCTGCTGCAAGTACTAAAATCATACATAATGAAAATCCCTAACCCTAAGCCATATTATACAATATTTTTCCGCTTTAGGGTTAGAATGAGTTATAAGTAGTCGGCCCAAAAAACTAAAAAAAGTAGTCGGCCTCAAAAAAATTTTCCTCGGGGGCTGCGCCCCCGAACCCCTACTCTTGGGGGCTGCCGCCCCCAAACCCCCGCTCTTGGGGGTTGTCGCCCCCAAACCCCCACTCGGGGCCCAGCCCGGCCCTGAACCCCGGCGAGGTCAGGAGGAAAAGTGTACAGTACTTTCCTGGATAGTACTTTCCTGATTAGTCACCACAAGCTAACAATCTCCCACTTGGTGACTGATCAGTATCCACACTATACTAAAAAACCTCCCACTTGGAGACTGATCCTGTAGCAATACCGCTACCCACATGAGGCTCCCACTGGATTGAACCACCTTGGACTCAGTTGTTCCTTTATTTTGTTCAGTCTAGAAGACCAACTGAAGCTGAACATGAGTTCAACTTCTCCCTTGTTACTACCTTTGTAAACATATCTGCTGGATTATCATCAGTATGAATCTTTTCCAGCCTTAACTGTCCATCATCCAAAACTGATCGAATGAAATGGTACCGCAACTATATGTGTTTTGTCTTTGAGTGCAAAGCAGAATTCTTTGCAAGATGAATGGCACTTTGGCTATCTGTATGTAGAAAATTATCCTTTTGTGGATGTCCCAATTCTTCCATAAAGAATTGAAGCCATATCATCTCCTTGGCTGCCTCTGTAGCAGCAACATACTCTGCCTCTGTAGTGGATAAAGCAACCACCTTTTGTAGTCGAGAAATCCAACTCACTGCTGTCCCACCAACAGTAAATATATAACCTATAGTACTCCACCTGCTATCTATATCTCCTGCCAAATCTGAGTCAACATAGCCTTGTACAGTAGTAGTAGAACCCCCAAAGTGTAAACACTTACTGGATGTGCCTCTCAAATATCTGAGAATCCATTTGACTGCATTCCAATGCTCAATACCAGGGTTACTCATATAACGGCTAACGACTCCCACTGCGTGTGCAATATCTAGCCTAGTACATACCATAGCATACATTAAGCTCCCTACAGCTGAAGCATAAGGTACCTTAGACATTTTAGTCTCTTCTTCTGGTGTCTTGGGACACATATCCTTAGTCAATTTCAAATGACCAGGCAAAGGTGTGCTGACAGCTTTGGCATTTTCCATAGAGAAACGTTGCAACACCTTCTCAATATAATCAGCTTGAGATAGAGACAATTTCCTATTTTTCCTATCTCTACAAATTTTCATACCAAGGATTTGTTTTGCTGCCCCCAAATCCTTCATAGAAAAATATTTTGCTAACTGTTGTTTCAACCCCTTAATGTGATCCATGTTAGACCCAGCTACAAGCATATCATCAACATATAAACATAAAATAATGTAGCTGTCATCATCCAACCTCTTAAAATAAACACAATGGTCAGAATGACACCGACTATATCCATGCCCATTCATAAAAGTGTCAAATTTAATATACCATTGCCGAGGTGCTTGCTTCAAGCCATATAAACTTTTCTGCAATCTGCACACCAAATTCTCCTTACCCTTGACCTCAAATCCTTGTGGCTGAACCATATATATTTCTTCATCCAAATCACCATGAAGAAAGGCTGTTTTAACATCAAGCTGCTCTAAATGCAAATCTTCAGTAGCCACAATACTTAAAACAGTACGAATAGAAGTCATTTTAACAACTGGAGAAAATATCTCATCAAAATCAATACCATGTTTCTGTGCAAATCCTTTTACGACTAATCTGGCTTTAAATCTTTTCGTACCTCCATCCTCTTCTTTGATCCTATAAACCCATTTATTCTGTAAAGCCCTTTTACCTGCAGGTAACTTACATAAATCCCATGTCTGATTTTTTAGCAAAGAGTCCATTTCATCTGTCATTGCAGACTCCCACTGAAGCTTTGTATCCACCTGCACAGCTTCATTATAACATTCAGGTTCACCAGCATCTATTAACAGAATAGAATACAAAGATGGAGAAAATCTTTCTGGAGGTCTACTTAGCCTTGTTGACCGTCTAACACTCACTGGAGTGTGTGGTATTTGTTGTTGCTGTTGTTGCGGAGCATAAGGAACTACTGGAACATGAACTTGTGGAGTATCATCTAGTACTACATAGTCATTTTCTTTCTTCTCATGCTGCAGCAACAGATCTTTGTACAATACTTTCTCATTGAATATGACATCCCTGCTTCTTACAATTTTATGATTTTCAAAATCCCAAAGCCTATAACCAAATTCATCAATGCCATACCCAACAAATACACATTTCTTTGACTTAGCTTCCAGCTTGGTTCTATTTTCAGAGTCTATAAGTGCAAAAGCTTCACAACCAAAGGTTTTGAGAAAAGAATAACTCACCTTCTTACCACTCCATGTTTCCTCTGGAATACCATAGTCCAAAGGAGTAGAGGGGCCTCTATTGATTAAATAAAAAGTGGTGTTCACTACCTCTGCCCACATATTTTTGGGCAGCCTAGCATGCAACCTCATACTCCTTGCACGCTCCATTATTGTCCTGTTCATGCGTTCAGCCACTCCATTTTCTTGTGGAGTCCTTGGTATAGTTTTCTGCCTACGAATACCATTAGAGGAACAATATTCTTCAAATTCTGTGCTGCAATACTCACCACCATTATCAGATCTGAGACATTTTAACTTTTTACCAGTCTCATTCTCAACCAAGCATTTCCATTTCTTAAAAGTTTGAAATACATCAGATTTCTGTCTAAGGAAATAAATCCATACTTTTCTTGTTGCATCATCTATAAATGTAACATAATACAGAGAGCCACCAAGGGAAGATACCTGAGCTGGTCCCCATACATCTGTATGCACAAGCTCTAATCTCTCATTTTTCTTTTCCTTCCCACTCTTCACAAAACTAACTCTCTTTTGTTTTCCATAAACACAACTTTCACAGAAATCCATATTGACACATTTCAGACCAGGTAAAACTTTCTTTGAATGAAGTAATTTCATACCTTTTTCACTCATGTGCCCGAGTCTATTGTGCCACAGTGCTGTGTCAGAATCTACAGCAATAGTTTGATGTTCTTCCTGCTCAACTGCAGCCACTGTTCCTGAACATTCATTATCTTCTGAAACAATTAAAGTAGAAGGAACAGTATGACCTATACAAAGATATAAGGTGCCTACTTTCACACCTTTTGCTACTACCAAGGAACCTTTTGAAACCTTCCAATTTTTATCATTAAAAGTAACTGTGCAACCCTCATCACCCAGTTGCCCTGCTGAAATTAAATTCCTACTCAGCCTTGGAACATGTCTTACCTCTTGTAGTAGCCAATGATTCCCATTCTGCAACTTAATCTTAATTTTTCCCTTTCCAACAATCTGACAGGGTTCATTATCTCCCAAATAAACTAGCCCAAAATCCCCTTGGACATAATCAACAAAATAACTTCTATGGGGTGTAGCATGAAATGAAGCCCCAGAATCTAAAACCCATGAATCATCAATACTTTCTAAGGACAAGAGCAAAGCATCCTCCTCGGATTTGTTACTTACCACATTTGCCTCCTTGTTTCCATCATTTTTGTCTCCTTGATCTTTCTTCTGAGACCAACAATCTTTCTTCTTATGACCTGGTTTTCCACAGTACCAATAATCATTTGGCCCTTTAGATTCGGACCTCTTTCCCTTTGATTTTCCTCTTGATTTCCCATGATTTCCAGAGTTGTTTCCTCTATCTCTTGTTCTGCCTCTGCTTTCTGTGTTCAATACACTACCCGATGTGGATGCCCCTGAGCTTTTCCTACGAATTTCCTCACTCAATATAACACCAATAACATCATCATACTTTAGGGTATTAGAACCAGAAATAGAATTACTAACAGCCATTACCAAGCCATTCCAACTTTCTGGCAAAGAACACAAAATCAAGAGAGCCCTAACCTCTTCATCGAAAGTAATTTTAACTGAGGTTAATTGACTTGTAACTGTATTAAACTCATTCAAATGATCAGTAACTGATCCACCTTCTACCATTTTCATATTAAATAAACGCTTCATAAGAAATACCTTGTTTGAAGCTGAAGGCTTTTCATACAACTTCGATAGGGTTTCCATCAGATCTTTAGCTATCTTTGCTTCAGTAATATTGAATGCCACCGATTGTGCCAGGCATAGACGAATACTCCCCAGTGCCTTCCTATCCAAAATATCCCAATCTTCCTGAGACATTGATTTCTCTTTCTTGGCTACTCCCTCTAATGGCCGCCATAGATCCTTCTGATAGAGATAATCCTCCATTTGCATCTTCCATAACTGGAAGTTCTGCCCATTAAACTTATCAACCTTCAGCCTACCCTCGTCTGCCATTTCTCCCACTTAACCGAGAGACTCTCCCACTAACTCGTGAGACCTGCTTCAAAGAATAGATGAAAGAACGAACAAAATAACCTCGCTCTGATACCACTTGTTAGGATTAACAAGGCAGAAATAACAATTATGTGCAAATATAACTAATATTAGAAAATAATAAACCACACAGAATAGAACACAAGACACACAGATTTAACGTGGTTCACCCAATCCCTGGGCTACATCCACCAACAGGGAGTCCAATATTATTATTATCCAGTGATTACAACCTGATTACAATCCGTAATCCCTTACAGCCTAATTCTGCCGCAAGTACTAAAATCATACATAATGAAAATCCCTAACCCTAAGCCATATTATACAATATTTTTCTACTTTAGGGTTAGAATGAGTTATAATTAGTCGGCCTCAAAAAAAATTTCCTCGAGGGCTGCGCCCCTGAACCCCTGCTCTTGGGGGCTGCCACCCCCAAACCCCCGCTCGGGGCCCGGCCCAACCCCGAACCCCGGCGAGGTCGGGAGGAAAAGTGTACAGTACTTTCCTGGATAGTACTTTCCTGATTAGTCACCACAAGCTAACAAGTATGTAGCCTAAGTCTCCTCCATAGTTTCTTCATTTTCCTCTGGTGGTGTATCTTTGTTGTCTCATTATAACTTTGTGGTTTATTTTGTATTATTTGGTGTTTTGGTACATGTTTGTTATTTGGTATTTTTTTATCTTTAGTTGTGGTACCCTTGAGTCAGAGAGCTTTTAGGATCCCCTTTCTTAGTGGTTTTACCTTGCTTTATTATTGGTTATTTGAGTGGGGTTTGTTGTTATCTCCTCAGTACAGTGGGGTAGACCTTTGTGGATCTACATGGATGAGTGGTAGTGATTCTTTACCATATGAGATTTGATGTCCTGGTGCCGGTGCTTGATGGTTCTTTTGCAGTTGGATACCTTTATGATTTTTCATTGGTCATTTCTTTTCTTGTCCTCATTATTTGTAATCCTATATTAGAGTATCACATGTGATACCTAATCTGGACATTGTACATTTATGTTAGAGTGATTACTACATAACCTGCGACATGTGCAATGGATGTAAGTTTATTTAGATTTCACGGATATCCTTGAGGATTGTATTATTGTTCTATGATATAATTGTTTAGTCTTATTTATGGAATCTTTTGTTGATGATATTTAGTCGAGTTTGTTCTTAAGTAATTATACGTCATGGGGCCCTCAAGTTTTGTAATATGTGTTGGTTGTTGTATTAATGTGAGTAAATGGTAATTGCTTCCACATTGAATGTTTATCTTGTTGTGTAAACTTTAGAAAAAAAATTATTCACCAAACTTAGTAACATGTTTTAGGCTAATCTCTCTTGGGTTACCTGGCAGGGCGTTACATCTCCATTGTTTCTATCTGTGATAACTCTGTCCTTGAAGAATGGATGAATGAAATGCATATAGATGGACTAAACGATCTTCTTTCTTGATCAAAAACTCCTCTACTTAGCAATCATGAGAGAGAAAATTGCTACAATGGATAAGATTTACTTCAAAATTTCTATGGATTGTTGAGGAATATTTAAAAACTTGATCTTGAATACTTGAATGCAAAATTGTAGGAGAAAACTTGAAATATTGATCACAGTTACCAAAATAAATATAGGCCACTTATATACCTCTCACAACATTTTGGGATTCAAAATTTATTTAGGTTGACCACAAATCTGGAAATCTTACTAAAACACCACAATGGGCTACCCATTCAGATTTGGGCCCAAAAATTGGTGTATACAATACCCAAAGCATTGTATACCTGGGTATAGAATGCCAAAACCATTCTATACCTAGGATAATGAGCCTATATTAAAATGGGGAGTATAGAATGAGGGGAAGATATCAGATTAAGTGGAGTTGGGTTGCTAGGATCAAGGATAATGGACATGCAATCTTAAAATCATCAAAATGGGTCTAATAAAGCATCTACTTATAAATGCTAACTTTTTAGGACTTTACACTAAGCTTTTACATTGATTTCCATATCTATATATTAATGTCTATATTAAATGTTATCAATTTCCTATCATTTTACCTAGACATTTCATTTTCATATCATATCAAACACACTTTTAAAAAAGGGAACAACTGACCAAGGTGTTTAATAACTCTCCTTTTGGACTAAATCTAACCCTTGTTGGTTGTTCCCCTAATGAATAATTGATAAACATGGAAATAGTGAATGAATAAGATCTTAGTTTGAATTCGTAGGCTAGGAATCATAATTTCCATCATTACAATAACACATGAAATTTCATATCCTTACTATCAAGGGTTCTAATAGGTTTAGGAATACTTTGTTGATTCAAACCTAATTTTGTCTCCTTATAAGCTAGATTTTGTAAAATAAAAATCCTTTGCATTAATGACTATCAAACTTACATTATGATTAATCTCCATTTTAACAATGTCTAGATTTGTATTTGTAAGAGGCATCACCTTAATTAGAATGATTAATTTATAATCTAAAGGTGATACAACACATAGATCATGATCAATGATATAAGGCTAAACTTATTTTTTTGTTGATCTTTCTCTCTAGGACTTGATGTGTCAACATCCAATGGATCACAATCATCCTTGAGATTAACATGAGGAATAAGAGGGTTAAGGATAACCATTGGAGTTTCCAAATGGGTTATCATTAGATGTTACCATGTGATATTTATTTTGATGGATAAACTTGATTTCTGGTGATGTATGTATGAACACCTATTGCATGAATCCATAGACAACCCTAAGGATGTTATACACTAAAAATCCAAGCATCACATGTAAAGTAGTCTCAAGAATAACATTCCCCTATATAATGGGTAAAATGACATAAGAAAAGGGTTCCCATATAAAAATACTAATAATTACCTCATATTTTTTAAAATGAGAGTAACTAACCTCAGTCACATGAAGAAATTATTTTCTACATATGTTTGATCTATATCTAATATTTACTAAAGAACTTTTTACTTGAATGTCTACATATCTTCCCATGATCTATACATGTTTATTCTCATGGATGATATATTGAGGTGGTAACTCATGGCATCTAAAAGAAATATATGATCACGTGAATTATACTTTAAAGGTGCATGCTAAGGTGTAAGGTTAGTCTATGACACAACTAATTTATGAAAATTAGGAATAGAACTAGGCTTAGTATGAGATGAGAGATTTGAACTATGACATATGTCATGTATCTCCAACATAATATGTATCATGTATATAATATAAGGTACAAGTATGGTATGTGTATCTATCATAATAGATATGTTGTGACATGAAGTATAGGAGAAAGAGGTGCCCAACATTAAAATACAACTATAATCAAGCACATAAACATCACTCTCCATAGAAGAGGTGTGTAACATATGATGATCATGAGAGAGAAATGTATGTATCACTAATTTTTGTATATCTACATGGTGTACCCTCAATAATGTTTATATCACAACATGGAATTCTCTAGTGATAGAA
Organism: Chamaecyparis obtusa; assembly: GCA_027943335.1. Taxonomy (NCBI): domain Eukaryota; kingdom Viridiplantae; phylum Streptophyta; class Pinopsida; order Cupressales; family Cupressaceae; genus Chamaecyparis; species Chamaecyparis obtusa. The sequence continues at coordinate 2,058,750 of BSBK01000883.1, forward strand.
AAAAAATGATCAATATAAGGTGTATAGAAAGAAATAGGTAAATCCTGAATTAACACATGCATCACTAAGTATGATAACATTTACATCCATGTTATTATGCAAAGATTAATCTAGGGAGACACATGGAGGAGTTCATTTTATGAAAAAGAAAAATATCAAATACATGGAGTAAATAGTTAGGTCACTATTACATGTCACAAAAAATAGGTAATCATTGTATCATCCTAAAAAGTTAGCACCCATTAATTTTTGGCTTTAGGACCTATTAGACCCATATTAGTGATTTCTAGATCCGACTGTATATATGCTTGATTTACTGCTTATGTCATTTTCTTTCCCTAAGACTTTGCACACTGCTGAAGCCTCACATTTTCTTTGCAATTAGCCCTATCGGGACTAGACTGGCCTAAGTAGGCCTTGTCCTTGGGCATTAATTTTAAGTGGGCTCCATGCCCAATGTGGGGGTGTTTTATTTTTCAATCTGAGTTGTTTTCGATCTAACAATATTGAGTCCTAAAATGAGTATAAAAGGACATCAAGGCCTCTCATTTTGACATCCAAGATTATATGCAACATTTCATTCAAGATATTTGACGATTTCAAGTGCAAGAAAGATTTCAAGTTGTGCAATTGAAGTGGTTGACTCAATATTTGAAGGCAAGAACCCATTGAAGATCTCCAAGTCTCCATCTCTTCAAGTCTTCATTCAAGAAAAGGAAATCTTCCCTAGCCGATGCAAGTTTATCTCTCATGGATAAGTAAAGGAATTATCAAGATAGAAAGAAGATCCAGACACATACATACATTAAAGATATAGGATTGGGAAGTGTAGATCCATGGCATATGTGAAGACATCCTTGATTCTAGAACACATTTCAAGAAAGAAAATAAACATCTTCATGGGTTTATCAAGTCCTAACATCCATCCATGAGAGTTTCTCATGCAAGATGAATACTTACATTTACTTTGTTTTACAATATTTCCTTATGCAATTTCTATTTTATTTAAAGGTTGATACCTATACAGGGGCTTGAACAAGGAAAGAACCTTTCCATAGCCTTTTCCCCTTTTTCTTGTGTGCAGGAACATGTTTTCAAAGTTTCAGCTTTGGAATTTCAAAGTTACAGAACCCGTGACTGATCCTTTACAAAATTTGTTAGATTTTTACTCTCTAGGACAAGGCCAAGTGATTGGACAAGGAAAACTTGAGTTGGAATAGTCCTAGAAATCTGCAAATTTCACAGTCAGAAGATATAGGTGCTAGGGTTCCAAATCTATGAACAATTTTTGATCTTGACAGCATTGCAATAGTAAATTCCATATATGAAATTCACTTGTTCCCTCTTAGATTTCAATGCAAGCTCTTTATTTCCATCCTCCTCTAGCATTTACTTTAATGAATCATGTCTAAAATTGCATCTTGTTAGCAGTCATTTCCTTAGTCATAACATCAATTTACTTTCATACATTTACACATCTTATCATACACATTCCACATCTCATTAAGGAAAGTAAATCCCCAATTCCTCTACTCTCATTTAGATCTTTCATTAGCACCCCTTAATCCTATTTGGGTTCTATTGATATGATTTTCTTGAGGGCGAGCCTTTGAAATTTGGTGAGTGATCTATTACTCTCTACATAGCATTTCTCACTATTTTATTATGTACATTTTGGTGAACTCGACTTATAAAATTTCCATTTTAATTTTTGTGTTAGATTCCCTTTCTTGTTATTACATATCTAGAGCTACTTTGTATGCATTGTGTTATATACTATTACATCTTTGCTACATTGTACACATTCATATCTTGTGTGCTTGTTTTAAAAAGACTTTCTTTTTTTTATATTTCTTTCAAATCTCATAATTGCACTGTATTTCTCTTTCCTTTCATTTCTTTTAGCATGATTGTTATCACTTTGAGTCCAACCTATAGCATTTCGATTAGAAGAAGTTTTAGACTTATGGGTTCCTTTGATCTTGAACCCTCCTTCTTTCCTAGGAATCTTGATGAGACCAACATGCATATTAGTGATCCTAATCCTATCATGGAGCATAACTCTTCTCATTCTTATCATGGTGAAGATGAAGTTTTAAGGGTTCCTTTTATCCAAAAAATTTCTAATGATTTTGAAAATTTTGAACAATGGCTAGCTCAAGAAAACCATAATCCTGAAGCCCTTTTCGTTGTAGAAGGCAAAAGGAAACTTATTCATAATAATGAACACAATATTAACATCTTGCATAGTATTTCTCATATTTTTCATTCCAATGTCAAACCTCTTAGGGATTGTGCTCAATATTTAGGCCTCATTCTACCTACTACAAGTGTTTACACCTCTTTTCCTATCTCTACTTTTGTTCCTAGTGTATCTACTTTTACTTTGTTGGGACTACAAAATTTGGCAAAATTTAGAGCCCCATTCAATATAAAACCCCTAAAATGGCCTCTTGATTTCCATGATCAACATATGAATTACCCTTGAGATCATATTTTTCATCTATAAACAAGTGTGTTCATCTATTTCCTACCTCCCAAAACCAAATATGATGCCTTTGTCGAATAAGGAAATTCCTAATGTGTGCAATTTTCATATTTCCACTTTCTCAAGTAGTCATCTTTGAAACTCAATATCTCAATACCTATGGTCTGGTTTACCAATATAACTGTTCCCTGGAATTTTTTCATATTACAATGTTGTCACATGTACAACTTCAAAGTCCTAGGAATTTACTTGATATTTTTAATAGGCTAAAACCAAACACAGTTTCTTCAGATTTGTTGTTTGCAGGATGGAAACATTAGTCAAGAGCCTTCTTTTAATATTAATATTTCTTGGTGGAACATATATCTTATCAGATGTGTTTTTTTTTATGATTAATTGTATGAAAATGAACTTATGTTCCATATTGTAGATCTTTATCAACTCGCTTGACATGGTCTTGAAAGGGAAAATAAATGCAGTTTTGAATCATTTATTGGTGCAATTTTTAGAAATGAAAAGTTGTCAACGTTGATAATTAAAATCTTTATGCTCAGAAAGGATCTTGGATAACCATTTGGTAAAATGTTTCTTGGTATATGAAACTATGTTCCTATGTGATTTCATGAAAATCAGAGAAGTTCTAGCATGTTTTAAAATTGTTTTCTGACTGATCCCAGGCCTAAAATGTGTCACGAAGAGGTTTCACACAATTAGAGGACAACCCACCAAATATTTTGACTTCAAATGTTTCCATTTTCATTTTCATAAATACCAAAGCTTGTTTGATGTATTATTTTAAAATTTGCATTGCTCGCAACTAGCTCAGGCATGCCACTTTACAAAGCAAGTATTGTAATTATGAGAGCTACATATGATCTGAGATAAAACCCATGTTTTATCTAAATTATCACAAAATTTTCCCCAAAAAATAGCTCCAGGATGTTTGGCTAGTCGGAAATGAAATTACTTTGAAATGACTACAAGAATAATTAAAATCTTCTCTATAGTTTGAGAAGATATATTTGAATAAAAGCAAGGCAGCTTGGATCTTTGCCATAGGAAACAATTTAAACCACAATCAACAAATGTCTCTAATGAGAAATGTAGAGTCTCTAGTTTATAAATGTGAAGATGGATATCACAACTTTTTTGGACATTTTTTGGTGAAAGTTCTAGAACAACAAAATGGGCATCCATTAAGCTAATAAAGAATTTTTTTCTAAAATGATGTCGTTGTAACTATTCTAACAAGAAAGCATCCAAAATGTGGAAGCACAGACAAAGCACACATATTGTTGATCAAAAATTTGGAAAGGTGTCACCATTGTAATAGTAAATGAATCAGATTTCACAACCTTCCAGTCCTCTTGTGAAAATTAAAGATTGAGAAAGTGTTGAAAGCATAAGGAGGAATCATTTCTATAAAGAAGAATTTGGGTGATTGTTTGAAACCACCATTAATGATTAGGAGGAAACAACTATAATAGTTTTTTACCGTTGACTAAAGATGTTGCTGAAGAATGAGGTTGGACCATTGAGTAAAATATTTGTTAAATTTATAAAAAAGGGTTGCCAATCTTATAATAATGGGAGCTACAGAATGGATTGTAATCATCCATCAAAGCATAAATTTCAAACAACAATACACCCATTGACAGATCGCGGCTAGGAGTTTAAGGAAGTTGTGAAATGGTGGTTGCTATCACCATTTCACAAGGTGCGTATTATATGACTTTTGAAATGGCGATAAATTAATTATTGATTTTCCCTAACTTTGATAAATAATAGATTTATTCTTTCATGTGAAATATTAGGTTGAGGAAATATAAATAATATTTTACCAATGAAGAGAGCTTGATGAAATAAGAATAATTTATTTGGTGGGAAAATTATAACCATATGAATAAGAATTTTTTAGAAGTTGTGAGAGGATGTGAAATATCATGTGAAGATGAGCTTATTAAAACATTCAAAAGAAACATTAATTTATTTTCAAGTGAAGGAGAAAGTGTGAATTTGCATATTTTCTTGAAAGAGAAATGTTTTGAAGAATAATGAGTATATCAAAGAAAGATTGGGGCCATAATGATGAGCAATAATATTAAAGAATAAATTTCTACTTGGAAAAGAATTCTTTCAAAGGGAGTATTTTTCAATCAAAGAGGTGAATACTTTTCAAATAATGCTCCATGGTGAAAAATGTAGATCTCTATAGTTTTGTTGACTATTAGTGACTCACACTTAGTCATTTATCTAGGCAATGATGGTCGGTAATCACTCCGATCGAGTCATTATGTAAAGGCCAAGTTATGTAGTGTATACTTACCGAGCAGTAGTACTACTGAGTAAACATATAGTCACTATGCATTTTTGTATTAGCCGAGTCAAGTTTTGCCGAGCCATGTATGCAATGATTACCGATCGACATAGATATCAACATATGCTGAGTATAGTGAATGCCAAGTATCAGGAACATCATTTTTCCAAGTTAGCCAGAAATGACATATGAGTTTGTTATGGCACAATGATCGAGGTAAATCATTTTGGCCAACATTCATGTTTTGTATTATGTCTGTTGAGGTAATTATAGAGGTAATTACACATCTATTTTGTAATCATTGATCCCTATGTAATACTTAGAGCCAATCATAAATTAGTAAGGCTTAAGCGACAAAATGAGTTAATCTGAACTGTAGATCTTTAAACATGAATATGTTTTGTTGTTTATATAAGCATAAGATCTAAACCCTAAAATGTAATAGTGAAGGAGAGGATGTGAAGGGTATGAAGGAATGAGAAGAGAGGCACATTCAATTTTGGTGAAGCATTTAGATAGATTTCAATGACCAAGTTAAGCAGTGAAAGGACATAATAGAGATAAGTCTGATAGAAGAGATCAATACAATACTGCAAAGAGAAGATCTGTAATTTGCATATAGTGAAAATTGAAAGATCAGGTACTGAGACATTTTAACAAGTGTATCAGGATAAATCTCTTAATTGAGTGGTCCTAACAGACCTATTGTAATCTCTTAACTAAGTGCTTACTTTGTTGTAAGTTTTAAATCTTTTAGTAAGATAGATTGTATAAGTCTTTGAGCTCTTAACAAGGTAGACCCCTCATAGGGTAGACCACATTTTGATCAAATTTTGTAATCCCTAACATGCAAACTTATTACTGTAGTAGTGAAGATTTGTGGGTGTCATCCCCACCCCAGTTTTACCTTTCAAGGGTTTCTGGGTAACCAAAATTACTGTGCTATGAGTACTTTCATGTATGCTACTTAGTATGTTAGTTACTTTGTTTTGAGGAAGTATTGTTGATGCTATGAAAAGTTTTATACAATGTTAAAAGTTAAAGTAGGTGATATCTGATTCACCCCCCCTCTCAATATCTTTTCCCAACTATATTTCCAACAATTGGTATTAGAGCTGCAAGGTTTCTCATAGACAGTCTTGTTAGAAAGTAAAGATCCCCAAGATAAATGACAGGGGGGGGGGGTGAATCAGTTATCTAATAATTTATCCATTCAATAGCTTTAAAAAATATAATCAATGTACTGATCAACCATAGAAAGATAATCATACACAATTGCACAATAACACAAGATATGTTAACTAGGGAACCTCTTGAAAAGAGTAAACCCCGGTGGGAATGATGCCCACAAAATGATGTACTAATATGAAAGTTCCTTGTTAGAGGATGGACCCTGTTAGGAGTCTTATGAAATACATTCAGTACATATAAATCCCTGTTAGGAGATTTTGAATCCCTGATAAAAGATTCTAACCCGGTTAAGAGTTTATGGAAGACAGAAGGACCCACTGCCCAAACAGCTTCAAGGCAAGATCTTTGAACCCACTATCCAAAAGATCTTAGAATTATTCAATAGAATAATATGAAATATATTGCCTCCTTCACACTATGCCAAAACTGCACTCTCTACTACACAAGATCACAATTCCAGATCTCTGTACTCACAAGTCTTCCTTCATCACTGAATTAGCTCTTTTCTTCATTTCATGCATATATTCGCATCTCACTCTTCATAGTACAAATTAAAATAAGGAAAAGATTCCTTCTTATATACCAAACTCAAATAATTACAAATGAGTCGGTCCTCAATTACAAAATAATAAATTCTACATGCTACACATAGAATTCACATAAAACTGTCGGCTTCCAGTTACTGTAACTTTCTCCAAACATATCCTCAAAGTTTGTGCTATGAACCATGTCATCATTAATGAGTCTCCAACATCCCTTTAACTACACAAAATTATATTCCATCCCAGTTAAGATATATCCTCTGATTTCTGAACATCGTTACATAGAAACACTGTCTAAACACTGCTTTCACCAAAATGCTCATAACTCTTACAAATGAATGAATTTATTTTTGCACTGTTAACCATAGGTTAAGAACACACCAAAGAACATACCATAAACTACACAAAAGACAATCTACAATACAACATGTGCGCAAAACAAAACTATACCTGCTTTCCTGCTAATATCCAAAATATCACTGTGTTGACATCAATGCCAATCCAAGTCATGAATGCAACAACAACTACTATAGAATGACTGCCAAAAAACTTTACATTCATTCCTAACAATCTCCCCCATTTTTATTGATGGCAACATAGATGAAAAACATCTAATGTTCCAAAAATCCAATAGTGCAACATCACTGCAAAATATCAAATCAAATCTTGCTTCGTTTTCCTATTCAGCTCTCTCATACAATCCACAATGTTTTTCATGTATATCTCTCCCCCATTGACATCAATGATAGAAATTCTATCACTAAGTCAACAACAACTTAATGTCAAAAGACACTTTTTAGAAAAATACAATAACAAGAGTCCTCATGACTCAGCTCATAAACTCCCCCATAGAGGAAGTTCCAACATCCAATCCAGAGGAAAGATAGGGCTCATATACCACTAGACGTATGCAATCATCTGCATCAATTCTCAAAAATAGGTTGGGGCATAACCCCAAGCATACCTCTCAGATACACAAATGTATCCTTAGGTAAAGGCTTTGTAAATATATCTGCTATCTGCTCCTTTGTACTTATGTACTCCAATCTTCTTTTTCTGCAACTTTCTCTCTTACAACATGATACTTGGTCTCAATATGTTTAGTCTTAGAATGTAAAATAGGATTTTTTGACATACTCACTGTACTGGTGTTATCACAATGTATAACAATAGGCTCATCCAACTTTATTCCAATATCCTTCAACATCTGCTTCATCCAAATAATTTGATTACAATTATTTGCTGTTGCAACATATTCTGCTTCTGCTGTGCTTTGTGAAGTACAATTCTACTTCTTACTTAGCCAAGAGACCAATTTACCTCCAAGAAAAAAGGCTCCACCACTGGTGCTTTTCTTGTCATCAACGCTGCCTCCCTAATCTGCATCAGTATAGGCACATAAAGTAAAATCATCAGAATTCTCATACCATAATCCATAATCCATTGTTCCTTTCAGATATCTCAGTATCCTCTTTACTGCTGCATAATGTGATTCTCTAGGTTCTGCTTGAAATCTTGCTACAATCCCCACTGAATGTGCTATATCAGGTCTTGTATGTGTCAAGTACTGCAATCCTCCAATCATAGATCTGTACTTTTTTTGCTCAACTGCTGGTGTCTCATCTTTGCTAGATAACTTATGTCCGATTACCATAGGTGTTCCAACAGGTTTAGAATATTCCATTCCAAATCTTTTCAATAATTCATTTAAATACTTAGTCTGACTTACAAATATACCTTTCTTGCTTTGTGTTATCTGTAATCCCAAAAAATATTTCATTTCTCCAATCATGCTCATCTCAAATTTAGTCTTCATTTCATCTGCAAATTTGTCACTAGCTTCATCTTCTCCTCCAAAGATAATATCATCAACAAATATAACTATAACCAACAAACCATTCTCAATTTCTTTTGTGTATAAGTTACTATCTGTTGTTCTTTTTATAAATCCCAATTTCAATAAATACTTATCCAATCTTGCATACCAGGTTCTAGGTGTTTTTTTTAATCCATATAAAGCTTTCTTTAACTTACATACCATATCTCCTTCTTGTGTCAAAGGAAAACCTTCAGGCTGCTCAATGTAGACTTCTTCTTCCAATTCACCATTCAAAAATGCTGACTTCACATCCATCTAATACACTCTGAATTTCTTGTAAGTTGCATATGCTAGAAACATTCTCACTGCTTCAAGTCTGGCCATAGGTGCAAAAGTTTTTTCATAGTCAATTCCTTCTTGTTGTGAATATCCTTTACATACCAATCTTGCTTTGTTTCTTATCACTTCTCCCTGTTCATTCATCTTGTTTCTAAATACCCACTTTGTTCCAATCACATTCTTGTCTTCAGGTCAAGGGACCAATTCCCATGTCTTGTTTTTTTCAATCTGCTCTAGTTCTTCTTTCATAGCATTGATCCAATGTTCATCTTCACAAGCTTCATTAGTAGTCTTAGGTTCAATTTGAGAAATCAAACATAAATGTAACTTATTTTGAGTCAAAACTCCTCTATCTAAACTTCCAATAACTTGCTCAACAGGGTGATGTCTTGAAGTATACCTATTAGGTGTCATAGTTACTGATCTTGTTCTGACTGTAGATTCTTCTCTGCTTTCTTCTCTATTTTCTTCTCTATTTTCTTCTTTGTTTTCTTCTTTGTCTTCTTCAGTATGACTTTCATTCAGCAAATCACTATTAGTTTCAAAAAATAATTCTACATTTTCAATGTTAGGCTGAGGTTGTGCTTCTCCATCAGATTCATAATCAAACATTCTTTCCTGAATTTTAAACTTCTCATCAACTTTTACATTTGCACTTTCAACAATAGTCTTAGTTCTTTTGTTATAACATCTATATGCTTTGTTTTTAAAGAATATCCAAGAAATATTCTTTCATCACTTCTAGGATCAAACTTTCCTATATCATCATCTCTCTTTATATAACATTTACTTCCAAAAATTTTAAAATACTTAATTGAGGGTGTATGTCCAAACCATAATTCATAAGGTGTCTTGTTTGTATCTGCTCTGATTTGTACTCTGTTCATAGTGTATACTGCTGTGTTCACTGCTTCTCTCCAAAAAGTTTTAGCCAAATGATTTTCAAACAACATAGCTCTTGCTGCTTTAATTATTGACCTGTTTCTTCTTTCTACAATACCATTTTGTTCTGGTCTTCTAGGGGCTGAAATTTGTCTCTTAATACCATTCATTTCACAAAAGGTGTTAAACTCTCTAGATGTAAATTCACCACCTCTATCAGATCTTAGACACTTAATCTTCATTCCAGATTCATTCTCAATTTTTCTTTTCATGATCTTAAACTTATCAAATGCTTCAGATTTTTCTTTCAAAAATGCAATCCACATCATTCTTGTAAAATCATCAACAAGAATCATAAAATACCTTTCACCATAGAATCCTCTAGTCCTAGTAGGACCACTCAAGTTTGTATGAACAATCTCCAGCTTCTCTGCCGATGTGAACTTCTTGTTGGGAAATGAACTCCTTTTCTACTTTGCCATCATACATTCTTTGCAAATCATGTTAGTAGGTTTCATAATTCTAGGTAAATCTCTTACCGCAAGTGTAGTGCTCACCTTGACAATATTATCAAAGTTTATATGATAAAACCTTTTATGCCATAACCAACTATCATTAATCCTATTTATCAAACATGTCATCTCAGTAGGATTCAATTGAAATACATTACCTCTGGTTCTTGATCCTTTTCCAATCAGATTTCTATCTTTATCTTTTATCACACAAGTTTTCTCAGAAAACCAAACTTGATAACCCTTATCAGCCAATTGTCCAACGCTTAGTAGATTATGTCTTAGTCCATCAACAAAGTAAACATCATCAGTGTTAGTCTTTCCATCAAGAGTAATAGATCCTATACCCTTAATCAAACAAGGTGCATTGTTACCAACCCTAACAATTCCTCCATCATAATTATCTAACTTAACAAACTTTCTTTTATCTCTAGTCATATGATGTGAACAACCACTGTCTATAATCCAATCAGATTTCTTTTCAACTTGTGAAACTAACACTTTTTCTTCCCTTTTATCAGATTCAAAACTTTCTTCTTTAATTGCTACAAATCCTATTTCCTCAAAGTTATCATTATCACTGTCACTTAAATGTTTTTCAATTCCTGCTTCAAAATCTTCATCATTTGCATAATAACATTCTTTAGATCTCCTAGGTTAAAATTTGGTTCTATACTTCTTAACTCTTTTAGGACATTTAGATGCAAAATGACCATATTCTTGACAAGTCCAACATTTAAAGATTTTCTTACCATCTGGTTCTCTTCTTAAAAGTAATGCAATACCTTCTTCAATCTTCTTATCTTCCTTAGATTTGCTGCTACTGGCATAATCTCCATTCACACTAGTACTTCTTGTAGGTCTAATGCTAAGAGCATTGAATGTTGTTTCCATTCTAGGTAGCTCTCCTGATAATCTCAAGTTCATCTCTATTGTTTCTAATCTTCCAAGAAGAGTCTCCCTTGAAAAGTTTGATGTACAAGGTATCACTTATTCAATCATCTACATTGTCTGCTTGAATACTGGTGTCAAAGTTCTCAGAATTTTCCATATCACTTCATTCTCTATCTTATCACCTCCATAAGACTTTATTCTTGTCACAATCTCAGACATCCTACCAATATAACTTCTAATAAATTCATCTTCCATCATTTTGATATCTTTAAATGCACAAATCCAATTATGTAATCTAGCCTTCTTTGCATGTTCATCACCTTCAAAAGTAGAATGTAAAGCTTTCCAAATTGCATGAGATGTTTTCAAACATCTTACCTGACTATATTCATTCTCTGGTAGTGCTGATAAAAGTGCTTCTCTTGCAAGTATGTTACACATGAATAGATCTAGTTCATCTTTAGTTCCTACCTCTAGATTGTCTTCCTCAATGATAGTCTTCTCATTCTTTGTAATCAACCAATAACTTGGTCCTAAACACAATAGATGTGTCTTCATCTTTTCTTTCCAGTTGTCAAAATTTACTCCATCAAACTTAGGGCTTTCTTTTTTGAAATTCACCATGGATCTCCTTAAGTTGTTAAACTTTTCTTTCAAGGACCTGCTGCTCTGATACCAATTGTTAGAAAGTAAAGATCCCCGAGATAACTAAGAGGGGGGGGGGGGGGGGGGGGGGGTGAATCAATTATCTGATAATTTATCCATTCAACAACTTTAAACAATATAATCAATGTACTAATCAACCATAGAAAGATAATCATACACAATTGCACAATAACACAAGATATGTTAACTAGGGAACCTCTTGAAAAGAGTAAACCCCGGTGGGAATGATGCCCACAAAATGATGTACTAATATGAAAGTTCCTTGTTAGAGGATGGAACCTATTAGGAGTCTTATGAAATACATTCAGTACATATAAATCTTTGTTAGGAGATTTTGAATCCCTGTTAAAAGATTCTAACTCGGTTAAGAGTTTATGGAAGACAGAAGGACCCACTGCCCAAACAGCTTCAAGGCAAGATCTCTGAACCCACTATCCAAAAGATCTTAGAATTATTCAATAGAATAATATGAAATATATTACCTCCTTCACACTGTGCCAAAACTGCACTCTCTACTACACAAGATCACAATTCCAGATCTCTGTACTCACAAGTCTTCCTTCATCACTGAATTAGCTCTTTTCTTCACTTCATGCATATATTCGCATCTCACTCTTCATAGTAAAAATTAAAATAAGGAAAAGATTCCTTCTTATATACCAAACTCAAATAATTACAAATGAGTCGGTCCTCAATTACAAAATAATAAATTCTACACGCTACACACAGAATTCACATAAAACTATCGGCTTCCAGTTACTGTAACTTTCTCCAAACATATCCTTGAAGTTTGTGCTATGAACCAAATCATCATTAATGAGTCTCCAACATCCCTTTAACTGCACAAAATTAGATTCCATCCCAGCTAAGAGATATCCTCTGATTTCTGAACATTGCTACATAGAAACACTGTCTAAACACTGCTTTCACCAAAATGCTCATAACTCTTACAAATGAATGAATTTCTTTTTGTGCTATTAACCATAGGTTAATAACACACAAAAGCCAATCTACAATACAACATGTGTGCAAAACAAAATTGTACCTACTTTCCTGCTAATATCCAGAATATCACTGTGTTGACATCAATGACAATCCAAGTCATGAATGCAACAACAACTGCTATAGAATGACTGCCAAAACACTTTGCATTCATTCCTAACAAGTCTAACCACTTGAAGAAAAAGATCTTGAGATGGAAGTCTATAAGTTGGGAAAGGTCATAGAGAATCAGAAGATTGATGTACAACTGGCATTACAACAACTGGAAGTAGCCAGAGGTGAACTGAAGAAATCCTTGAGCAGAAGGAGAGAGATTTCTATTCAACAAAATGATTCACTCTATCAAGAAGAAGATACCACTGGACTATTTGATAATGCAAACTCTACAGAAAGTGAAAAAGCCATAAAAGAGCTACTGGAGAAAAATACAATACTAAATGATGACATCAGAAATCTAAGAAGAGAATAAGAAATTCAATCTGTTAGACTTTGAGAAGTAGTTGAATAGAAAAAGAAAGCTGAAGATGACAAGACAATGGCTGAAGAAGATAAATGACAAATAGCAATGAGATTAGATGAAAGGACAAGCGACATGGAAAGGTTGACCAATAATCAACTAGACTTGGTAAATCAACTGCTGGTGGTTAATCAAGAGTTACGCATGAAAGATATGGAAATCAACCAACTAAGATCTGAAAATGACCAATTAAGGAATGAACTAAGATCTGAGAAGGAAATCAATGAAAGGATGAACAAACCTAATGAAGATGCAAAATATTTTGAAGAACTATTAAGATCACCTAGAAGATCTGGTGATAGATCTGGACTTGGACTAAATGAGCATTCATCATCTACCGAAGAAGGAGAATCATCAAAGAATGGAGAGCAGAAGAATGCAAAACCAAAGAACAACAAGCTCACATTCCATCACTGTGGAAAGCCAGGGCATACAACCAACATATGCAGGAACAAACATGGTAAGTCTGATCCTAAACCTAAGTTCAATGGGCATTTCTTTAACTATAAGAAACATGGACATCAGGCACATGAATGTAGGTATAATGTCAACAATCCACCTACCTCACCTAAGTTTCAAGGTCAATGTTTTAACTATAGAAGTATGGGCATAGAGCATTTGAATGTAGATTTAAACCTAGATGGTCATCAAATGAACAGACTAAGTCACCTATGAAGAATAACTCATACAATTGGGATTATAACACTTGGTACAACTGTCATTATTGTGGAAAATATGGACACATTGGAGCAAATTGTATGAAGACTCGTTTCAGAGGAAAATCCAAAAGCTAGATGAATGGAAGCATGGTATGTTACAAGTGTAATAAGATAGGTCACTTAAAGAAAGATTGTAGATCACCTATGCTGAGCAATGATCAGAATCAGAATGAAGATATTTGTGAGAAATTGAGAAATCAGATGAATAGGACATGGAAGAAGAAAGAAGAAGAAAGCACAAGTGAAGCTAGCACATCTGAGGTCACCCAATCCAATGGATCAAGTGATCACACTTCTTCTAATTAAGCATAGAAGGTATGTTTGGAACTAAATCTGACAATGCTTTATCTTACATCAGTTCCTAACATAAACTTGAGTAAAAGTCCATATCTGCATAAATAAAGATGCATTAGGACATGTTTGAGCAAAGTAGAGAATTTCATTTTATGCTGAGCATCAGTGTCTTGATCAAGTTATCAATGTATGCTGAGAACCTATTGTGGCCGAGATGCTATATACACTGAGCTATGTCTTAATGGTTATATTGACTGAGCTTGTGTTAGCCGAGTTTAACATGAGTTTGTCGAGACAACTATATTCCACTTAGAATTTTGTACAGAGCATTTATGAGGCCCTAATTCAACTTTTTGGAATCTATAAAGTGGAAAGTTACCTCCCATTTCATTTCACCAAGCAAATTGAGATTTCTTTGAGTGATTCAAAGTGTGAGCAACTAGTTTGTCTAAGGTGATTCTGAATCTTTTCAGCGTGCCATCAACAAAAATCATCTACAAGACACTTACGAGAAAGGTACACTACGGAGAAAATATTTCTTTTCAAAATTTTTAAAATTAAAATGGCATCATCATCATCTGCTACAATGAAGAAACAAGGAATGGAAGTTTTCAACACACAATTGGTAAGGAATGAAGTTTGAAAGCCGCAAAAATTTATGGCAATTACGAAAACCGTAATTAAAGGAGATCTTACCAGCACCCTATCCTTAATTCCAGAGAATCTGTTGATAATGAATGACATTTGGTCTTGTTATCTATGCAACATCGGAGAAATAAGAGATTATGAGATCAGGGAGGCATACAAAAAATTATGTGATAATGGAGTGTTGAAGCTGGGGTATAAATCGGTTGCCGAACAAGGGTTAGTGCATGCCCTAGATTTCCCGTAGAATTTTAAGGTTGAATGGATAAAAATAGTGTTGAGTCAAGTGCATGATATGCAATTTTGGTTAGAAGATGGACCTGTGAAAATAATGAAGGAAATGATCCACCGAGTCATTGGATACCCTACAATTCAGGGAAAAAGAAAAATGAAGTGTTCAAGTAAAGAAGAAATTCAGGCAAACACATAGGCAGTATGGAACAAGTGTGGAATGATGATTTACACCATCACAGATCTGGAAATTGACTTTGCTGTTAGGGTTATCTCACACAAATTCTACCAATCCAGTCAGTTGGACAACATTCCCTGTATGGCAGTGGACTAGGCATGGAAAATCATCAAGAAGAAACACATGTATGATCCTACCGAGCTCTAGCTAACTCAGCTTGCCGAGAACCTCAACTCAATCTTGACTACAAAGAATTCTATGTGTAAGTTTGGTTCTTTTATAGTCTGTTTATTCTTTTATATACATAAGTGTTTTCCTACTGTTGGAGGTGTGATATGGGATAAGAAGAGACCCATTACTGTGCAAATAAATGAGTTCATAAGTCAGATAGGAGATAGTTTTAAGGGTGTGATGGAGAACTATTTTGTTGAGTTCAAGAAGAAAATGAGGAAGAGGACTATAGTCCTTGTGTCATTAATTGAGAAGTATAGCAAGGATATATGTTTTCTAGTTGACACAGACTTCACTTATGCACAAGCAGTCTTTCCTAGGGTTTCATGGCTAATGCCATTACCTTATGAAGTAAACATAGATGAAACCACTGCTGCTATTACAACCCTCTTAGCTGAAGAAATTGATGATAAAGCACCCTATTTTGAAACTTACAATGAAGCCAAATCTAAAATCACTATGGGTTTGATGGTTGCAACTGGAGAGAGAAAGAGGAAGAAAATAGTAAAGAATATGGAGAAATATGTGGAAGAAATAAAGAAAGATGCACCACTTGAATTAATCCAAGGACTTGGAGAAGATGAAACAAGTGACTCTAGTGACAGTGAAGAAGAAGAGGAAGTACAAGTAGAAAAGAAGAAAGGTAAGAAGCCAGTAATTACCGAGCCCCCAACCAAAAGAAGGATACTAAAACCTAAAGTTTCATCAACACCTGTGCTTAGGCCTAGAAAAAGGGGAGTAGCTACTAAGACACCAAAGAAATCCCCTGCATCAAGTAAGCATAAAGCTGTTCAGCCTAAGGTAGTGCCGAGCCAGGCTAACAAAAGGCCTAGGAGGAAACTTGTTTTGGAACAAGAAGATGGTGAGGAAATTGAAAGTGATGTAGAAGTAAAGAAGAAAGTTGAATTGCAGAATGTAAAACCTATTGTGGATGAAATATGCCACAAAATCAAAAGCATTGCAGGAGTAGAAGAATTAAAGGGATTAAAATTTGGAAGCATGAGTATAGGAGATAAAAAAAAGGTTGAAGATGGTATTCTTGAAATGCTTTGCATTTTCAAGATGTTACCTATTCAGTTGGAGAACCAAATTCCAAAGGATCTAAGCAACAGGGTAGCTCAAAAATGGGAATATGCTCTTACAAAGGAGAAAAAAATAAGGGAGAGCACCCTAGCACAAGTTGAATCAAGTTTAACCCCTGCAAACATTAAACAAATTGTGGAACAATACAGAGAAAAAATTGATCCTAAGCTTAGAGCTTATTTAATCCTTCAACAAAAGGTTGAGGATGTTGTACAAGAATGTCTAAGGACTTGGAAGATAGTGTTTGGATTGATAATGGACAAGGATGTAGATAAAGGTGCTAGTACATCTAAGGATGCTGAGCCTGACACAGAACAAAATGCAATGGCATTACCCATTTTGGAGACTAAAGCTCCTAAGGTGGAGAAAATTTAGAAGGTATCAGAAGTGAAAATTGTTGATATAACAGAGGATACCCCAATAAAGACTTAGGTATTGACCAAAGAGGATATACAGGCTGAGAAAGAAAAAGACACATCTTTTCTAGGCAACAATACTATACTTTTACAAGTAAAAGATTATCTAAAAATTGATGAGACATCAACTGTTAACATCACCCATGCCAAACCTAAAGTTTTTACAGTTGACATGTTAGTCGGCACCAGCAAATCCACCCACATCTGCCGAGGGGTTACAACAAGATCAAGGAGAGTAGTCAGATGTAAAAGCTACTAGTCCTCATGTGAAGGATAAGGGAATAGAAGAAAGAGCAGTAAAAGACAAAGCTATTGAGATACAAGAGCCTAAGGAAAAAGAGGCAATACAAGCTCTTGTACAAATGTTGAGTGGGAGCACACCAAAGAAGGCACTTATGAGGAAACTGAAAGTTTTTTCACCAGAGGTAACCATTGATGAAGTTATTGTTATTTTGAAATGGGATTTTGATAACTTATCTTATGAGCAGATACAAATACTGCAAGATTTATTGAAGAGGAAAAGAAGACAAGAAGAACTAAGAAGAGAACATCAGCAAAAGTAGGTTCTGTATGAAATCAAAGAAATTTTTAATGATGCTTTCAAGTTGTCTGATTTAAATAGTTATGCTCCCATACTGGAACAACTTGTCCATATTGTTCAAAAGATAACTAATGAAGAAAGTGGAGCCAGTGATAAGTTGTTGCAATGGTTGGAAAGAAAGTTTGAGATCAAGATGATGGAAAAAGTATCTGCTGAGCTTGGAGTGAAATAGGTAGCACTTTCCACTTTGGTAACAGAGTCAGAAGAAGTTGTTGTGAATGCACAATCTCAGCTTACCAAACTTTACAATGTAGAATAGTTCACTAAGGATAACCAAGGAGTGGTTGATAAATTACAGCAAGAACTAAAGTCCACCAATCAAGCCTTAAGCTTGGATGCAACAATAAGTGCAAGACATTATGCCAAGCTTATGCATATACAAGGATAGATTGCCAAACTAATGGCTAATGATGGAAAGATCAAGGCTCATCTACTCTCTTTGTAATGATTACTGAGTGATAGAGATATCAACTTATGCTGAGTACAGTGAATGCTGAGTATCAGGAACATCATTTTGCTGAGTTAGCCAAAAATGACATATGAGTTTGTTGTGGCACACTGATCGAGGTAAATCATTTTGGCCGACATTCATATCTTGTATTTTGTCTGTTGAGGTAATTATAGAGGTAATTATGCATCTATTTTGTAATCATTGATCCCTATGTAATACTTAGAGCCAATCAAAAATTAGTAAGGCTTAAGCTTCAAAAGGAGTTAATTTGAACCATAGATCTTTAGTCATGAAGATGTTTTATTATTTATATAAGCATAAGATCTGAACCCTAAAATGTAATAGTGAAGGAGAGGATGTGAAGGGTATGAAGGAATGAGAAGAGAGGCACATTCAATTTTGGTGAAGCATTTAGATAGATTTCAGTGACCGAGTTAAGCAGTGAAAGGACATAATAGAGATAAATCTGATAGAAGAGATCAATACAATACTGTAAAGAGAAGATCTATAATCTGCATATAGTGCAAAATGAAGGATCAGGTACTGAGACATTCTAACAAGTGTATCAAGGTAAATCTCTTAACTGAGTGGTCCTAACAGACCTATTGTAATCTCTTAACCGAGTGCTTACTTTGTTGTAAGTTTTAAATCCTTTAGCAAGGTAGACTGTATAAGTCTTTGAGCTCTTAATAGGGTAGACCCATCATGGGGTAGATTACATTTTGATCAAATTTGGTAAGCCCTAATATGAAAACTTATTACTGTAGTAGTGAATATTTGTGGGTGTCATCCCCACCCTAGTTTTACCTTTCAAGGGTTTCTGGGTAACCAAAATTACTGTGTTATGAGTACTTTCATGTATGCTGCTTAGTATGTTAGTTACTTTGTTTTGAGGAAGTATTGTTGATGCTATGCAAAGTTTTATACAATGTTACAAGTTAAAGTAGGTGATATTTGATTCAACCCCCCCCCCCCTCTCAGTATCTTTTCCCAACTATATTTCTAAAAAAAACATTATTAATTGGAGAATTATTTGCGGATGTTCAAAATGGAAAATATTTGAAGGCTGAGACTATATTTTATAAAATAAAATGATTAATAGGGATTTGAATTTAAATAATTCTCATTGTAATCTTTTTGTTTTGTTTCAGTTGTTAGGCTAGTTTTGGATATGAAGAGGTGTGAATGTGAACGGTCTGAAGCTTGTTGCTTCCCCTATTTTATATAAAGGGGAAACCAAGACCGTAAGATAATGAGGGTTAGATTTTTGGTACAATTAAAATAGAAAACTCAATTGTACCACTCTTTGAAATTAATAAAATGAGAAGACCTTTTTCCTTTAAGATGGTGTTACAAGTGTTATCTTTTACCAAATCAAGTCCTTTGTGATTATTGAATTTGTGAGTTCAATTGTTATTTTCAAAACTTATGTGGAGATGTTATTTGTCCTGCATATACACTTGATTATCATAAGGCTATAGTGAAGTTGTTGTCTTATTGCTTTCTATTTCATTGGTTTCTAAATAGGAATTAAATTTAATTAAACTAGTTGTATGTGGTGTACTTAACATATCTACATTGATAGGATTAAACAATTGATCATTTGGGAGAGAAAATTTTTTTCTCATAGGGTTGCACACAAGGATTTGATGAAGGATAAATCCATAGCACAATTGAGATAAGGGACTTGTCTTTTATTGTTTCATTGAGTGGGAAGATTTTCATACGTTATCTAAGTTTGTTTATTTATTTATTTCAAGCAAATAGGAGTTGTTATTTTTTAGAGTAAAAAGAAAGAAAGAAGAGTAGAAGTTTGATCATTTCCAATTTATATGCCAAGTTGGGATTATTTTCCAATTTTTATCATTAAATCTTACCAAGGATATTGAATTAGTTATTTGAAAAAGGGAGTTAGAAGAAGAGGTGCACCTACCTTGGTCTGGAAAAGCCAAAAGTGTAGGGGAATTTGATCTCATTGATCATTCATGTTTGTTGGCTAGAGCCCTTACTTAACCTTGTCATAAGAATTGGCAGTTCTTTAGGGTTTAAGAAATCTGAGGTTTTTGGAACCAACATACTCTACCTATCATAACAACTTCAGTCCAAAATTCCAATCCTACACATACGAGTCTTCCTAATCCTATTCTTCCTTCCATTCGTTAAAGTGTGTCATGTGCTTCATTTCCTTCATCCAGTCCCACTTACCATACTGTCCCTTTTTATTATTCAAACATTCCTTCCATTTCAAACTATGTTCCTAATATTTCTCATGTTTCTCCTCCTACTATTTCTTCTACCTAGTCAACCATTAATATCTTGGCTCAAATTTTGTCTTCTTTGCAATAAAAAATTACCTCCATGAATCAATCCAATTTTAACATTACTACTTGTGATATTTCTAGTCCCTTGTCTTTGGATATCATCTATGTATTTATCCTGCATAACATTGAGACTCCTCATCTTGAGACCTATAATGATAGGGGTGATCCTTTGACTCGTGTCAAGACTTTTCAAACCTTGTGTACTAATTTATCTCATGACCATAGGTTCATGAAAAAATTAAATACTAGAACCTTTTGAGACAAAGCCTTACAATGGTATTGTTCTTTGCCTCCTTATTCCATTGATTCATTTCACAATCTTGCTAATGCCTTAATTCAACAATTTTAATACAACATTGGTCCTGCAATTTATTTGACTAGTTTGATGCATTGTAAACAAGGAGTTAAAGAAAATGTTATTGAATTCATTGGTAGATTTAAGCATTTGCATTCTTATATTTCTTATCCCATGCTTGATATTGATGTGCAATGCATTTTTATTGCTAATTTACAAAAAAAAAATTTGAGATAAGATTCTTCTTTCTGAATTCTCTTCCTTTTCTCAATTGTATGTAGTGCTTCATCATTATCAACTGCAAGTGAGTTAATTAGAGAGCACCACCCCATTGATAAGAGTGATACCACATCCAATTTCAAAAAGTTTAAGAAACTAAAGTCCTTCATCAAAATCAACAATTCATCTAATACTATTAATGAACAAGTGGTAGTAGCATCCAAAGGTGTGGCTCCTTTTTCATCCATTTTTAAACCTAGTCATAATTTGATTCAACTTTATGAATCTTTGCATAATATGATGAATTTAATTAATGCTAATGTGTTAACACTTCCTCCCATCAAACCCATTGACCCTTCCAAACTTAAATCCAAATACTTTGATCCCAAATCTTTCTGTCAATACCATCATCAACTTGGTCATGATACCAAAATTTTTTATCAGTTGAAAACTATTAGTCAAGACCATATTGATTCTAATTCTATATACATGGAAGGTGACAATAAAAATGGGAATAAATATATATCACCTCCTAATTAAAACTTTCAAATCTATACCAATCCTTTTCCATCTTATTCAGCCAATACCATTGACCAAACCCAACCTTCTTCTCCTTACATTGATTACAATGAGAATATTGATGAAACTAATCATGTGGTCAATCAAGTTGAGCTACCCAAAACTAAGCCTCAACCTAAACCTTTACCTCAACTTTGTATTAACTTTGGATCTTCTAAGATAATTAAAGCACTTGATGGTCCCCTATACATTGTCACAATGATTGATGGCTTTCTTGTGGTGTCCTTATTGATCCCACTTGCATGGTGAATGTGATAACTGAAGACCATCTCTATATTAGATAATTGCAATGTGACTCCTATGATAAATTTGATGTTATGATCCAAACTTGCAATGGTTTCCTTTATCCTTCTCATTGTTCCATTTCATTTCCTATTGAATTTGGTGGTAAAACCATAGATGCTACCTTCATTGTCATCCTGACTTTTGATCAATTGCAATTTAAACTTGGTCTTTCTTGGCTTACCTCCATGAAATCTGTGGCTTCTACTATTCATAAATGTCTTAAATTTACTCATTCAGGAGAAATAATGACTATTAACCATAGTATTTATCATCCTTCCGTGCCTTGAGACTCAATTTACCTTGATTTATTTTGGCCTTCCATGCCTCAACCAACTCAAAGCTATCTTGACCATCTCTTTCACTCATACTGAGCCTATAAGGTTTGTAAGATTTATTAACCTTAGAAAACCTAAGGATGATCTTAGACATGGACTTCTTCCTACACCACCTATACATCCTCTTCCTATTTCTTATATGCATACTTCTCAACCTATTGTGGCTCCTTCTATTACCCCTTCTAAGGAAGAAAAGGACCACATGTTGATTGATCCTACCCCAAACCAAATTTCTAGAAAAACCAAACACAATTGTAATGCTTGTGATTTCCATCACAAGCATCATGCTAGAGCCCATCAATGTTCTTCTCAAAACATTGCTTCACCTCATACAACTCCTCATTATTCACTTACCTTTAACCAACCCATGCTTGATCCCACATAGGAAGTGAGTTTTAAAAAGATTATAATGAACAAACATGACAATGCTATTCATATCTTAGATTCTATTGTAATTAATTTGGATAAAGAAGATACTCTTGATGATTATATTCTTGATGCCAATAATGATATTCATGATAGTTATTCTGATGACTATGAGACTATTGATATTGATCATGATTTACCAGCTATTGTTTCACAAAAATTATCTATCACTCCTAGTGACAAATAAAGTGACATATCTTCATAGTAGGGTCCTTATTTGGAAATGGCTATTGGTCCATCTATTATTCTTGATTTTGCTCCTCTTGCAAGTCTCCCACCTTCCCAAAACATTATAGACCAAGATGGGGGTAGGAAATACACTTGATTATCTCCTCTTGTGTAGTGGGTTATGTGTGTTTTCCTATTGTAATGTGCTTCCCCTAGGATGTGCTTCTTGTTATATATTTTGTTTAGATTTCTTTAAATTGCTTTGTTGGTGTAAGGTGACAAAGGAATTGCAATGTCGTAAACATTCTTCTATTTGTATCTATTTTATTCTCTATGTTGTTACATGTTATGTTGTATGTGTGCCACTATTATAAATGTACCTTTGTGTTGTTTTCTTGGGATGATGCACAATGGTATCTACCTATTCTTTTTGGTCTTCGTGATGCCAGCCCAAAAAGACTCTTCTTTGTAACTCTTACATGTTTTTCTTCCATTATGTTTTTAGTTCTACTACCTTTGGGGGATGATGACATTTTATTTTGACATAATATTTCACATATGATCATATGATAATAGTGACCCCAGAGTGGTAGATCCCTTCTATTCTCTCTTTTGTCATGTGCTCATTTCCCTTGACTTGTCCTTTCTTGGGGGTATTTCACAGTGGAAACATTTCTTGTGGATACATGTACGCTCTGTTAAAACCATTTCTCTTATTGAGGCATTTTGCAATTTCTTTAATGTGGGGGCATACACTTTTCTCTATTTTTCATATTTTGCACACACACACTGATACAATGCTATTTATCATTTTGTACTTAAGAAAGCTTACCTTCCCTCAGGACATACCACACTTTGGACCCCTTAATGAATACACTTTCCTTAAGGACATATCCTCCTTTGATTTTTGATCCCTAAGTAAGCTCACCTTCCCTCAAGACAAAACATTGTTTTGGATCCCTTAATGGATACACTTGTCTTAAGGAAAGATCCTCATTTGATTTTTGATCCCTAAGGAAAATCACCTTTCCCTTAGGATAGATCATTATTTGTTGAACCCCTTATTAGATATGCTTTCATTAAAGATAGGTCCTTAATGAATTGAACTAGCATAACTCAACTTGCTAGAACTTTAAATGTCATTTTTTGTAACACTTTCTTAGTGTGGTTCGTAGTAAGACATAAAATCTTATTGGGATAACATAACTCTCTCTCTCTCTCTCTCTCATGTGCGCACGCATGCACGCAATGTCTCTCTTATATTGGTTTTGGATTTGATAAGGACTTAAGTCACTTGGGGGCTTTATGTTTCCTTGTCTCTTTTACCTTGACATGATCATCCTATGCATTTGATCTGCTTTACCATGAGCATGAGAGTGTCTCATACTCCCACTATAGTGGTGGGGGCTAAATGTGACATCCTAAAAAGTTAGCACCCATTAAGTTTTGACTTTAGGACCTATTAGATCCATTTTAGTGATTTCTATATCTGACTGTATTTATGCTTGATTTCCCTCTTTTGTCATTTTCTTTCACCGAGACTTTACACACTGCCCAAGCCCAAGATCTACTTTTTAATTAGCCCTACCAAGACTAGGTTGACCTAATTCAGACTTGTCCTAGACAAGACCAACCCAAATAAACCTTGTCCTTGGGCATTAATTTTAAGTGGTCTTCAGGCCCAATGTGATGGTGTTTTATTTACCTATCTCATTTGTGGTCGACATGATAATATTGAGCCCCAAAATAAGTATAAAAGAATAGAAAGGCTTCTCATTTTGACATCCAAGATTATATGCAACATTTCATGAAAGCTATTTGGCAATTTCAAGTGCAAGCAAGATTTAAATTTGTGCAATTGAAGTGGAAGACTCAATATTTGAAGGCAAGCACCCATTGAAGATATCCAAGTTTCCATCTCTTCAAGTGTTCATTCAAGAAAAGGCAATCTTCCCTAGTTGATGCAAGTTTCTCTCTCATGGCTAAGTAGAGGAATTCTTAAGCTAGCAAGAAGATCCACAAGCATACATATATTCAAGATCTAGGATTGGCAAGTGTATATCCATTACATTTGTGAAGATATCCTTGATTCTACAACACATTTCAAGAAAGAAAACAAGAATCTTCATGGGTTTGTTAGATCCTAACATCCATCCATGAGGGTTTTTGATGCAAGATGAATACTTACATACTTTATTTTATAGTATTTCCTTATGCAATTTATATTTCACTTTAAGATTGATTCCTATACAAGGGATTGACCAAGGCAAGCCCATTTCCACAACCTTTTTCC
This sequence comes from Chamaecyparis obtusa, assembly GCA_027943335.1. NCBI lineage: Eukaryota > Viridiplantae > Streptophyta > Pinopsida > Cupressales > Cupressaceae > Chamaecyparis > Chamaecyparis obtusa. The sequence goes on from BSBK01000883.1 coordinate 2,083,689, forward strand.
CTTTTTATTGTGTGCAAGAATAGGTTTTTAGAGTTTCAGATTTGGAATTTTAGAGTTATAGAACCATCGAATGATTCTTTACAAAAAATTTCAGATTTTGAATCTCTAGGACAAGGCCAAATTTATTGAACAAGGTCGACTCGAGTTGGAATAGTCCTAGGAATATTTAAATTTCACAGTCAAAAGATACATGTGCTAGGGTTCTAGATCCAGGAGCAAATTTTGTTCCTGACATCTTTGCGGCAATAAAACCTAAATCTAAAATTCACTTGTTCCCTCTTAGCTTTCAAGGTGTGTTCTTTCTTTCCATTCTCCTTGTAAGAATTTTCCTAAGGAAAAGAATTAAAATGCCAAGATCTATAAGCTCAATTGATAGCATAAGAGAAATAGGAAAAATGATATGATCAATTGATTGATTCAATAATGATCAAATAATAAAAGATACACACTTGATAAATATAAAGTAGATGTGCCTAAATATAAAGGAAATGCATGATAAGTATGAGACATGCAAGTGATAACCTATCACCTACATAAGGTGTAATCATATGTCCACCAATGGTGAATCATCCTCCATTGTACAACAAGGTATGTGCAACATGTGCAACAAAGAGAGGATGATAATGTGATAGGAGCACTAAAGGTTGATCTCAAACATAAAGCGGAATGAGATAATAACTATCACTACCTAAAGTGGAATTATCCTACACCTTGTGCTAAAATGAGATACAAACTCCTATGTGTCACATGACAACTAATATGAAAATGCATTATCTTGAGTAAACTTAATTAAGCAACGTATACTTAAGAATATTTAATTACACCAACACCCCCCCTTAAGTAAAACTTAGATGAATGCACTTAAGCTCATAAGGCTAGATTACAATGCATGATGGGTCCCGACTACTGGGCCATGTTAGGTACCCATGTACAATATGCAAGTGCAAAAGATATGAAATGCAATATCTCATAAAGAAGAGAAAGAGGGAAAGCATCATGGAAAAAACCCTCCCCCAAAAAGAGAGATGAAAATAAAACAAGATGCGTGGTGTTGGAGCTTTTTCTTGCAGACTTCTATATGGCAAGTAATGCATGTGACTCTCTGTAACCCAACTCCCAATCTACCAAGAAAAGATCTAACTAATTGAAGATAATGATCCTCCTTCACTTTGATCTCCATAGACTCAGGTGGGTGTACCTTCTTGATTTACCATTTCCTAGTAAACCATACAGTGGATATGTGTCTTCTTAACACATATTTTAAACATTCATCATTCAAAACTTGTAAATAAAATATTTGAGTTAATTTTAAAGATTTTTCTGTCTAAAATCCTAGGGCACAGAGTCTAAACAATTATGCATCCATTGAAACATATCACTAAAAACATTTCAAAATCCATAAAAGGCATCTATTCCTTACACAAAACTTTCAATAGTTCATTACAAGATCATCAAATTTATAAACCCTCCCTAAAACCCTTTGAGATAATCTATAGGGCTTATACTTTCCTTGAAAGAAACCTACAACTATTTCACAATCTACTTTATAGATTGATGAACCATAAATGCCTTATAATCCTAATTCATGAGAAATCAAAGGAAACTTACAAAGACAATCAAGTGTTGAAAAGGGGCTTGAAACTACATTTCCATTAATATATCAAGCTTTAGTACATTCAAGAAGAGCTGAGTACCTTCAAAAAATAGCAAAAAGGTCTTAGACTAGAGTTGTGTTCCTTTTTCAATCTCAGTTTTTCAACCCTTTCTAAATGATCTTGGGAATCCTTTTATAGAATAAGGATTGCAACAAGGTTCAGATCATTTAGAGTAAGGTAAGTTGTCAACCACCACAAAAATTGGTGACAACATAGAGTTATTACAAAAGGGATGGCTGAAAATCCCAGAGATTATCAGATCAAATTGGATTTACATTGTAGGTGAAACCCTAGCAGGTGAACCACAAGGACATGATTTGCTTCTTCAAATGGCATCTTGACCTCAGCCTCAATCAATATCAGGACCATCTCACCTACCTCTTTATGTTATGAGCTTGAATTTCCCTAAAAATTGTCCCACACCATAATCTCCTTCTTCCAGAAGAATGTCCCTTCAATATCATATTTAAGCGGCAATCAAAGAAACCAAATCAAATTTGATCGATTGGTACAACTTCATTCATCAATTTTATATCTTCAATTGTGTCATTTCCATCTCTGCAACAATAGATTGGATTTGATCTGATAATCTTTGATTCCATTTCCCCCTACCCCCTTCAATTTACCAACCCTATTGAAAAATTTCATCAAATTTCAAAACTGCAACCTTAACGGGTAAAAACTAGGGCATTTCACACCAAAAAATAAAATTTTAAAACTAAGTCATCGATCTAAACTCTCTCAGAATATCATGTAGTTCACAAGAAGTCAAAATATTGATGACCTCCACATCATTCCACATGGCTACAAAACTGACCAATTAGAAAGAAGCACCTCAACTCCACATGGCACCCAAGCCCCACCCTTTTTCCTCTTTAGCAAATTGGATGCACGTCAGTCACGCATAATGTCTTGATTAGTATCTCTCATATAGGTTTTGATCACGAGAAAACACCTATCATCTGATCAAAATTGATCTCTGTATACTTCATCACCTTTCAGCCCGCGCTATGTGACATCACCTTGGACATGTGTCACCAAGGAATGATGCCTTGATCAGTATCTTTCTTGCAACTTCTGATTATGGGAATACACCTACCATCAGATCAAACATGATATGACTTTCCTTTATCTTCATCAAAACTAGTCCCACAATCTTAGGGTGGACATTTTTCACTCAGGTGTGATCCTGTGAAGGTTAAAAAGGTATGCAACTTCAGTTAGTGGCATCACACCTGCCATTAGATCAAACTTGATCTGACCGGTATCTATCTTTTGCTTTAGTCCTGGCCAAGGTCCCACCATTTTCTACATGTCACTCAAGCATGATGCCTTGAAGAGTAAAATTCATAGATCTTTTGATCTTTTGATCATGCCCACCATTAGATTGAAAAGGATCTAACTTTCTTTTAAAACATGACATAGACTTTAGACTTAGGAAAAATAATTTACGGGTCCCGTTAGGAAACATAACTTAATAAACTAGCCCCTTTCAATGAAAACTTCAGACACATGTTTTAAAATGACTTAAGTGACTCCCAAAAAGGTAATGAAGAAATATAAAAACTGAGGGATACTTAGGTTTTAAAATAAGGAAAATAGTTAGGGAATGGATAAAACAAAACCTAGGGTTTCATATGAGCAGGATTTGGATACAATCAAATAGGAAAGATTTAAACTAGGAAAATATTGGTAGTCCAACAGTGGATCTGACTGAGGATGCTTGAATGCAATTTCAAGAAAAGAAACTAGAACTCTGGAATGCAGACCACACACATGACAAAAAATAAACACACACCTAAGATATATACAAATTTACAAAACTATTGTGGATGGAAATGAATTTAGTTAAAGAAAGGTTTTAGAAATTGTCCATGTACTAGCAATTCCTATACCTCACTATCTATATTTTTTAAGAAGTATCAATCTTTACCATGTGTCTCACACACAATATAAGGACCTAACCATAAGGATTCAAACTTCTTGTGCTTTCCCTTATCTTTATCCCTAGCATTCAATTGAAGCACCAAGTCATCAGGATGAAAATTCCTATCACTGGTTCTCTTGTCGAACAAGTATTTCATTTTTTTTGGGCCTTTAAGTTCTTCTTCTATCATTCTCTTCTAATTTCCTCCAATTCTATGAGTTGTACTATTCTATCCTGCATAGCATCAGTTGTCTCTAAATCTTCATCATTGATAGACTTATACACAGGAAGAAATTTGTTCAATGGTAACTTTTCTTGAAGGCCATATACTAGCTCAAAAGGAGATCTTCTAGTAGCTCTCTTCACAGTAACTCTATCGACCCACAAAGCCAACTTTAACTTTGAATGCCAAGCTCTTTTGTTTTTCTCTAGAGTTTTCTTCAAAATTTGTAGAATACTCTTATTGCTAGATTTTTCTTGTCCATTGCTTTGTGGATGATAAGGAGAAGAATAAGATATGAAAATCCCATTTTCATCACAAAATTGCTTAAATTCTTAAGATCTGAAGCACATGACATTATCTATTATTAACTTGACAGGGACAACAAACCTGGTGAGTATGTTGTCCATCGTAAAATCAATTATAACCCTGCTAGTTTCCTTCTTAGTAGGAATTGCTTCGATCCATTTTGTGAAGTAATATGTGGCAACCAAAATCCAACTGTGTCCACCACTAGATTTATCTGTAAACTCTCCAATAAAATCCATTCCACACATAGAAAAAGGTGCTATAGCTACCACTAGATTTAGTAATAGGGCACTTGAATATTTCAACTTAGAAGAAAACCTTTGACAAGACTCACATTTTTGTACAAAATTTAAAGTGCTCTTAAATAAATAGGGCCAATAATAATCAGCTCTTAAAATATTGTGAGAAGTTGTTCTGGTTGAATAATGTCCTCCACAAACACCAACATGCATTTCTTTTAAGACTTTATTAGCCTGCCATTCATCCAAGAACAAAAAATGCACACCATCTCAATTTTTCCAATATAAATCACCCTGTATCAGTGTGTACCTTTGGGCTTGCATCCTCAGAGCTCTCTTCTAATTATCAGTCATATTCTCAGGGCATTTGGTATTCTCAATAAAATAAATAATATTAGAGTACCAAGGCTGCATCTCAATGCTAGTAACTAACTAACTAATTATGTACTCCAACATTATTTATTTGCACCATATCCATATTCTCTTCTATCATAAGTTTATCTAAGCCTAGTCCTCATACCAATTTTGTAATATGGATATCTAAATTGAACTCTTGAACCCTATTAATCCAATTACATCTTTTTCCAGTAACTTCTGTCTGGGTAAGATTGTCCTTAACTATTACATGTGGCACATATGCAATAACCTTAGCAAAAACTAGATAGGGTCTGAATTCTTTGTCTACTTTAACTAATGCATATGCCTATTTTTCTACCATTTCATAGTTTAACTTTGTTTCTTGTAGGGATTTACTGAAAAAATGCAATAGGGTGTTCATATCCCTCTTCATCCTTTTGCAATAAGACAACTGCAATTGTGTGAAATAATGCAAAAGAAAACAATGAGAAGGGCTTATCATAATTAGGAGACTTTAGGATAGGTAATTCCTAAATTTCCCTTTTTATCTTTTCAAATATACCTTATGCTTCACCATCTCATTCAAACTTTGCACCTTTCTTCAATAGTTTTACTATCGGCTTGACAACTTCTGCAAAGTTTGCAATGAATCTTCTCACAAAATTGATCTTTCCTAAAAAATATTGCACCCCTTTGATGTTTTTTTGGAGTAGTGACCTTTTGGATAGCTTCTACTCTTTTTGGATAAATTCTAACTCCTTCCTTTGACACAATATGCCTTAGTAACTTCCCCTTTGTTACTACAAATTGACATTTTTTAGGATTCAACAACACACCATACTCCAAGCCTTTAATGAAAATCCTTTCTAAGTGACCACATTGGTCTTCTTCCTACTTGGAATATGAAGTTAGATCATCTTGATAAATAGCCATGAATATATCAACAAATTCTTTAAATGCAACATCCATGGCTCTCTGAAGTGTTGCTCCTGCATTCATGAGACCAAATGACATCCCAACATAAACATAGGTCCCCTTGGAGTAATAAATGAAGTCTTAAACTGCTCTGATTCTTTCACTAGTACTTGGTTGTAACCTGAGTTCCCATCCGTCATTGACATTAGATCACAACCGGTAACCTTATGCAACATAGCCTTCATGTTAGACAATGAGTAGTTATCTTTTAGGGAAGCAACATTCAACTTTCAGAAATCAACACAAATCCTTATGTCACCATTTTTTTTCCTGAATGGGATCAAGCGAGAAACCTAGGTTGAATGTCTAATGGGTCGAATTATCCCTGCATCTCTCATTTTCATCAGTTCCTGCTACATTTTGGGGGCTAACACTGGATTAATTGGTCTTTTCTTTTGTATGAAAGGTTTGGCATCTGATTTCAATGGGATCTCATATTGGAACAAGTCCTCTCTAGAATTTTTTAGGTCCTCATATGACCAAGAAAACACATGCTTGTGTTTTCTTAGCAATTTTATTAAATTTTCCCTAACATGGGTGTCTAACTTCCTTCCAATATATACTAACTATTGTGATGTTTCTGATCCCAAATTGACTTCTTCCAGATCCTCAATTTTAGCATTGGACTTCTTCAAATAATCATCTCGACCACTGAACAATGCGTATAACTCTACAAGCCCCTTAGGGATCTAATTAGAGTTCAATTTCACAACCTCATTTTCAAAAACAATGTCTTTGTCATATATTACCTCAAGTAAAGCATTGCAATCAACATGTTGGCCTTCATAATGATCTAGGCACATGATAAATTTGAGTATATCTCGATCATTCTCAAAAACTTTCCAGTTATAAAAATTATCAGGCACAATTGGCCTACTCTTAACCTCCAAAATGGATACCCCACTTAAGGTCAAATCATCATTATTTAAAGCTACATTTGCTAAGAAATCATCCATAATAGTTTTTGACCTTTCTATCAATTTAATGTTAAAGGCATCAAATAACTCAATTTGATCCCAGGCAACATGCGTATACAATTTTAGTCTATCATTTTTTACAACATACTGAGATATGACTTATGCTACTACCAGCTCAGAATCCCCAAAAAAAATTACAGACTTGACACCATGCCTAGTTGCAATGTCTAAACCCAAAAGTAAAGCCTCATACTCATCAATAGTATTTGTACATTGAAAAGAAAACAAGAAAGAATACTTGAAGGTGTTACCTGATGGAGAAATAAATAAGACACCAGTTCCTGATTCTTCTTTTGAGAAGACTCCATCAAATTACATTTTCCACAAGCCACACTATTGTGATTTCAGTTCCTCCACCAATGGATCATTATTTATGAATTGTTGAAGTATCCTCTCAACTCTAAAATTGTAAATGTCAACATCTACATAACAATTGAGCATATTATCTTGCACCTTCTCAACAATTACTATTGCTCATGGCTCCCTATACAATTTTACCTCATTCCCACTGATTGGGATTGTTGCATATGAAAAATCCAATTGTACATGCCCTCCAACTACTACAACCCATTATCTTGACAACAACATGCCATAATGTGGTTGTGTATCCACAAAAACAACATCCATCTTGTAAGTGGCCTTAGGGAGTGTAATAATCTCGACTTCTATTCCTTTCAAGGTACCAATCATAGGGACCTCCCTATTATCCATAACATAGCAGCTACCAAAAGAAGTATCTTCTTCCATTCCCAATCCATTCATCACTGCATATGGAATTACACTTGCTGCAGCACCAGAATCTGTCATGCAATTTTTTACAAGCTTATTGTTTATGAGGAGGGTCACATAAAAGGGATCAATCTATGAGGGATCTCTGGTAATTACATTTCTCACATATATGATAGGGGTATCTTGTTCATAGTTATTCCTCTTTTCTTTATTTTCCTTTTTATTATCACATGGGATATCTGCAATCCCCGTCAACAATGACAATGCTGCCTCTCTATGTTCCCTAATCTTTAACATCTCTATTAAAGGAACTGAAACTTTCATTTGGGTAAGAGCATGTTTCATATTAAATGTAGGTAATTCTAATGCAGTATCACTAATATTCTTACCTTTGCTTCCCTTGTCAAAAATAGCTTACTTGTCAGACTTTACCTCCTTCTCTCCCTGAGCAAGAGATGATTCTCTTTGTTTAGGAATTTATTTCTTTTCTTTTTCTTTACTAGGATTATTATCAACAACCTTGGATGCATCTTCTTTAATAAAAATAGACCTTGGTCTACCTTGATCAGGCTCCACCTTCCTATTTATCAGGTTATAAGGACCCCTAGCTTGGTTAATTGTTGCCACAGTAAGGGATCTTTTTTCTTCTTCACTAGGTACTCTAAAATTGGGATATTTATTTTCATTACCCATAACATTTATTGTGCTATGTATCACAACATCAAAATCATCATCCGAATAAAAAAAATGTATTGTTGGTACCCTTGGTACTCTATTCTCCAAATGTCCACATCTACAACTAATTCTTCTTCATAAAAAAAGCACATGTCATTAGTCCTCATAATAGTGAACATGTTGATGACCGAGTCTTCCTATTCTAAATTCACTGGTTCACTTGCATCATCCATCTGTTTTGCTAATACTTGGGAAACAATACATTAGAAAGAGGAATGAGGCATGTTGCAAGCAGCACACCAAGGAGTATTATCTACATTGTGGGAATTGTTCCTTTTCAAAGGATTAGGGGTCACCCTATTCTTTTGGTTCTCTTAGTTTTTAGGAATAGGCTTACCATTTTTCCAATTTGTTTTATAAGACATATCACACAAATTTGGAAATCTATCATTCCTTTGATACCGATGCCTATTATCATAAGACCCTATGTCATTTTTCTCAATCTTTGTAGTAAGGTATTTTACCACATCCATCAGCTTGTCAACCTTATCTTCTTCCTTGCTTGGCCTTTTGTGTCTTTCCACAACCTTCTATCTTCTATTTTGAACATCTTTCTTGAGGCCTTTCTATTGCTCTCAATATTGATGCCTATTTTGAAATCTTCCCTCAGGGTTCATGGATTTTTATTCCTCAAAAGATATGGCATCTTTCCATCAACTACATTAAAATAGGTTGTTAAACACACTTCTTCATCTAATCTCAAGACCTAAAATAGTTTATTCATGGCCTTTTGAAACCTATTATTGAATTCTACCATGCTTTCATTAGAATTTTTTTGATATTCTTAAACTCATTTAACATAAAGCTAGAGTTAAAATGCTCATGATATTTCTCCTTAAAACATCTAACAAAGTCATCTCAAGGCTCTGTACTATTTTTAGGCAATCCTCTATACTAGCCTCTAGCATCTTCATTCATAGATTGAACAAAAAACTTCATTATTATATCTTCATGCTCAATCACAAAGTCATTTATCTTGTCAATGAAGATTTTAAGGTGTTCTTCACAAGAAATAGCATTATTTCCACTAAATCTAGGGATTGTGTCTCTTACCTCATTAGGGATGACATTTGGCTAGCTAGGAATACCATAAAAAAATAATGGATGGTATCTATCCAAATGGAGAGGTCTTCTTTGAAAATTTGCAACAACATGAGTTCCAATGTTTCCAATTGCAACACTCTGATTTGTCACATTTCTAAGTGCACCACCAACATGGTGAGTAGGATAAATTGGAGTTGGGACAGAGGTCTAAAAATTATAGCTAACAACATTAGTTAGTAAACCTTCAACCAGACCCATGGCTTGGGGGCCTTGACTAGGGCCAACTCCTTGTGACTTTGATATCATTCCAACTATAATTTGTGTTACATTGGTTGCTATAGGATCACTCACATAATGATTTAAGAAGGATATTTTCTTCTTTATCTCTACAGCTACAACTTCTAATTCAGCCTTCTCTAACTACTTAGCAAGGTCCTCTTTAGCTTTCCCAGCTGTCTCCAGTTCTAGATCCAGTTGTGACATTCCACTAAGGATATTATTCTTTGACTTTGGCTCTTCAATATAAATACCAGAAACCTTTTGTTTTCCTTTCTCTTGAAGAATCATATTTTCCTTATGTTGTAAATCAATAGCATTTTATTGAACCTTGGTAGGCCTTCCAACCTCCCAAAGTTGTAACTGTCTTAAAACAGGGTCTTCCCCCTGAAACTCATTTTCCTTTATCCAAGATTCACCTTACTCTGATCTAGTTCTTAGTAAATTCATATCCCCAAAGAACTCTTTATCCAGATCATTGTACTTCTCATTCAAGGATTTTTCATTTACCTCATATTGTGTAGTGATTCTCAAGAGTCTCTCCCTTTCAAGGAATAACTCATAAACTTCTTGCTCTCTTTCCTTTTTCTTATTCTACACATCTAACCTTTGTTATCTTTACCTTCCTCTCAAAGAAAATATATCTTCTCTGAGAACCTCAACATCATAATGAGTTGAGTTAGAGTTTTCAGTGTCATTTAGATCAATTAAATCATGAAGTCCTTGGTTACCTACTGGGTAACAAGGTTGATCCACTAGATTTAGGGATGCCTCACTCCAGTTTGACATACTATTACATGCATGACTCTGACTTTTTACTCTATTAGTGTCAATAATCCTATATTGGATATGAGTGACACCTTTACTTTGAGGCCTATCTTTAGGAGTATCAAATATGTTATTCAACATAGGCTAACTCTCTGATTCAAAACTAGTAGAAGAGGATGAGGATTTATCAAGTACTGGGGTCAAATTGTTATTCTTAGGCATCCATGAAACACTAGGACTTGACTCAACTCGACTTGACCAATCTCTCCTACTATTTCTAGGAAGTCCACTTTCTAGAGAAACCTCACAATGTTTCTTTAGGTAAGACCTTGTGTTCTTTTGGGGTTTCATTATTTTAATGGATAGGAATATCTAGTATTAAAACCTTGACACTGGTATAACAAATAAATGGAGAGTTGCCACCCAGAACAAATATGGGGAAATACAATTTTTCTGAAATGATAAGCACATGAAAACTATAACACTTATCTCCTTGAACCAGATGTGATTCACCTTGGCTGGATAGTTTCAACAAGAGTATAAAATAGTCCCTAGCGGAGTCACCAATTTTGTTGGAGCTTTTTCTCGCAAACTGTTATATGGAAAGTAATGCATGTGACTCTCTGTGACCCAACTCGCAATACATCAAGAAAAGATCTAACTTACTAAGGATAAAGATCCTCCTTCACTTTGAGCTCAACAGACTTAGGTGGGTGTACCTTCTTGATTTACCATTTCCTAGTAAACCATACATTGGATATGTGTCTTCTAAACACATATTTTAAATATTCATCATACAAAACTTGTAAATAAAATATTTGAGTTAATTTTAAAGATTTTTCTGTCTTTGGAACATGACTAGTGCTAAAATCCTAGGGCAAAGAGTCTAAAAAAATACACATCCATTGAAACATATCACTAAAAACATTTCAAAATCTATAAAAAGGTATCTATGCCTTACACAAAAATTTCAATAGTTTAATACAAGATCATCAAATTTATAAACCCTCCCTAAAACCCTCTGAAATAATCTATTGGGCTTATACTTTCCTTGAAAGAAACCTACAACTATTTCACAATCTACCTTATAGATTAATGAACAAGAAATGCCTTACAATCCTAATTCATAAGAAATCAAAGGAAACTTACAAAGATAATCAAGTGTTGAAAAGGGGCTTGAAACTAAATTTCCATTAATATATCAAGCTTTGGTACATTCAAGAAGAGTTGAGTACCTTCAAAAAATAGAAAAAAGGTCTCAAAACTAGAGTTGTGTTCCTTTTTCAATCTTGATTTTTCAACCCTTTCTAAATGATCATGTGAATCCTTTTATAGAACAAGGATTACAACAAGCTTCAGATCATTTAGGGAAAGGTAAGTTGTCAACCACCACAACAAATGGTGACAACACAAAGTTATTAGAGAAGGATGGCCGAAAATCTTGAAGATTATCAAACAAACCTGATTTACATTGTAGGTGAAACCCTAGAAGGCGAACCACAAGGACATGATTTTCTTCTTCAAATGGCCTCTCTCCCTCAACCTCAATCAATATCAGGACCATCTCACCTACCCCTATGTGGAATGGGATTGAATTTCCTTGAAAATTGTCCCACACCATAATCTCCTTCTTCCAGAAGAATGTCCATTCAATATTAGATTTAAGCAGCGATAAAAAAAATCAAATTTGATTCACCGACACAACTTCATAGATCAATTTTCTATCTACAATTGTGTCCTTTCCATCTTTGCAAAAATAGATTGGATTTGATCTGATAATCTTCAATTCCATTTCCCCCTACCCCCTTCAATTTACCAACCCTATTGAAAAACTTCTTCAAATTTCAAAACTGCAACCTTAACGAGTAAAAACTAGAGGATTTTGCACCAAAAAATGAAAATTTAAAATAGAGTTGTTGATCTAAACCCTCTGGGCACATCGTACGATTCACAAAAAGTCAAAAGACCGATGACCTCCACATCATTCCACATGGCTATAAAATTGACCAATTAGAAAAAAAGCACCTCAACTCCACATGGCACCTAGGCCCCACCCTTTTTCCTCTTTATCAAACTAGACACACGCCAGTCAGGTGTGATGCCTTGATCAATATGTCTCCTACAGGTTTTGATTGTAGGAATATGCCTATCATCTGATCAAAATTGATCTCTCTATTCTTCATCACCTTTCAACCTATGCTATGTGATGTCACCTTGGACACACATCACCAAGGTACAATGCCTTGATCAATATCTTACTTGCAACTTCTAATCATGGGAATACACCTACCGTCCAATCAAACTTGATCTGACCTTCCTTTATCTTCTTCAAAACTAGTCCCATGATCTCAGGGTGGACACTTGTCACTCAAGTGTGATCTTGAAAATTTTATAAAGGTATGCAACCTCGGTTAGCAGTATCACACCTGCCATTGCATCAAATTTGATCCGACTGATATCTATCTTCTACTTTAGTCCCAACCAAGGTCTCACCATCTACTATGTGTCACTCAGGCGTGATACCTTGAAGAGTAAACTTCACACATCTTTTGATCATGGGATCGTTCCCACCATTAGATTGAAAAGGATCTAAGTTTCTTTTAGAACAAGATAGAGATTTTAGACTTAGGCAAAATAATTTATGGGTCCCGGTAGGAAACATAACTTAATAAATTGGCCCCTTTCAATGATAACTTGAGACACATGTTTTAAAATGACTTAAGTGACTCCCAAAAAGGTAATGAAGAAACATAAAAATTGAGGGATACTTTTGTTTTAAAACAAGGAAAATAATTAGGGCTTGGATAAAAAAACCTAGGTTTTCATATGAGTAGGAATTGGACACAATCAAATAGGCAAGATTTAAACCCAAAAAATATTAGAAGTCCCAAAAAGTGGATGGATGGAGTAATAAAGACCTCCCCATTATGACATACATCATGCATATACAATCAAGAATCCCTCCTTAGGAAGGAAACAAGGTGACATGATATCCCCTCCATAATGAATAATCTCCTCCATGGATGGTGAGCGCTTGAAGGAAAAACATTGTCCAATGCCTACAAACAACATTTCTTTCCTTAGAAACAAGATAAACCAAGTATAGATGAAAGAAGGATTCACATTGTGGATATGAAGAAGTAAGGGGAATCTAAATAAGTATGATGTATTTGAAGTGTGCTCATGTGTTGCCATGTCCTTGGTTGATGAAGATGCCACAAACCAATCAAGAACATACCCAATAGAAGGTCAAAAAAAGGAACCAATGGTAATTGATCCATGTAAGAATTTGGATCAAACTCCAAAGGAAAGGATGTCCCCTCAAAATAAGTAGGAAGAGAAGAAAAGAAGCCCCCCCTCAATGTAGAATGTACACCAATGGTAAATAATCCTTGATCCATGTAGAAAATGCACCAAGAAAACTGAATGATGTTCCTCCCTTAGAAAGAAACAATGCCACAAGTGTATCAATGAATTCTCCCTAATATCCATGAAGAATCCTCAAAATTTATGACATCTTAGGAAACTGAATAGGAATGCCCAACACATAAGTATGATCAACCATGAAATCTAACATCTCAAGTGAAGTTTGAGACTCATGAATGCCAATCTACAAAGACTCATAATCTTCTCTAAAGTGAAAGAAGCCTCCTCCAAATGATGTATCAAATGATCTAAAATCTTGTCGACCTCAAAGAATGATCAAGTGGAGAATGAAGATGAGGGTTAGAGTTTTCCCTCGCAATAACTAAAGAAGGATCATCCTCATAAAAGATAAGATGAATGTCATCAATGAAGTCTACCAAACCCTTAGTATAGGAGTCCACACAAAAGCCTACAATTTATGTCAAGAAGTAACTGGAAGAGAAGGAATATCTTGTTGCATTGAATCACAAGCATCATCAGGAGAAAGAGGAGAAATGATGTCAATAGGAGAAGTAGGAGCTAAAACTGGAGGTTCTATATCTTTTGGGAGTGGAGGAACATGTGGATCTCCATACATTTCCCAAAGAAAGGTCGAAAGATTAGGAATAGTCTTTGTCTGATCTTTGTAGCCATCAAGGGATTCCATAACATCCCTATCCATATTCCAATAGATATCATTAAGAAATTTTATCCAAGAGTCCAGATCATAAGGAGGACTAGTAGGTCTATGCTAATACAAATAGGAAAATAGATTATGCTCACTAAGATGAGAGAGAACTAATCCAATCCATTTATTATAGTTTCCTCTTATCAATCTAATTAAACCATCCATGATGCACTTCTCACATGAAACAATGAGATCAAAAAATTTAAGCACCCCCCAAAATACAATGAAATAAATAACCCCCCAAAATAGATGATTTTGGTACTTTATATTTAGTGCGTATACAATTGACACTTGCCAAAATAGACCAAAGTGGCCTTCTAATTTCAATGATTACAACTATAGAAATAAGGCTATAGTAGACTCAAACAAATAAGACACAAGGCTACTCAAGGATCCAACAAATTACAAGAGCCAAATATAGGCCAAAATAGACCAAATACTAGAAGTACTATGTCCACTCAAAATTTCTCCAAATTGATACAAAATATAGAAAGTAGACAAAAAATCATGCACTTTCTAAAAAAAATGACACCTAAAAATGTGTCCATATGAGCCCGAACAAAGCCTTTGAAGTTGTAAAAATCAAGATTTATGATTTTTAGAAAATATTAAGAACATAGATTAGAAAACCACTTGCACCATTGTGTATATCATGAAATTCTACACCCCCCCCCCAAAAAAAAAAAAAGTTGCTCAAAAAAAGGAGTCTGGATGACTAAGATATTGTTGTTTGAAAATTGCCTCTTTTTTTCTAAATCACCGTCGCCGCACTTCCAAAATTTAAATGGCTCTAGATTTGGCCTCAAATGTATGATTTGGTTGAAACAAAATTTTATTTAGGGGGTTTTGGACCTTCTCAATGTGATGCTAACCTCTGATTTGTACCAACAAGCTCCAATTTTGACCTACAACAAAATTCTCTTCAAATGGGCTATACAATGACACTCCTATGGCTTTGATACCATGTAAGAATTTGCCTAAGGCAAAAAAGGTAAATGCCAAGATCTAAAAGCTCAATTGATATCACAAGAGTAATAGGCAAAACAATATGATCAATTGATTGATTCAATAATGATCAAATAATAATGGACACACACTTGATAAATACAAAGTAGATGTGCTTGAATATAAAGGAAATGTATGTATAGCCAGGAGATATGCAAGTGATGACCTATCACCTACAAAAGGTGTAATATCTCCAATTATATCTACAATTGCATCATCTCATGATGCCATCTTTAGGGGTTTCATGATTTTCTGCTAATGCTTCCCCATTAGGTCTAAAACCCAATTAGTTTGTTGATGAAGGATTCACACAAGAAACTAGTGTGATATGTCCAAAAGTGTCAATTTGTTCTTTTCTCATTCAAATTTTGTTCATCTTCTCTCTAACATTACTTACATCAATCTTATTTCCTTTATCATTATTATTTGTAATGTTTCTATTAACCGAACCATTTATTCTAGTTCCATTTCCTCGATATCTACAATCCTTAGCAATATGTCCATAATCATTGCATTTGTAATATATAACATTCTATTTTAAATACCTTTAATTATTCTGATTATTCCTCAATATGAAATTCCTTTTAATGCGACTAAAATTGTTGCATATGTAGCATATAAGGTTAACTCTGATTGTTTTGGGTTTGGATCTAAATCTGTACTCCTTCAATTTGTGTCCCTATTGCCAACATGCAAAAAAATATCTAGAAAATGGTGTAGCATTTGAATTTCTCTGAAATTATTTGTCCCCATTTCCAAGTCTGTTGCATGTGAAATATCTATTGGCAAGTTGACTATACTAAATTATATGACTATATCTAGTGTTGTCATTATGGAAACAAAGTCATATGAAGTTTTGGAGTCAACACATATTGAAGAAGATCAGAAAAATGACTATGGAAGACTGGACAGACAATAGAGCACCAGGTGATTAGAGCATCAACACACATGCATATCATAGAGTTATGACATGTGCCCTTGAAGATAAGCTTCTAAGTATGTATTCATGCTAAGTCTAAGAGCGCATTATGATATGAGTCAGTATGAGGAAGTTACAGTCAGATGAAGTGGCACAGACAGTAAGCGGTAGAATAGGACAGAACATGGAGCTAATTGTTTGTATTATGGTTAGCACTTATGATATTGTTTTGTAAAGGCTATGCACCTATTTTATTTAGGTCATAGACATGTTAATATGAATAGATGTAAACACGCTTGAGCCAATTCAATTGGAAGCAGTGTATGTAATTAGTTATAGGCCGACTTGATGAAAAGTTTTGTATGCACATATAAATAAGACATGCGCCCTTGTAATTTGAAATGATATATAGAGTTTTCATAAGTAGAGTAGAAGTAGACAAAGAGTAGATAGAATGTGTTAGAGCTTTACAAGAGTCTAAAGCATCAACGCACCAAAGGAACTGATCAGACAAGCAGTGTCACTACACCAGTTCACCTTGCAGATATAGTGTGTATCTGATATCTAGAAGGTTGTAGCCTTCACCACTTGAGCAGTGAGCTCTAGGATAGTGTGTCTCCACCCCTAATAGGGTTAATTATATAAGACTCCTAACAAGGTCTGAACCTTGACCAGGTCACTGTACTAAAGCATTGTAAAGATAAACTCCTAACAGGGTTGCAAGATCTTCTAACAAGGATCATAAAACACTAGTGTAGTTCTTAGTGGGTGTCAATTTCCACTGGGATTTTTACCTATTTGGGTTTCCCTCTAATCATATTTGGTGTCATGTGTTATGAATTCTTATCTTATTTACATTGATGTTCATTTTAGTAACTAAGCAATTAAATTAAGTTTCAAAGTATCAGAAAAAGTAATTAAGTATTGAATACTAATTCACCCCCCCCCCTCTTAGTGTTCCCAATCCTAACAATTGGTATCAGATTTCTAGTCCTCTGAAGATAAGTTTAACCACTTGAGGAGATCATGGTTAAGGGAGAAATGAAACATCTGAAAAAGAATCTTGAAGCAGCTCTTGAAGACCTTGACCGATCTGAAAAAGAAATTGAAGAACTAAAAGAAAAGGCTAGTGATTCTCATGCAGTCATTAAAAAATTGAGAAAAGATTTGAAAGACTATTCCACTAGTGATTTGGGAAAAATGGTCAAAAATCTAAATGAGGAAAACACATATCTGAAATATCAGATTGAAGAGTTGGATAAAAACTACTCAACAATCAAGAAGCCTATGAAGAACAGGTCAAAGAGAACAAGCAGTTAGATGAAGAACTAAGACAAGAAAACATGAAAATCTTGGAGTTAGAGAACATCAAGAAACATATGGAATCTGAATTAATTGAGGCAAAGAACCATATTGAAAAATTGCAAATAAGAAAAGATCTTATACGGTCACAATTTTATGCACAAAATATTAAAGGAGACACCAGTGGTATTAGAAGAATCTACAAAAGCTAAGAAGATAGGAAATCATACAAAAGCTGAAATTGAACCACCCAAGGATGAGTGCAAGCCGATAAACAAGACTTGTTATGCTTGTAACAAGCATGGTCACATATCAAGGAATTGTAAAGAGGTAAGACCTTTTAATGGTTACTATTATTCATGCAATAAGTTTGGTCATAGAGCTATGAATTGTAGATCAAATCAAAGAAATCATAATCAACAAAGTCAGAGAAGTCATCCTTAGAAGAATGTAATAAACTCTTAGAATATTACATGTCAGCTATGAAATTATGTTGGTCACATAGCCAGACAACATAGTATGGTAACCCACATGAATGCGCCAAGGAATATCAGGCCTCCAATCATTTGTCACTCATGTAACAAGGTTGGACACATCTCTAGGTTCTGCAGAACTAGAGCGCAAAGACACGAAAGCCCTAAAAAGTCAGAAACCTCAATATTAGAAGAAGCAGGAGAAGTCAAGTTTGTGCAAGCTTCAGATGATGTGAGCTTGATTTGGAAGGAAAAAAAGAAGGATAATATTGATGAAATAGTTGAGGATGCATCCGCAATGGATGCACCTCCTATTTATGGTTAAATGACCTTCATGGTAATAGGGGGAGCTAGATTAGCTCTAGACCCCTGCGTGACTGGTATAATCACTCTCAAAGTATGCACCTTGGACTACAACTATTTGGAGACTATGTGATGCAGTATGCAAGAGTGCACTGTCTGATTGGTAGCAAAATCAAAGAATGAAATTTACAGTTACATTTTGTACTTAGACAACAAGAATTAATGGTAGAAAAGTTTCTTTATAGCCATCGAAGATTCATTATTCTCACATTGCATTCTAAGTTGAGCTATTGGAGAGCACATAAGATCAAGCAGTTGAGTTGTGAAGTGTTGTAGTTGAATCTACCAGCAAAGAAGGAAGATTGATTGTTGCTAAGCCCTAATTCAGACGTGACGATCCAGAAACCCTAGAAAACCTCTGTAAAGTGATTAAACAAGTAAGTCATGGCTAAACCAGTTGTCTTTGATATTGCAAAAAGAAAAATATGTGTTTAAAAAGAATCCATTCAAGTCCACCTTAGATGACCTAGAAGGAGCATTTTATAGAACCCCAATGGGCGTCATGCATGTAGAAGACATACACGCATATGTATATTGCAAAAAGGAGCCAGTTGGTTTAGACAGAATTAGGTCGCATCTTGAGATAATGATGAAACCTGATAAAACATTCATAGATGAGTTTGCGCACCTAGAAGACCACCCTATTATTGAGTATGCTATAGCGCATAAATTCTATGAGTTAGACTGGATTAAGATCTTGTTGAGAAGGATCCATGATGACCTATTTTGGATTGGTGAAGTACCAGTCAGAATCACAACCGACCTCATTCATGAGATGACAGGTTTATCTATGACAAGCACCATTCTTCCAGTTGGAAAGGATGTCAAAAAATTGGTTGAATAAGCTTGCAAATCCCAGAGTGATAAGTGCGGGATGACAATCGAGCCAATTAAGGAGAAGGACATCAAATTGATGTCTATGATTCTTGGTTATAGATTTCAGCATGCTAATAGGGTCAATAGTGTATCCATAGCCCCTATTCTTGCAGCCATTAGGATAGTAAAGGAGAATGGAGAATTCAACTTGTGTGAAATCTTGCATGCACAGCTGATGGATAACATAAAGGCAATCAAGCATGATAAGACCAAAATATTCAAGTTTGGGTCTTTGATAATCTATATATACTTTCATATAGTTGGGAAGGTATCAGACTTATACTTAGATAAAATTTTACCTACAATGCCTCAAATATCCCTTAAGGCATTAGTTGAGAGCACACTAAGAGACTACATGGAGTTAGAGTTGAAAACTTTCAAGATAAAGATGCAAATGAGGTATAGGATACCTGAAAGCATTATTGAAAAATACAAGGACAATATTTGTTTTATGGTAGAAATTGATATTACTTGCATGGAGGCTATTGAGCCTATGAATCCACTTGGCTATGAAGTGGAGGAGAAAGTCTTGGAAGCTTATTCACAAGTTCTACTATTAGCGCCCAAGGATCCTAATGAGCCTAGATAGGGAACATATGAAGAAAAGACCAGACAGGTAGATGCAATCCTAAATAGTGCTGCAACAAAGAGAAAAGCCACCAAAATCACCTCTAAGATTTTGAAGATTCATGGTGTGACCCAAGCAAACCTAGATAAAGCTAGAGAAGCAAAAATAGCTGTGCAGATTGAGAGTGCATCCTCTGTGGCAGCTAATATAGAGAAGACAAATGATCCCAAGATGAAGAAGGTAAAAATTGAGAAAAATGATGATAAAAGGGAAGAAGAAAGTAAAACAGATAATATCAATCTTGCACCCATAGATACAGTTGATGTAGAGTCCACTAAAGCATCTCCCAAGATGCCTAAGAGGAAGAAGCAAACTACCATAAGCCACCCTTCAACAAGAGCCACAAGAAGTAGAGGAAGAAATGTACAACCACCTCCCGAGGTAGGATTCTTACCAAGTCTTCAAGTATTAAGGACTAGAGTGGTAGAGGAAGGAAGGTTAGATCAGATATCTAAGTTCTATGATAGATATCATGAAATTGAAAAGTCTGAGATCCATGATATGTTGATCAAACATATGAAAAAATTCAAGAAGATTGTGCTATAATTGAAGTCAGTGATTCCAGATAAAGTTTGGATTCCTTGAAAAGATAAGCAACAGAGGAAGACTTCAGAATCAAAGAGAAAACACTGGATGAAAATCTACCAATATGTTCAATTGATGAGAAAACACTACTGCTAGGTTTGGTGAAGCCATAACTCAGAACTAAGATGAGGACATTGCACATAATGAATAAGGATTATGAGATAATAGCCAAAGAGATAGAAAAATCCTTTGAGAAAGTATTCCTTGAATAGTGCATGCAACCTACATCTGCACCCATCACACAAGCACCTATTGAGCAAGCTAAAGAAACTGAGGTCACAAATTCACCTATGATAGGTCCACAGGACTCAGCGCCCTTAGTGATAGTGCCTATAGTTGAAATAAAGCTTGCACCCATGACCGCAACTCAAGAAGATAACACAATAATGATTGATAATGTGGAAATATCAATGGTGGCCACTGATAAAGACTTAGACAAATTTGAGGAAGCCTTTGTAAGTACACAAGAGGAAGAAATTCAATGTAGTGATATTTCACCTAAGCACTAAGAGGATGTATTGATAGAAGATATAATAGGTCAAGAAGAAGAAGAGGAGAAAGAAAATGAAAAGGAGAAAGGAGGAGAAGAGGAGGTAGAAAAGGAAACAATAGATGAACCCTCAGTTGAAATGCCTATGGAGATTAAGACATAAATGATGTACAACACACCCATCATTCCCACGCCTTCAACATCATTGTTGTCAAGTTTGACCCCTGACACTACAAGTTTGGACTCTTGGGGAGAAGAAGACCCGATCAAGATTAGTGTCCTTGCTATGGAGAAGGCCAAGGAAAAACAAGTAATGAGAAATCCTCTATTTGTTGAGTCAATAGACATGTTGAACAATCTACTACCAGTAGAGAACAAGGTACAAAAAGTGCACTCAGTGGAGGATGTCAGCAACATCCTAACAAGCTTCAAGGAAAACTTCTCCTGCCTAGAAGAAACAATGACTAAGGTAGCAGAAGATAAGTATCTTAAGAAGAGATTGGATGAGCTAACTGCAAACTTTGCACTTGACCTCAAATCTTTAAAGGTTGGTCAAGCTTCACTAAAATAATTTGCAGCCAAAGGAAGGAAATTCATAGCAGACTGCATGAACCAAGACAAGCTAACTGCAAATCTCTATAAGAAAATTCAGGAGGCAGAGGCTATGATAGATCAAGTGAGGAAATCAGTAGAAGATCCCACTATAGATGTAAACATGTGTAATAATGTCTACCAAGGACAAGTGGAAAAAATAGAAAAGATAGAAAAATAAATGTCCAAAATAAGGGCAAGGCAAACATAGTTGAGAAATGCTCTTGCGCCCTCACTAGATGTCTTAAATCAGAACATCAAGGAGATCAATGCCACTATGGTGACGTATGATCAAGGTCCATGTACAAAATTGGAGAAGATGGAAAAGTTAACATATGCTTTGTGCACCCATCTTCAGACTATAGACACACTGAAGAAATTTTGGCAGAATGAGATTGCTAATCTAAAGTTAGCATATCCGGATGTCTTCACTTTGTAAGTACTTGTGAATACATTTTTTGAGCACCTTTGTCATTAATGTCAAAGGGGGAGTATAGTATGTAGAAGGAAGAATATGGAGCCTTGTATATGATGTAAAGAAAAGTATAGTACATAAGGGGAGATATAAGTTAGAGTATGTATTGCAAAATTTTGTATAAGGATACAGTTAGTAACTTCACCATATTCCTTTGTTGCCATTAATGAAAAAGGGGGAGATTATTGGTAATTTGAATATAATGAAGTATATGACTATATATAGTGTTGTCATTATGGAAACAAAGTCATATGAAGTTTTGGAGTCAACACATATTGAAGAAGATCAAAAAAATGACTAAGTATGGAAGACTGGATAGACATCAAAGCACAAGGTGATCAGAGCATCAGCACACGTGTGTATGATAGAGTTATGACATGTGCCCTTGAAGATAAGCTTCTAGGTATGTATTCAATCTAAGTCTAAGAGTGCATGATGATATTGTTAGCCATAAAGTTGTGTTACCGCCAGGTGTTAGTTGCCGACAGAGGTTAGTTAGTTGCCGATGGTTGAGAAGGGTGAGGATGTTTGGTTGCACCGCTTCGGATTGTATATGAATATTGTACTTGTTCATTAGAAGGATCACTGTTATTGTCACCTTTGCGAATGATTAATGAAGTCTGATATTATCTAATCTAATTCTATCTTGCTAGTTACATTTTGTATCATGTTTGTGTATCTGTAAATGAGTACTTAGTAGGCAAAACATCTGGCATCATTGCCTAGATGTACTCGGGAAGAGAAGGGAGGAAAGGATTTATGCCCAATGTTTTAAATAAAGATAGAAATAAAAAGGCATGAGATGATGAAGGCGAGGCTGCACAGAAGGTTTTGATCTCTACGCAGCAATGTGAACGTCGGTATAGGCTGACGCAACTTGCCAAGGACCAGCTTGCTGGAGGGTTTCCCGAAGGGGACCTCGAAAGTGGTACGGAAGGTGCAGAGGCTGACGGGGAAGAGTTCACTTCACCAGAGCATTGAACAGTGTGGAGTAGGGAGGAACTACTTGAGGAAGAATGATTGAGAAAGGGTTTACTTCAGGAAGAGCAAGACCAGTTTGAAGATTTAACCCGTACACTAGGTGCGGAGGATCGAGACCATGAAGGGAACCATACGGTCAAAGGTGACAATACTACCAGAGGTGCCAGTGATAGTATGACCAAAGGCACTGTGAATGCATAGGAAAACCCTCTGTTGGAACCAAGGACTCCACACAATACGGTCCCACCAGTCACACAACTACCACACAAGAAAGTGCCACTGGTGAACACTACACATAGTACTCGAGGAGGTGGTGTCGGAGTACCAAATCCCCCACGGAGGCAACAACCTACCATGGCTGTGAGTAAGAAGAAATTTCCCAAGTTCATAGGCCAAGCGAAGGAGGATCCTATTTAGCATTGTCGGACCTGTGAGACTATATGGGCTGCCAATGGAGTTACCGACTAGGACAAATGGATCCACCAATTCCCCGCGACATTGAGGGAAGGAGCCATCGACTGGTACTCATATGTAGACAAATCAGGCCTGACGACATGGAATGATGTGAAAAAGGCCTTCCAGATGGAATTTCAGTTGTTAAGGGATGACAATGAGATTCTGGCAGAGATTTACAATACAAAGTAGATGAAGAGTGAGTTTGTCCATGCCTACGGGTAGCGACTAAAGGAACTCATAAAAAAAATGGAGTCAGCCCCAGTAGATGAACTCAAGAAGAGGTGGTTTGTGGAGGGACTAAAAGCTTCCCTTCGGAAGAAAATGAAAATTGTCCCACCCACATCTTACAGTAATGCATATAATGATGCAATGGACTTGGAGAGTGAGTGTAAGACCTCCAGAAAGACTAGGTCTTTAGATGATGAATCGGAGGCAGAAAGTAGCGAGGGCGAATCGAGTAAGAAAGTGTTTCCCCTAAAAAAAGATCTGGCGAGGATGATGAAAGAACTGAAGGCCACAAGGGGAGGCTTGAGCAAAGCAGAGGAAGACACCGTGTGGTGCACAAACTGCAAAGAAGTGGGCCACACAAAAGGTTCTTGTCCCAAGAAATCCTTTTGCAACATTTTCCAGATTGCAGGACATTCCACCAAAGAATGTCCCTACAACCTGAGGGCGAGAAATCAACAAGTGCTCTTCACCCAAGAGTAACCCTACACGTTTGGGACCGGCAGTCAAAATGTTGCATCATCCAGAAGGTACAGAAATAACTGATGGGGAGGCCGAGGCAATGATGAGAACAAGCCGCAGGTCTAGTATGACGTGAAGGGGAGGCCCATGATACAGTGCAAAAGCTGTAACCAATGGGGACATTATGCCCATGACTATCAGAATGAGGCTACCGCTCCACTAAAATTATGTCAGTGGTGCAGACCGGGGGACCACGAGGATGCTAGCTATCCGAAGCCTGACTGCAACATCCTAGACATGGAACGAGGGGGCATGGAGAAGGTCCTGACAATCACATGTGGGAAAATGAAGAAGGCCACATATCCTCACCCTCCGATGGAAAAACAAAGGATGCTCGAGGTGAAGGTCGAGATCGCGAAGGGTATGGAGGACCGAAGGGACTCCACAAACACTGACACTTCTACCTAAGCAATGGATGAACAAAATATTTTAAGGTAGATGATGCAAATGGAGGTACCCATAAAGGTCAAGGACCTACTGGAAACTATGCCGCACTTGAAAATGACCCTATTCCTAGGCCAAAACATTCCAGCAAGCACGATTGAATGGATGGAGGTTCCCGATGGCTCTGTAGCCGACCCCATGATGTTATCAATCAATAATGGATGGAACCCCACAGTGGTGGAGATGGGTATCTTGGGTACCATCCTCACAAACATGATCATAGATGGTGGATCCAGGGTGAACGTTCTATCGGAGGAAACCTAGAAAATCTTGGGGAAACCAACACTGTGGCCGCTGACCTTCAACCTACTAGGGGTCGACCAGCATGACATCAAGCCCCTTGGAACTCTGATGGCAAAATAGGTAACCATCAGGACCCAACCATTCATCCTTGACTTTGTAGTAATTCCCCTGAAGCAGAAGGGGTATGATGTCATCCTAGGGAGGAGGTGGCTAGTGACTGGCAGAGCCAACCATAACTGGAAAAGGAACATCCTGTCATTTGAGAAAGGGGGAAGGAAGTTTGTAATAGACCTCACAACGTAGATGGTCAGAGAAGAAATGGCATCCTCCTCTAATTCAGAATCAAATAATAGAATAGACAGAGGGGAAGAAACCATGGAGCCCAATGCTGAAGGGATACTGAAAGTGGAGGATGATACAGATTTGATGGATGGTCTATTCCACTGGCAGATAGGCGATTATGAATTATTTCCACCATCCTGCAACATATTGAAGATTGAGGAAGCCCAGAGTGATTTCCCTCCAGAATATACAGTATACCAAGAAGGGGAAGTCCAGATGAAAGAGAGCCCTGCCCATGAGTTTCAGAAGGAGGAACCCATCTAGTACAAAGAAGCAAAGTTGAAAGAAATAAACCTCGGGGATGAGAGAAATCCAAAAACCATCATCATGGGAGACGACTGGAATCCTATGTGGAAGACTGTAGCCTTCAAAATCTTTATTCTCCTTCTTCTTCTTATGTACGGGCAAGAGGTCATGGTCCCTATAGAATTTATGGTCCCAAGCCTTTGGATTGCCATTGAAAATAGACTCGGTGACAGGGAGAGGGAATGACTGCACACTCTATGGACTCTTGACGAATGGATACATGATGCCAGCAACGGGCCCAAATTGAAACCTCCCCTAGAGAGGATGGACTCGAGAGGAGGGACAAAGCAACCAAGAGGATGGAAAATGACTCGAGTGGTCAGGCAGGTGACCTGAGAGCCGTTCGTATGGGCGACCAGAGAAGCCTCCAGATAAGAAGTTGAAAAATACCCATATGGCTATGCATGACCGTACGGTGGAAAAAGAAAAGAAAAGAAAAGAAAAGAAAAACACATCATACGACCAATGTCCATACGGTGGAGGAAAAAAAAAGTAAAAAATTAAAAATTAAAAAAAAGAAAAGAAAAAGAAAAAAGTTGACTAGAATGCAACCGTACGGTAAGTGATAATCATGAAAAGAGGCACCGCACAGTAACAAAAAAAAAAAGCACCACATGGCCATACCTGTACGGAAAAAGCATAAAAGACCAAGTCTCTATATGGTAATGTGAGCGTACAACATTAGGCCACCGTACGACAAAAGTCAATATCACAACTTGCTAACCATACGAAAACAATAATATAAACGTCATGTGCAAATACCCACCATACGGTGAAGGGCGAGGGGAGTTTATCTTTTTCATATGGTGAAGGGAAGCCACCATAGTAAATAAAATGCCATGTCCATACGGCTATGGCAACAGTGATTGGTCACATGCAAGGAGAAAGGACTCACCGTACGGTGATAGGAGAAGGAAGCATCATACGAACACATAGCATATAAACCCATACGGCTGACCACCATATGATGAGGAAGGAAGGGGAACATGCACCTTATGAAAACATCTGGGATCTTGCCGCACAGTGAGAAGAGAAAGGTTATCATACGGTGTCGGGCAAGGACTGGCAAGAGTGAGAAGGTTTAAAAAAAAATAAAAAAATGACGACAAATACAAATAGCTCACAATGAATAACATATGGTATCGGAGGGAAGGGAATGAGTGGGTAGTAAGGAAAACATAAGCAGTTTGCAAAAAAGAGCATGGGATCAGACGAAAATCACAAAAATGGTGTGTTTCATAGACTTTGAAGGCACTGCCACTCGACCCCATCGGGGGCGTTGCCCCCTAGACCCCCATCATCCTTTTGAGGAATACCACAATTGTGAGTTGGGGCATCAGGATGGCATGAGGGAATTATTGAGTTTAGTTATCAACCTTTAGAAAGTGTGACCAATTGATGAGACCCGAAGCTGCTACAGGCATAGAGTGTCTGCATGCCAGAGGTAGAAAGAACACTTAGAGGAAGCCTTTCGAGAAGGGTACTACGCTTTGAGGCACTCAGAGGAGTAGGTGTTGGCTAGACGTGAGACTATCTTGGTGGATGCATAGAGAGCTTGGGAGGAGCTAACCACCCAGTTGGTGGTAGTAGAGCGACACTTTGCTCAGTGTACCTAGGAGTTGGAAGTAGAAAAGGCAACACGGGTGGCTATCAAGGTTAGATTGGCTCGGAAGATAGTATTGTTTGAACAAGAGTTAGCGGAGGCTACAATTGAAAAGTATGTTTTGGAGACAAGTTTGGTGTAGGCATGGGAGCAATGTGATGTGACAGAGAAAGAAAAACGACACCCCCTGCCCCTTCTTCTTAGTGATTTTCTTATTTTATATAGTGTATTTCATCTCCTTCTTGTTGAGAGTCGTTGGAGATGACTTTCTTTTTGGGGGGGATGATGTTAGCCGTAAAGTTGTGTTACCATCAAATGTTAGCTACCGACGGAGGTAAAGTTGTGTTACTGTCAGATGTTAGCTACCGACGGAGGTAAAGTTGTGTTACCACTGGGTGTTAGTTGCCGACAGAGGTTAGTTAGTTGCCGACGGTTGAGAAGGGTGAGGATGTTTGGTTGCACCGCTTCGGATTGTATATGAATACTATACTTGTTCATTAGAAGGATCACTGTTATTGTCACCTTTGCAAATGATTAATGAAGTTTGATATTATCTGGTCTAATTCTATCTTGCTAGTTACATTCTGTATCATGTCTGTGTATCTGTAAATGAGTACTTAGTAGGAAAAATGAAGTGGCACAAATAGTAAGTGACATAACATGACAAAACATGGAGCTGATTGTTTGTATTTTGATTAGTGCTTGTAATATTATTTTGTAAAGGCTATGCACCTATTGTATTTAGGTCATAGACATGTTAATGAATAGATGTAAACATGCTTGAGCCAATTCAATTGGAAGCGGTGTATATAAATAGTTATAGGCTAACTTGATGAAAAGTTTTGTATGTGCATATAAATAAGACATGCTCCCTTGTAATTCAAAATGGTATGATATATAGAGTTCACATAAGCATATAAGAAGTATGCGAAGAGAAAAAAAAATGTGTTAGAGCTTTATAAGAGGCTAAAGAATCAACACACCAAAGGAACTGATCAGACAAGCAGTGCCATTACACCAATTCACCTTACAGATATAGTGTGTATCTGATATCCAAAAGGTTGTAGCCTTCACCACTTGAGCAATGAGCTCTAGGACAGTGTGTCCCCACCCCTAACAGGGTTAATTCTAAAAGAATCCTAATAGGGTTTGACCCTTGACTAGGTCACTGTACTAAAGCATTGTAAAGATCAACTCCTAATAGGGTTGCACGATCTTCTAACAGGGATCATAAAACACTAGTGCAGTTCTTAATGGGTGTCAATTCCCACCGAGGTTTTTACCTATTTGGGTTTCCTCGTAATCATGTTTGGTGTCATGTGTTATGAATTCTTATCTTGTTTATATTGATGTTCATTTCAGTAACTAAGAAATTAAAGTTAAGTTTCAAAGTATCAGAAAAAGTAATTAAGTATTGAACACTGATTCACCCCCCCTCTCAGTGTTCCCAATCCTAACAATATCTACCATTGAATTGTTGTCCATTTTTCTGATTCAAAGGTGTCTTCATAGCTTTCTCAGTATGATATGTCTTTACTTTAGCAGATTTGGAACATTCTCCTTGTTCATATCCTAAGCCATGATTATCTACATGAGGTCTTTGACTTGCAATTTGCTCATGAATTTTCTCAGAGCTAGATCTGAATTTTTCTTGAAATTCTCTAGCATCATCTAGGTCTCTTCTCAATACATCATTGATTCCTTCTAGTTCTTTCTCATTATGTTTGGATTCTTCAAGAAAAACTTGCAGTTGTCCAACTTCACTATTTAGTTTGTAGCATTCCTCATTCTTAGGTTTTAGGGATTCTTCAAAGTCTTTTTGGCTTCCATTTATTTAGTGATCTTGATTTCTATTGATTCTATTTCATTCTTTAGGTTGTTTCTCTCTTTCACAATCTACTCATAGTCACTATTAGAAGTAGGGTCAGTTATTTTTCTTGATAAATGATCTAAAATTCCCTTTATCCTATCTCTAGCACTAGTACATTTGAGACCTTTTTATGAGAGTAGGTCATTTGAATTGGGATGGTTTACTGTCGATATAACGACACCACTCGATGTCATAGTTTTGTAGTTGAAAAAACTGACGGTTTCGATTGGCATTGTAATTACGATGACAATGGACATCATAAGAAGGGGGTTCCAACAAGGTGAACCTAGCGTTAGACCTATTTGTGGTCATCCCAATTGCGATGCCTATCCATCACAAAAAATAAAAATGACAGTGACCTGTTAGAACCTTCCGACGGGTTGCCATTGTTTGTAATTTGTTTACCGATGGATATGTTGTTAGTGCGATAGATATCCACTAGAAGTGTACAACAAAGATATGTCATTTGTAGTTCTTAATGACAGCGATACTATACATGCGACAGATACTCGTCAGAATTTTACAATGGCTATCTATCGTTTATAGTTTTTTACCAACAATGATGTTGTACATGCGATGACTAGATGTTGGATTATTTCGATAGATAACCGTTGCTATTTTATGGCCGTCGCAATTGCGACGCAAATCAATTTTTTTAAAAAAAATATATATTTGTCGATCGGGTTGGTATTGATTCAGAAGGGTGTTCTTACAGATCTGGTTCCTGCTCATGATTTGGTTATGGATCATTCAGAGATGACTTTTTAGTAGATTTGGTAGTAGCTCATGGATTATTGAGTTAGATGTGATGTCAAGAGAGCGACATGCAGAACTTGCACATTGGAGATTCATAGATCACTATGGTGTCTGTGATGACTTGGGAGAAGTCTTCTTCTTGGTGAACCAAGCTGAGAGACTTACATTATAGAAAGTGGGTCATTTGATGTGACTTATGAGAGATTGGATGCCTCTTCACAATGGGTTCGTGGTGTAGTTTGTGGTGTTTCTTTGCAACTAAATTCTTGGTAGAGATCTATTGATTTGGTAGCCATTAAGATGGATCGATATATATATTTGTCATACATGGATTGAGATCTTAAATTATTGAGCTTCTCTTTGTTTCAAGAATAGTTTAACATTCTCTACTTAACAGGGCCAACCACGTGAAGGTGGAAGCTCATCTGACCCCTCCTAGGAGCCTCTTATGACCCTTTATGACATTTTAAGACCTCTAAGATGTATTCTTAGGGATCGTAAAGGGTTGAAAATGGTCATAAGGGGTCCAGGGACACAACAGTTGAGAAACATAAATGTAGGCATCATGGTAACAATTTTTTGGAAACACAACATAATTGAGTGGTATACCCAGACGATGCAACGCAACCACTACTCCTCCAATTCCAAGTTGACACTGTAGTAAACCAAAACCCATAGATAAAAAATAAATTTAGAGAGCACAGGAGGAGAGCGATAATGACCAAAATAATATAGGGACCCTGTATTATTTTGGTCATTATCACTCTCCTCCGCTCTCTAAATTTATTCTTTATCTATGGGTTTGTTTACTGCAGTGTAAAATTGGAACCAGAGGAGGGATATATAGTTGTGTTGCATCATTTGGGTATACCATTCATTTATTTTGTGTCTCCAAAAAATTGTGACCATGATGCCTACATTTATGTTTCTTAGCTATTGTGATATCTACATTTATGTTTCTCATTTGTCGTGCTTATGCGGATGTTCTTTATGTGTGTTGTTGTGTTGAGGCAAAAAAGAAATTGGATCACTCGGTTATTGATGGTGAAGAATTAGAATATCCTATAGGAGCAGTGGTTGTAACTGGTACATGGCTTAGACGGTATGCTATGAAGAACCCTAGGTTGTGGTTGTTCGAGGATTGGGAGACACACATAAAGATTCTTCATTATTCAAACCTCATCATTACATCAAATGTCCACTTGATCAGATATGGGGGAAGACCACATAATAAAACTCTTTGGAAGTTTTGTGAGTCAGACCACGAGGCAATACTTGAGACAATCAAGGGTAGGGCAGATCCAATTGGCTCATTGGACTAAATGGAGATACAAAATATTGTAATGTCAAATTTATATAGCACTATAAATTGGGTGGACTATAAATTGCTCATGAATTACCCCGTATGTATAACGAGAAGTTTGTAATATTTAATGATAACCTTTCTCTTCTATTTTTTGGGCCAATACCGGAGGTTTTCTTTGCTCAGCTCTTTCCTCCAGTGCTCCTAATGAGCATAGAGAGACACCAGGGAATCTTACAAGCCTAAAATGTCAGTATACACTATATGGCTTCATAATTACTAAGCCAAAGGGGTTTTCTGATTGGAAAGACTTGGCAACCTCCAGGGCCATTTTCTTTTCTATTTTATTAATAGGACATCTGCTAGAAAAATTATGACTGTGCATCCCTCTGCTCATCTCTTCAATTTTTGTTTTCATAGATTTCACCATCTAACGTTCCTTTTCGGTAAGAGATGGATGGAAATGTTCATGAATCTCAAAAGAATGGCCTACATAAAAATAAAAACTTGTGGTTATTCAAATGGTAAGTTTAGAGTTTCCCATAATTTGGGAGAAACGAGTTTGGAAAGACTTCAATCTTTCATTGAGGGAAAGGATTTTACTAATGTTGAGAAGAAACCTTAGGTTTTTTCACTTCATTTTTAGTGTCTTCTATTGATTTTCTTTTCAACTCAAAAAATAATTTTTTGTTCGTCAAGTGATCAGAACTCATTGGAATAGCACTTGTGGAAGGATCAGGGCATTTCCTCTATGACTCAAAATCACTTTGGATCTTCTCAGAATGAAAAACATAAATATCTTTTTCACAGCCATTCTTCCGAGAGTCATGAACATTTCCATCCATCTCTTACTGAAAAGGAACGTCAGATGGTGAAATCTATGAAAATAAAAATTGAAGAGATGAGCAGATGGATTTGTAGTCATAATTTTTCTAGCAGGCATCCTGTTAACGCAATAGAAAAGAAAATGGCCTTGGAGGCTGCTAAGTCTTTCGAATCAAAAAACCCCTCTAGCTTAGTAATTATGAGGCCATATAGTGTATATTGACATTTTAGGCTTGTAAGATTCCCTAGCCTCTCTCTATGCTCATTAGGAGCACCAGAGGAAAGAGATGAGTAGAGAAAACCTCTGATATTGCCCCAAAAAATAGAAGAGAAAGGTTGTCATTAAATCTTACAAACTTCTTGTTATACATACGGGGTAATGCATGAGCAATTTACAGTCCACCCAATTTAAAATGCTATATAAATTTGACATTACAATATTTTGTATCTCTATTTAGTCCAATGAACCAATTGGATCTACCCTACCCTTGATGGTCTCAAGTATTGCCTCATGGTCTGACTCACGAAACTTCCAAATAGTTTTATTATGTTCTCTTCCCCCATATATGATCAAGTGGACATTTGATGTAATGACAAGGTTTGAATAATGAAGAATCTTTCTATGTGTCTCCCAATCCTTGAACAACCACAACCTAGGGTTCTTCATAGCATACCATCTAAGCCATGTACCAGTTACAACCACTGCTCCTATAGGGTATTCTAATTCTTCACCATTGATAACTGAGTGATCCAATTTATTTTTTGCCTTAACACAATGACACAAATAATACTTTATGTCTTCTTCATTGTCTTTAGGTGCAATAACAATAAAAACATAGCCTATAATGATATAAACATAATGAGGACATTAGTTTACTAAATATTTATGATAAAGTACTAAATTTGAGATTATTTGTATGTGGACAATTTACCTGATTGTAATAGATCAGATAAGCGATCAAAGTCAATGGATGATTCCATTTTTGTTAGTTGTAGTGATTCATGGGGATGATAGGAGGCAAGTGGACTCAAAATACGTGTATACCATTTGTCAAACACTAGATCTACCACATTTACATCTATACCATTCATCATATAGTGAGCTCATAAAACAATATATTTAGTCTTAATAAAATCTTATAAAACAACATATATTGTGTGAAGTGTTTGATCTTTCTTTATTTGTTTTTTTTGTTGATATTCACTATGTGGTACTCCCTATTTATGATCATTTCTTGAGGAAATGTCTTGATGGCTTGCGGGCTGCAAGTTAGGGCATCATGCATTATTTATGAGCTCACTATTTGAGCACTGGCCAATCAAATAGGGACATGAGGTGCTCAAATAGTGAGCTCATAAACAATGCATTATACCCTAGTTGTAGGTAGTTATCTTCTATAATGATGGAGGAGTGACAGGTAATGATCAATGAGGTTGCTGCTATTACATCATACATTAATACACCTACTATTTTGAATTTGAGCTCGGGCATCATGCAATGTTATTGCTATCATTGCATGCTTGCTGTTGTTGTGCACCATATATTATTTTATACACTATTTATTTCATTGAGACTGTGAGCTATTGTAGTTGACTATATTCTTTTGGGGTCTGATCTATTGTAGTTGTTTCTTTTTTCTTTGAATCATTGTTTACAATTACTTTTGATATAATATTTGTGTGAAGAACAAGAAAAAAAATGGTAAACGAGTGTATTAGACAAAGATAAACATGAAACATTTTGTTGGGCTAATAGGGTTAGCCTGGTACCATTTACATGGCCTAGCTAGATATTAAATAGTGAGCTCATGAACAATGCCAGTATTAAATAGTGAGCTCATGAACAATGTATGATGCCCTAGCTTGCAGCCTGTGAGCCATCAAGATATTTCCCTATGAAATGATCATAAATGGGAAGTACAACATAGTGAATATCAATAGCAAAACAAATAAAGAGAGATCAAACACTTCACACAATGCATTGAAGGTAATAGAAATGATGCCCTAGCTCTCAAAGCTCACAGGTCATCAAGCATTCCAAATGAAAAGATGTAAACAATGCCAATATTAAAAAGTGAGCTCATGAACAATGTATGATGCCCTAGCTTGCATCCCGTGAGCCATCAAGATATTTCCTCATGAAATGATCATAAACGGGGAGTACCACATAGTGAATATAAAAAAAAAACAAATAAAGAGAGATCAAACACTTCACACAATGCCTTTAAGGTAATAGCAACGATGCCCTAGCTCTCAAAGCTCGCGGGTCATCATGCATTCCAAATGAAAAGATGTAAACAATGCCAGTATTTAATAGTGAGGTCATAAAAAATGTATGATTCCCTAACTTCCAACCCGCGAGCCATCAAGACATTTCCTTATGAAATGATCATAAACAAGGAGTACCACACAGTGAATATCAATAGCAAAACAAATAAAGAGAGATCAAACACTTCACACAATGCCTTGAAGGTAATAGCAATGATTCCCTAGCTCTCAAACCTCGCGGGTCATCAAGCATGCCAAATGAAAAGATGTAAACAATGCCAGTATTCAATAGTGAGCTCATAAACAATGTATGATGCCCTAGCTTGTAGCCCGCGAGCCATCAAGTCATTTCCTCATGAAATGATCATAAATAGGGAGTACCACATAGTGAATATCAATAGCAAAACAAATAAAGAGAGATCAAACACTTCACACAATGCCTTGAAGGTAATAGCAATGATGCCCTAGCTCTCAAAGCTCATGGGTCATCGAGCATTCCAAATGCTAAGATGTAAAAAATGCCACTATTAACATTCATATTGTGCCATTAAATCAACAAATGCCATCAAAATAAAATTGAGTTAATGAGAAGACAAAGCTTGAATGCCTACCTCAAGTGCTAGTGCCCTCTTCCCACATGGTGCCGCCCTCTTCACGCACACCAAACTCGAATTCCCTCTTCGCACCACACAAGTGTGCAGTGCCATCTTTGTGGCAGCTCCTCAAATTCACAAAAATTATAAATGACACTTTCTTTTTCAATATTACAAAATTACAAAAATTTCATTGGCTCAAAGCACATAGAAATTCAAAACAATAGGATATCTTAATCTTTATGAGCTCAAATTAAAAATAGTAAGTGTATTATTTTATTACTGATGTCCCTATTTGATGTAATAGAATCAATATAACAAACAGAGCACCTACCAATCAAATAGGACATGAGGTGCTCAAACAGTGAGCTCATAAAATAATATATTTAGTCTTAATAAAATCTTATAAAATAACATATATTGTGTGAAGTGTTTGATCTCTCTTTATTTTTTTTGTTGTTGATATTCATTATGTGGTACTCCCCATTTATGATCATTTCATGAGGAAATGTCTTCATGGCTTGCAGGCTATAAGATACGGCATCGTGCATTATTTATGAGCTCACTGTTTGAGCACCGACCAATCAAATAGGGACATGAGGTGCTCAAACAGTGAGCTCATAAACAATATATTTTGTCTTAATAAAATCTTATAAAACAACATATATTGTGTGAAGTGTTTGATCTCTCTTTATTTGTTTTGTTGTTGATATTCACTATGTGGTACTCCCTGTTTATGATCATTTCATGATAAAATGTCTTGATCGCTTGCAGGCTGCATGCTAGGGCATCATGCATTATTTATGAGCTCACTGTTTGAGCACCGACCATCAAATAGGGACATGAGGTGCTCAAATAGTGAGCTCATAAACAATGCATGATGCCCTAGTTGTAGGTAGTTATCTCTTCTATAATGATGGAGGAGTTAAAGGTAATGATTAATGAGGTTGCTGCTATGAATGACATCCTATTACTAATCCTCATCTACAATTATGCATGTGCATAGTTAAGCCATACACTTCTAAAAGAAAAACCAAGCTCACAGTCTCAATGAAATAAACAATGTATAAAATAATATATGGTGCACAACAACATCAGGTATGCAATGACAACAATAACATTTCATGATGCCCGAGCTCAAATTCAAAACAATAAGTGTATTAATGTATGATCTAATAGAAACAACCTCATTGATCATTACGTTTCATTCCTCCATCATTATAGAAGAGATAACTACCTACAACTATATTTCATAATTTCTCCTTTGAAGTGTGTGTATATATATATATATATATATATATATATATATATATATATATATATATATATATATATATATAAGGATAATTATGAGTTTACATCATATATTTAGTCTTAATAAAATCTTATAAAACAACATAAAACTAACCCAAAATACTTTATCTTAAAAAAATCTTAATAAAACAATATATTTAGTCTTAATAAAATAATACACTTACTGTTTTGAATTTGACCTCAGGTATCATGCATTTTTTATGAGCTCATTGTTTGATTACCAGCCAATCAAATAGGGACATGAGGTGCTCAAACAGCGAGCTTAGAAACAATGCATGATGCCCTAGCTTGCAGCCCGCAAGCCATCAAGACATTTCCTCATGAAATGATCATAAATGGGGAGTACCACATAGTCAATATCAACAACAAAAAAAATAAAGAGAGATCAAACACTTCACATAATGCCTTGAAGGTAATAGAAACAATGCCCTAGCTCTCAAAGCTTGCGGGTAATCAAGAATTCCAAATGAAAAGATGTAAACAATGCCAGTATTAAACAGTGAGCTCATGAACAATGTATGATGCCCTAGCTTGCAGCCCGTGAGCCATCAAGATATTTCCTCATGAAATGATCATAAACGGGGAGTACCACATAGTGAATATCAACACCAAAAAAAATAAAGAGAGATCAAACACTTCACACAATATATGTCATTTTATAAGATTTTATTAAGACTAAACATATTATTTTATGAGCTCACTGTTTGAGCACCTCATATCCCTATTTTATTACTGATGTCCCTATTTACATCTTTTCATCAAATGACCCAAAAACATCAAGAATGGTCCTATATAATCACTAATAGCCAACTTTCAGAAGAATATAAATGAATGCAAACATACATAAGTGGATGAACATAAATAATGAAGGTCCTATATGGACGGTTCTAATGCTTTGCCATTACAACAATTGCATTCATCATTTGGTATATGAATAGGTAAAAAACATGTAGACATCCAAACATGTGTACTGTGAGATTTCCTGCAACAAATGGACTTGTGATGATTTTCACAATAGTACATGTGTTGGAAGGAAAGCTCACAATACTGCTTAGGAAAATATGAATGTTCATCACCTGTGCATATCATAGTTGATCAGAGAAGGTATATGCACAACAAAAGAAATAAAGAGAGATCAAACACTTCACACATGCCTTGAAGGTAATAGAAATGATCAAACACTTCAAAATAGGGACATCAATAATAAAATAGAGACATCAAATAGGGATATCAATAAAAAATAATACACTTACTATTTTGAATTTGAGCTCATAAAGATTAAGATATCCCTATTTTATTACTGATGTCCCTATTTACATCTTTTCATCAAATGACCCAAAAACATCAAGAATGGTCCCATATGGTCACTAATAGCTAACTTTCAGAAGAATATGAATGAATGCAAACATACATAAGTGGATGAACATAAATAATGAAGGTACCAAACATTGTCCGAAGTAATGAAGTGTTGACCGAGGGTTCAATCTAGTATGCTCTTGTATGAACCAAAACCTACAAGAAAGGAAAAGATGGGGTTAGATCCAAAGGATCTAAGAAATGCCCAACACCCTATTACTGATCCTCATCTACAATTATGCATGTGCATAGTCAAGCCATACACTTCTAAAATGATCTATGCTACAAAACATGTGCACTCAGGAAACATATGCATGCAGTGAGTAAATCAAGACCAAAATAGAGCAAAAAGTATGATGTCAAATGTGTTATCAAGAAACACCTCATGGGCTATGAGTCAACATGGTATATATGTTGTTTATAAAAGATCAGTAAAAGGATATCTACAACCTCATCAACATGGAAATATTAATCCAATAATAGGAAATACATTACAAATGCCAAGCTCACAGTCTCAATGAAATAAACAGTGTATAAAACAATATATGATGCCCGAGCTCAAATTAAAAATAGTAAGTGTATTAATATATGTATGATCTAATAGCAGCAACCTCATTGATCATTACCTTTGACTCCTCCATCATTATAGAAGAGATAACCACCTACAACTATATTTCATAATTCCTCCTTTGAAGTCATAGGTTTGTTTAAAATGGAAAAAGTATACAAACTCACCAATTTAATCCCAAAATTTCATAACATTGCATTCTTTTTGTTGTTATGGTGCACAATAGTAGCAAGCATGCAATGACAACGATAACATTGCATGATGCCTAAGCTCAAATTAAAAATAGTAAGTGTATTATTTTATTACTGATGTCCCTATTTTATTACTGATAAATTTTGGGGTAAAACCTTGCAAGTCTTACACAGACTCAACAACATGGTAGCATTGATCCAATAATAGAAAATACATTACAAATGCCAAGCTCATGGTCTCAATGAAATAAATAGTGTATAAAACAATACATGGTGCACACCAGCAGCAAGCATGCAATGACAACAATAACATTGCATGATGCTCGAGCTCAAATTCAAAATAGTAAAAATTTTAATGTATGTTTGCATGATGCCAGATATTAAATAGTGAGCTCATGAACAATGCTAGTATTAAATAGTGAGCTCATGAACAATGTATGATGCCCTAGCTTACAGCCCGCGAGCCATCAAGACATTTCCTCATGAAATGATCATAAACAGGGAGTACCACATAGTGAATATCAACAGAAAAACAAATAAAGAGAGATCAAACACTTCAAACAATGCCTTGAAGGTAATAGAAATGATGCTCTAGCTCTCAAAGCTCGCAGGTCATCAAGCATTCCAAATGAAAAGATGTAAACAATGACAGTATTAAACAGTGAGCTCATGAACAATGTATGATGCCCTAGCTTGCAGCCCATGAGCCATCAAGACATTTCCTTGTGAAATGATCATAAACAGAGAGTACCACATAGTGAATATCAACAACAAAATAAATAAAAAGAGATCAAACACTTCACACAATGCCTTGAAGGTAATAGCAACAATGCCCAGGGATAACTTTAGTGGCAAATATTCACCAATTGGCGAATTTCACTCATCGAGGACCCAAAATTTGGCGAAAAAAATCAGACTTTCGGGGTGGCCATGTCGCCCACACTTTATAAAAATTGGGTCCCATGCATAGGCAAATCGCCAATAGTGACATGGAATTATTTTTATTTCAACGATGACTTCACCAATAGAATGAATTTTTCCTCACAATAAATTGAATATTTTCACCTATAATTTCCTAAGCTTGTCTTAATCGATTGTCATATTCGCCAATATTCAATGAAAATTTAAGTTAGAGTACAGGTTAAGTACAAATATTTGACATGTGTCTCTATTTTGGAGACTTTCAATGAAACTTTATGGCTTTTAAAACTTTGGCCCGAAATAGATTTGACACATGTCTCTATTCCAGAGACTTTTGAGGGAATGTTTGTGTCCTTTAAAAGCTTGGCCCGAAATAGAATTCCTGCCATTGATCTCGGATCATCAAATGGTTATAAAAAGTAGGGTTATCTGTCAGGAGATGTCAAATAATGGTGATTTCTAGGTATAGGTTCCTGTCATTGTGATTTTCTTCAATAATGAAGGATTCACCAATATTTTATAGAATTTTCATATAATTGAAAAAAAATTGCCAGTACAAATAATATTATTTCCTTTCAAATTAAAAAAATTCACCAACAATATTATTTTTTTTGACCCAAAATAATGTAGGATTTGCCAGGATTTTATAATTTTTCTAGGGAGGGGGTTTCTTAAAGTTTTCCCTGATTATGCCCTAGCTCTCAAAGCTCGTGGGTCATCAAGCATTCCAAATGAAAAGATGTAAAGAATGCTAGTATTAAACAGTGAGCTCATGAACAATGTATGATGCCCTAGCTTGCATCCCGCGAGCCATCAAGATATTTCCACATGAAATGATCATAAACGGGGAGTACCACATAGTGAATATCAACAACAAAACAAATAAAGAGAGATAAAACACTTCACACAATGCCTTGAATGTAATAGCAATGATGCCCTAGCTCTCAAAGCTTGCCGGTCATCGAGCATTCCAAATGCAAAGATGTAACCAATGCCAGTATTAACATTCATATTTTGCCATTAAATCAACAAATGCCATCAAAATAAAATTGAGTTAATGAGAAGATAAAGCTCAAATGCCTACCTCAAGTCATGGCTGCCATATAAAGATCAAATGCTAAGGAACTATGTTATAAAATCTCATGTCAAATTTCAAAGCATGAAATTTTATAATTGTACATATATTTTCTTTGACTCCCCCAAATTGTAAACTCAATGTTAAGGATAAAAAAGTATGATGTAAAAAAGTATAAAATTTCATGCCTTGAAATTTTATAACATAATTCCTTAGCAGCTGTCATATGGAGAGCAATGCAAGGTGGCAACTTTCCCATTTTACCATAGTTAGGGCCCTCTTTTACCATGCTTTATGAGCTTTATATTTTTTTTAAAGTGAAGACAAAGATTATCTTAATTTGTTAACTTTAAATTTTATTCATTTTATGATTTTAAAAATTGAAATAAAAAATATAAACTTTTAAGAAACTTTTACATATTTTCATCAAATGACCCAAAAACATCAAGAATCATCATATATGGTCGCTAATAGCCAAATTTTAAAAGAATATGAATGAATGCAAATATACATAAGTGGATGAACATAAATAATGAAGGTACCAGACATTGTCTGATGTAATGAAGTGTTGACCCAGGGTTCAATCCAGTATGCTCTTGTATGATCCAAAACCTGCAAGGAAGGAAAAGATGGGGTTAGATCCAAAGGATCTACGCAATGCCTGACACCCTATTACTGATCCTCATCTACAATTATGCATGTGCATAGTCAATCCATACACTTCTAAAATGAACTATGCTACAAAACATGAGTGTGTGTTAATGTGATTCAAAAACCATTATGCAAGATTGTTTTATTATTGAGATAAGGATATCTTAATTCTACACGAATAAATATTTTGAGAAATATTTGAATTTAATTTTGACAATAACATGAGGAGTGATATATTTCAAGCTTCAGCGAGACTTCATACCATGCAGTGTTCATAGATTATGTTCAATGTGTTATTTAAGCTTGTATTGGTGGGAAAACTCTTGAAAATGCGCAAAAGAGATTGCATTCAACCATGTTGTTTACATGACACATGTAGTTTACCTCTAGCCTAAATCAGTGTTGCATACAAATCTACACACAATGTGTGGTATGAAGCCTTGCTGAAGTTTGAAAATGATAAACATTATGATGTTGAGGTATGGTGTGGTAAGCACAAGTATAGTTTCTCGTAAGCTGCTATTGGTATAGTTTTTTTTTTTTTCAATAGTTGCAGAATCCAGCTTCTCCTACACTTACACATATGTATACATTTTGGGCTTGGCTTTAATGTCATGTAAATTTGAGTGAAATGGTAATAATATTTAAGAGAAACAAGTATGACATTTTAAACAAGTATGCATATATATTATATAACAGGAGGAGTGCTATATTTTAATGGCAGCACTTAATGAGAAGGATGCCTATATAACAAGAGGAGTGATATATTTTAATGGCAGTGGACATAGAAATTGCAGTGAAACTCTATAATTTATTATTGTAAGTGGACATAGAAATTGCAGTGTAAGTAGTAGGATGATTGTAAGTGGACATAAAAATTGTAGTGAAACTCTGTAATTTATTATGGCTCAGTGTTCTATATCCATAGTCAATGTCTATTTAAACTTTAGGATGATACTTATATGATGACTTAAGTAAATTGTTCTTACCTTGATTCTAGTACACCATGGAATTAGATGATGGTTGTTATAATAGCAACTGCGTGTCTGTGGGATACTTTTATATTTTGTATTAAATGATGATACATATGTGTTTCTTCCTTTTAAAACAGTTTATATTTTGATACTTATATCTTGAATTTTCAAATGACCAATGAAGGATAATTTCAAAAGTGTATCATAATTAAAGGCATGTGAATTCATATTGTACTTAATCTAAATGCCACTGTGTAATGTTTTTACTTACGATATTAATCTTAATATATCCCTATTAAGATATCCCTATTTTATTACCGATGTCCCTATTTACATCTTTTCATCAAATGACTCAAAAACATCAAGAATGGTCCTCTATGGTCACTAATAGCCAACTTTCAGAAGAATATGAATGAATGAAAACATATGTAAGTGGATGAACATAAATAATGAAGGTACAAGACATTTCCTGAAGTAATGAAGTGTTGACCCAGGGTTCAATCCAATATGCTCTTGTATGATCCAAAACCTGCAAGGAAGGAAAACATGGGGTTAGATCCAAAGGATCTAAGCAATGCCTAGCATCCTATTACTGATCATCATCTACAATTATACATGTGCATAGTCAAGCCATACACAGACTCAACAACATGGTAGCATTGATCCAATAACAGAAAATACATTACAAATGCCAAGCTCATGGTCTCAATGAAATAAATAGTGTATAAAATAATATATGGTGTACAATAGCAGCAAGCATGCAATGACAACAATAACATTTCATGATGCCTGAGCTCAAATTCAAAACAATAAGTGTATTAATGTATGTTTGCATGATGCCAGATATTAAACAGTGAGCTCATGAACAATGTATGATGCC
The DNA here is from genome assembly GCA_027943335.1 of Chamaecyparis obtusa. Taxonomy (NCBI): domain Eukaryota; kingdom Viridiplantae; phylum Streptophyta; class Pinopsida; order Cupressales; family Cupressaceae; genus Chamaecyparis; species Chamaecyparis obtusa. Next base: position 2,126,367 of record BSBK01000883.1, read on the forward strand.
CTAGCTTGCAGCCCGCAAGCCATCAAGACATTTCCTCATGAAATAATCATAAATGGGGAGTACCACATTGTGAATATCAATAGCAAAACAAATAAAGAGAGATCAAACACTTCCCACAATGCCTTGAAGGTAATAGAAATGATGCCCTAGCTCTCAAAGCTCGAAGGTCATCAAGCATTCCAAATGAAAAGATGTAAACAATGCCAGTATTAAATAGTGAGCTCATGCACAATGTATGATGCCCTAGCTTGCAGACCATGAGCCATCAAGACATTTCCTCATGAAATGATCAGAAACGAGGAGTACCACATAGTGAATATCAACATCAAAATAAATAAAGAGAGATCAAACACTTCACACAATGCCTTGAAGGTAATAGCAATGATGCCCTAGCTCTCAAAGCTCACAGGTCATCAAGCATTCCAAATGAAAAGATGTAAATAATGCCAGTATTAAACAGTGATCTCATAAACAATGTATGATGCCCTAGTTTGCAGTCTGTGAGCCACCAAGACATTTCCTCATGAAATGATCATAAAAATAGAGTACCACATAGTGAATATCAACAATAAAAAAAATAAAGAGAGATCAAACACTTCACACAATGCCTTAAAGGTAATAGCAATGATGCCCTAGCTCTTAAAGCTCGCAGGTCATTGAGCATTCCAAATGCTAAGATGTAAACAATGCCACTATTAACATTCATATTGTGCCATTAAATCAACAAATGCCATCAAAATAAAATTGAGTTAATGAGAAGACAAAGCTCGAATGCCTACCTCAAGTGCTAGTGCCCTCTTCCCACATAGTGTCGGCCTCTTTGCACATGCCAAACTTGAATGCCCTCTTCATGCCACACAAAAGTGCAGTGTCATCTTCGCGGTAGTTGTTTGAGTTCACAAAAATTAAAAATGACACTTTCTTTTTCTTTTTTTTTGTTTATAACCAAATGGGTGTCACAATTACAATGTCATCATCACTATTATGACACTGTTGGGGGCACTTGCTAAAAAAAACATAAATTGTAGCGGCATCACAAATTGGCATCAAAATTGGACCCCAAATGTTGTAGTGTAGATTGCCTTAATTGATCCTTTAAGTTGTCAATGAATCCATTAGATTCTTTTAAATTTTCTCCCATACTAACAATTCGAGTATTTGACTTGTCTATCTTCAAGTGAATTTCAAATTTGAATATGAATACTACTAGGTGTTGCCATCTAGATCTTTTTCAAGCTGTTAAACTTCTTCTAAGGAACTAAGATTTGATACCAATTGTTAGGATTAGGGAGAACCAAGAGGGGGGTGAATTGGTGCAACAATATCCTTTAATCCTTTAAATTGAAACCACAGCTTAATATTGAAAGTAAATGCAAGTAAAGAAAATAGAACACATAACATCAACATCACAACACCATCATTTATTTTCAAGGAAAACCCTATTAAGGGAAAAAACCCGGTGGGAATTATACACATAAATGTCTCACTACTATAATAATAAGTTCTCTATTAAAGGAATAAGTACAAAAGAGGGTAATGCACTTGCATTCAGGCTTACAATCTAGACCTCACCACTCAATAGTACAACTAGAATAAATCAAGGCTTACAACCAATTACATAAAGAAGTGGACTTACTATCCTATACCGAACTGACTATTTGCATCAATAATACCTATACATTTCCAAGAAAGCTCTGAAAATAGATCTTCACATCAACACAGTCTCTTATTACTACCTTTTCACAATATCACCATCCTTATGATCATCAATTACTTCTCTTATCTTTTTTAATCAAAACTTGATCTTAAATATAAGATCATAACCTCAAAACATAAACGCTATTGACCCAAATAAGAGTAATGAAATGTGTAGATGTATGCACGCCAAAAATAATCAAAACATAAAACCAATCCTTGCTAACCAAATCAAATAGACTCTAATGTCGACTCTATCATAAAAAATCATTAGACTGATAAAAAAATGATTTACCAGGTCTACTAATGCAATCTCTCTAAACTATCTTATTCTTCAAGAAACTGTCAACCTCATATTCCATAGTGAATATCTCATGCATCTGATGACTTAAAGATCTGCGATTACTATATTAGACATAATAGTTTGTCTACATTCATACCTTACAATTGCATTCACTAACACTTTGAATTCTTTCCAAACCACATTGATCTATCTGACTGGTCACCGTCCTGCTTTCAGTATTTAGACAAATATAGGTAACAAATCCCCAGGTAAATTTCCATGTCTACATCATGGCCAAGAGTAATGATAGTATTTTCCATCAATGACAACATACCATACATTAAGGATTAACTCTTTCCAACCATTATGAATTGATTCTTGCAAAGTTTTGGTTTAATTAATTATTCACTAATTACACTTTACTTAAGTTTACTTAGGATAATGCATTTGCATATTAGTTGTCATTGAGACACCTAGGAGTTTGCATTTCATTTTAGCACATGGTTTAAGAGAAATTCCACTTTAGGTGGTGATAGTTTTCATCTCATACCTCTTTATGTGTGAGATCCACCTTTAGTGCTCTTATCACATTATCATCCTCTCATTGTTGCACATGTTGCATATATTTTTATGTACAATGGAGGATGATCCACCTTTGGTGGACATGTGATTCCGCCTAGTGTGGTTGATAGCTTGTCATCTCCTTATCATGTAGTCTTATCACATTGCCTATATATTCATGCACTGCTACTTTGTATTTATTCATTATCATTTTGATTATTGATCATAATTGAATCCATTCATTTGAGGATCATATCATTTTGTCTCTCGTGTTGTGCTATCTATTGAGCTTCTAGATCTTGGCATTTTATTCTTTTCCTTAGGCAAATTATTACATGGTATCAGAGCCATATAATATTTCATTGCATAGCAATTAGAGAGATTTTTGCTTTAACTTTTGGAGGGCCACGATTTAGATTTGGAGGAGTAGTAGCTTGTGGGAGTGTCTAGAGAAAGAACTAACCTCACCATTGCATCTAGGTGTTTGTTCTGATGAATTTTGACTATAAATTTGCCTATATTGGAAAAAAGTCAAATTTGAGACAATTTTTTTTGCAAACTGGACTTGAGCAGCTCGATTTGCAGAGTGATCTAAAATTATATTTTCATCTATATTTCTCTTTTTAGAAAAAAATGGGGTTTTGTTTTCAAGGTCTCCACCCCTGTATTTGTCAAACTACATCTGTAGGTGACAAAGAATCTTCCTAGGAGAATATTCTTGGAATATTTGGCAAAGTCTAGGAACTCATACCCTGACCTGCCTGTACAACAACCCTCACTGATAGAAGCTTCTATTTAGAGACCTCCAACACACAACCTCCCTACCTACCGTTGAACAATCAACTGAACCGCAAGCTTCAGTGCCTATTCACTAATTTTAATATTGAAAGATCGGGCTTTTAAACACCAAAGGAGTCTCCTACCTTAGGAATGTGGGACTAAAGTCCCACATCCCCACCACCACCACTAGCTCCACTCTACTTCTCCTCTCAGGCTTGGTAGTCACTCGTGACCCAGTGCCTGCTACCGACCTCTCCACGTGGGCACCTAAGCCCCCCACGTGGACACTCAACACACAAAGCGCCACGTCAGTGCTACACCAACCAATGCAATTTTTCCACATGGAAGCCAAGGGCAAACTGGTATTTTTTTTTAAATTGCATTTTTCATAGTTTTTACTCTGTCAAAATTGACGGCCTTCCAGCTGTCATGGGAGCAGTTTCTTTTTTTCTTTTGATGGCCTTGAAATCGTCAAATTTAATCTCAGGATTGTATCAACAAATTTTGTGATTAAAATTGATGGTCGTTTGACCATCATTCCTGGGGGATTTTTCACTATTGTGATAGTCGGTTGGATGTCAAATTTAACCTCATGTTTTGCTAACATCATCAGTTTTGAAAATTTGCAACCCTCACCATTTTTATTTTTTAGTTTTGTAGTCCGAATTTGGGAGGCTATAACTTGGTCATCCGAGCTCCAAATTGAGTGCATTTTTTAAAATTTTGGCTAGAATTTCCTGATCATTTTAGTGGTGGTGTTATTTACTGGTTTTGGTGCATGAATTTGATATAAATTTCTAATTTTGGTGACTGTTCCTGTTTGATCCCTATTTTAACAATTTTAGAGGCTCTATTTAGGCTCATACAAATACATTTTCATGTTCCATTTTTTTGGAAGTGTATAATTTTTTGAGTACTTTCCAGATTTTCTATCAGGTTGTGGAGTTATTTGGGAAAAATATCACTTTCAGATCTAGGTCCCTTTTTGGCCTTGTATGATCATTGTAATGCTTAGGATTTGCTTTGCTTCTGAGAAATATTGATTTGATTCTGATTTGGCCTCATTGAGGTGGTTGTAAACAACAAAATCAAAATCCCACTTTGGCCCATTTTGGCAAGTGGCAATTGTACACGCACTACATATAAAGTGCCAAAAGGCATCATTTTTGTTTTTTTTTTTTGGGGGGGGGGAGGGGGCTCTTTATCTCTTGTGCTCTTTCATTTTTTTATCATAGGTTCACCTAGATGTCCATTGTTAACTTCACATAACTATGCTACATGGAAAGATAAAGTGTGGAGTAAACTAATAGAAAAAGGTTTAAATATTTATGTAAATGGAACAATTAAAGAACCTGTTGATCCTAATGTGGATGATAATGCAAAAACTAACTGAAAAATCAAAGATAATATGGATTTAGGAATTATAAGGAGTTTTGTTCATGAAGATGTCTTCTTCCACATTTCAAGCTTTAAGGATTCCAAGGGTGCTTGAGACAAACTTGAAGATTTATATGGTAAAGTGGATGAGGAAAAGGGATTCTCAATTGAGGATGATCTCCTTCTCTTGGATCCTAGGAATTTTGACACAATTCAAGGCTATGTCAACAAAGCCAATGAGTTGAGAGAACTACTTAAGGATTGTGGTAATCCCATGAAGGATGATAGGTTGATTCATCAGATCTTGAAGAGACTACCTTCAGAATATGCAGCTTTTATCTTGAGTTACAATACTCACAAGTTGACCATGGGAAGTGCCTTCACTAAACCTTCATTTGATGCATTTGTAGAAATGTTGATGTTGGAATAGTCAAAATTGATGGATATGGGTATTCTCAAGTCTTCAAAGTTTATGGCATTGGTAGCTAATAATGAGAACCAAAGAAATAAAGGTGGAAAAAGTTTCAACAAGAATAAGTGCAAGCCAAAATTAAAATCAAAGACACAACAATCTTCCTCCTCACAACAAGGCAATTTTTCTTTCAATAAGAAGGGAAACAAAACCAAGAAGGATAAACTATTTTGTGTATATTGCAAGAAGCCAAATCATGATGAGCATCATTGCAAGACTAAGAGAATTGGTGAGTTGGAAAACTTATGCAAGAAGAACAAAATCAATGTGTCAAATGCTTCCAAGGATTCATCCACTAGTACATTTGACCCACTTTTTAGACCAACATTTCTGACCAAGCTATAAAATGATTTTCCATGGTCAATTTATAGAAGAAAAATTTGATTTTTTTAAAAATCTATTCCCGGGTTGGTTGGAATTATGACCCTAAAGAGTGGTCGTAATTATGACCAACACGAGAATAGAAGTAAAAAAAAAGGTCAAATTTTATACATATATCCTGCCTACGGCTGACACATTTCAGTTTATTTCATTTTGGCATAGTTCGCGAGCAAAGGAGTGCTAAAGGAGGTGGTATAAGGTGGAAAGTTTCACTACATGGACACCGTGCACGTATATGCAAGTAAGTTCGAACTAGTGGTTGAATATCACAGAAGTGCAGACCCGTGAGCAATAAAATCTTCATTTTCTGCTATTTCATTTCTTGGTTTCATGTGTTAATTATGAGTTAGTAGGTTTTACTTGTGTTTATTCTTTGAAAATCTACTTGGCTTTGAAAATCTGTATGCCTGGTGTTAATTCTTGTGTTTATCCGACTATAACAGTCTTAAGTTTTTGTTAATATATGGCAATTTGGCTCGAACAAGGGGTCTGTCTGAGGGTTTGAATCCTCTTAGATTGGTTGTCTAATGGTGAATCAAGTCTTTGTTAGGCCTAGAAGTGATTGGAAACAACACATTTTAGAAGCCCTAGAAACAAGCGTTTGGAGAGATAAATTTGGAGATTTCTCATCTGGCGCCCTTCCCTGCATCCAAATGATTTTTTATCAAAATTAAAGGACATATTTCCATAGCATACATATATAGCATACTTCAGATCTAACTCATTACATCCTCAACCGTTTGGCACCTTCTATCATCCAAAGTTGGTCTGCCATCCAACCTCAAGCAAACACAATATGCTTTTTAAAAAGTCTAATTTGTGGTCGGCCTAAACATAAACAACAGGGAAAGTAATTTCCTTTACTTTACATTTTCATCTAAGTCAAAATAAAAAACCGCCTAACAATAAATCCCTCACTTGGGGTGATAAGGTTCTCAAATGTTTTCCATTGTTATAGAGAATCATATGGAGATCACACATCCCCCCAAAAATTCCCAAGCCATGGTTTACATGGAAGGATCTCTAAGGACAATATGCATATTCCCCATATCAAAAACCAAATTTTTAAGACTTAGCTTTGTCCAAAGGCTTAGATGTCTTGCAAATTTCTACTCCTAAATAAATGACAATGCCTAAAACTGCAACATGTGGTTTGCCAACCTTGACACGAATAGAATGAATTAGAGGAAATTTATCAAAAATAGAAGATGTAATAGATTTGGCAACTGATTCAAGGAGGAGATGAGGAGGACCTTCAATTTCTTTGACAAGGATGTTATAGATCACAAGAAGTTCAAACAAAACCCATCAGTATGGATCTTTAAATAGACTACGACAATTTGAACAAGAGTAATAGGGTATAAAACCAGTCACAAAGAAGGAAAACATTTCTATATGTCAAGAAACAAATGAAGATTAATTTATAGTGTGACTAAATCTATTTATGATAGGAGAATTTATAAGATTAAAGATACCTAAAGATTTCAGCATAGCTAACAGTATCTTCCAGTTTATCTGATTTTCCAGCCTTCTTGAGATCTAACCAGACATCAACATCCACCAAAAACTTTTGGCCAAGCTTTCTCTTCTCTTCAAGAAGTCCATGAAAACCATGAAACCTTAGACCTTGCAATACAAGCTTATCTCCTCTATATGCTCCATCATTTTTCATCCTCACTTTTCTTTGGTAGCTGCTAACATGATTTTTTCATGTATCTGTAGTGAATCAAAATAGATGAAGTAATTAGAGTTGTTGCGAGAGTGGGAATGTTGATAGTTATATTGTGAATTTTGTAGTTGCTTCTATTTGTGATGCCACCATCCCTCACATACATGCTCTGATACCAACCAATGACAAAATTCTATAGCCTTATTGTCACAACCTTGCCAGGACTAATGACATACCAAAATGATAGTTCTTAGATTACTCACACATGTGACAGGAACTTTGATAACTAAATTGACCAATCAACACTATGCTTACATAAAAACCATAAAACATCATAAAAAAATCATTAATTGAGACAATGAACACTAGAATATTTACATTATTTCTGCCACTCATATAATGATAATTATATTCAAAGACATACATCTTTACTCAAATATTTAGGCCATAAATCTATTTGGTCAGCCTTCTCCCTGCCTTTTCTGGCACACTTCAACTAATCCCATTTTCTTCCTACTTGAACCATCATTCTTTCCTTACTCTCATCAATCATCTCTACCAACTCACTCATCCTTCACCTACTCCTTCATTTTGCAATCAGTTCCAAATTGTCTGATCTCTTTCCAGTTTCCTAAATTGAATGATGTTTAAGTCCCTGCCTTCCTGCCAAATCTTCTCCAACCACTTCTTACATTTCTTCCTAGAAAATATCCTTTCACACAGACTTCCACCTACTTAGCCCGCTTCTGCTCAATCTCTTCCTTGCTCAACCTTTTTCATTTGTTTGGCTTTCCACAACTTGTCCTATCTCTTTCCTTTACATCCATCCCCCCATCCTCTCATTCCTCTATTTCCTTTTTATTCCTCAACTGTTCATCTCCTGCTACTAAAGGATACTAACACCAAAACTACCCCTCCATTGAACTATCCAACTATTTGTCCATGTGGCAATAGGAGAAGTGTTTTCCCAAATTGATCTTCACTCAAACAACAACTATATTTGGAAAATCAACAAATACAAAGACTACCAAAATTAGTATAAAGACTCACATAATAGAACATGATCTTCAACAAGAAATCTCAAGGGGGGATGCTCTTGCATCAGACTCCCTAGGAGACAAAAAAAGTGATGTGCTCCTGTGCCTGAGGCTATTAATAAAAATAAAAAAAATCGCTTCTGAGTTCATTTCTTTCGCTTCTTTCACAATCATTGTGGAACCATTGTCATACTTTTCCAACATTATTGTGCTATTTTATTTTCTCCATTCATAGCCATCCTCCTCTAAATATTCCTTTCCCATTTAGCCACATATAAATCAATACAAATGACTCTACAAAAATTAAAGATGTCAATAACTTCAAACTCATCCTCTTTGTCCAACTGTCCAACCCCATCAAAATCATCTATAAGCTTATTCAAGTTATACAAATCTGCACTTACTATCTCATATTCTTCTTCTTCGATTGGCAATGCCTCCCTTAGCAAATCATTTTGGAATCCAACATTCACATCATAATCCAAATTATCTTTACCAAAATCTACACATACTACTTCATATGTTTTTCTAGATTTCTCAATATTCAACATGTCAAAAGAAAATGAAACATTGTCTGACAATTTTACCTCTTTTTTCCATTGTAATATTTTCCTTGTCAAAATCTACACTATTTATCTTTGTATCTTTGGCTGTCCCATTTCTCCTCACACTTCCACCAACAAGCTTATCCATCCACTCCTTTTCTATCACTAAAAATTCAGCCCACAAATCTTCCTCACTACTTTTATTTGCTGCTCCTAATTCCTTCTCTTCAATATCTTCATCATGCCTTTGTTTTCCTTTGTCCTCTTTAATCACTGCTATTGTTATATCTGCTTCTCCATATTTTGTTGTACCTTCTATTTGCTCTTCATTTTTCATGCCTTTGACAACCCATGCTTCTGCAATCTTGTTTTGATTTTCATTACTCTTATCCAACTTCACCAGGCCACACTTGTATTTGTTCATTCTAGACTTTCCAATCTGTTTTTGTTTATTTTCCTTTTTCTTTTAATATCTTCTACTCCTTATTTCTTTCTCATATAAAAGCCTCCAGAACTCTATCTCACATTCGTACTTCTCATCATCACTACTTAGTTCCACATCCTTCTCATCTTCTTTCAAACTCTTCCTTTCAACAAAGTCATACAAGGATTCAAAAGCATCATTATTAAAATCATAATTCAACTTGTTTACTTTTAACCTTGCACGTGTTCTCCTCAAGCTTCTGTCAATCAAATAAGCCCTACCTACAGAATGATTATACCCATCAATCCTAGGGTACATATTATCTTATACTTCATATATATAAACTCACACTTGTAAATACAAGACATCAAAGCCTTGTCCACTGATGTTTGAATCAGCTTGTCCTCTGATTTTTGACATAGTTTTTTGTGTGATACAAGGAAGATTTGGCTAGGTCAAATCTTCCTTCATGCTAGTAGTCTACAAAATTAGACCTTTATTAAGAATTCATCATATTAGATAAAGTAATTTCGACCAACACGATAATAGAAGTAAAAAAAAAAGTTAAATTTTATACATATATCCTGCTACCGACACATTTCATTTTATTTCATTTTGGCATAGTCTTTGAGCAAAGGAGTGTTGAAGGAGGTGGTATAAGGTGGGAAGCTGCACTAGGTCGACACTGCGCACCTATATGCAAGTAAGTTCGAACCAGTGGTTGAATATCATGGAAATGTGGACCGGTGAGCAATAAAATCTTCATTTTAAATCTTAACTAATAGATTAAGCATATTATTACTATGCTTACTGTTCCATTTAAATGCATTTAACACAAAAAACAAAATTACAAAACTGAACCAATGGCATGTTTACAAAAAAGGCATAATAGAACTCCCAACAATTCTTAAACATACTTTATCTGATATGATGAATTCTTAAACAATTAAGGTTGGAGTAGAAATAGTTATCATATAGTTTTTTGTGTGGTACAAGGAAGATTTGGCTAGGTCAAATCTTCCTTCATGCTAGCAGTCTATAGAATTAGACCTTTATTTTAAATGCATTTAACACCAAAAAGGTCTAATTCTATAGACTGCTAGCACAAAGGAAGATTTGACCTAGCCAAATAAAGGTCTAATTCTGTAGACTATTGGTTAGACAAATCTTCATTGTCTTCTGATTGTCTTCTTTATATACTAGAATTTAAATGGAACATTAAGCATAGTAATAATATGCTTAATCTATTAATAATAATATTCTTAATCTATTAGTAATTATCTACATTTAATCTGCCAATTACTAATAGTTTTGTACTTTTAATTCTTTACAAACAGTCACTACCAAGCAATAAACTTTTAATTCTTTACAATACATCATTGCTTTGTCAAATAGTTGGAAAGAAATGATGTATTCAATATTTCTAAAGTGCTTCAAAAGGCTTAAACTCACCAAGAATCTTCACCAATACACCCCCCATCCCACCATCCACACCCATCCACTCATGTCAAGATCTTGTCCAAAATCATGTTGAATCCAAGCAAATGTAAGTCAATAACACCAAATATATCACTTAAACTCACAAGATCTTGACATGAGTGGATGGGTGTGGATGGTGGGATGGGGGGTGTATGGTGTAGGTCACCTAGGTGATTCAGTTTTGCTTTGGGACTTGAGTTATATATTTTGTTTTTCTTTGTAATAAAGGATGTCTTCTAAATTCTTAGACCATCCTATGGTTTGGTTTTAGTCCTTCTTGTGTGGAGGTGTGTATGGTCAAAGAAGACAATGTAATGAACTACCAAGCAAAAAACTTTTAATTCTTTACAAACAGTCACTTCTCTGCTCGTGAAGACACAATCTGGTGTTTATATTATGAAACTCTCTATTCAATGCAACATTGATAGGAAAATAATTCATTGATTGTTATTATAAGTTTTGATCATTCCACATACTGATTATATTGTTTTGAAGTCTTAAAATCAAATAAGTTTAGTCCTTTTATTGACTGTTCCTGTACAGTGCTTGGCATGCAAACAATCTTTGTTGGAAGAAGCGGCCCTAAATCAAATTTTCACCATTGGGATTCAATGCCACTGTGTGAAAGGTGAGTTAATGAAATGCTTTATAAGAGTTCAAAAGCTTAGAGTTGGGAAGGTTAGTTTTCTTTTTGAACAATGATGCCCTAGGTTGAATATTTTGTATGTATTCAACTAGACAAGATGAAACTCGACTGTAACAATAGAAAAAAACCATGTGGGATCAAGTTGTTGGATGAATTGGGCCCTTAGAGTTCATGGGATTTCCATATATTAACAAAAACTTAAGACTGTTACAACTAGATAGACTGCTAGCATGTAGGAAGATTTGACCTAGCCAAATAAAGGTATAATTTTGTAGACTATTGGTCAGACAAATCTTCATTGTCTTCTTTATATACTAGCATTTAAATGTAACATTAAGCATAGTAATAATATACTTAATCTATTATTAATAATATGCTTAATCTATTAGTAATTATCTGCATTTAATTTGCCAATTACTATAGTTTTGTCCTTTTAATTCTTTACAAACAGTCACTACCAAGCAATAACTTTTAATTCTTTACAATACATCATTGCTTTATCAAATAGTTGGCAAGAAATGATGTATTCTGATGCAGGAGCATCCTGGGTGTAAGAGCAATATTGCATCACCCAAAAATATTTCTCTTTTTGTATTCAATAAGGGCTATTTTGTGCAGAGCTGCTATTTATGGAAAGTTACTATTTTTGGTAATTTTTGTATGTGCTCAAAATGATCTTATTTCTTTCTTGGAGGTTCATTTTGGTCATATAAGTCTGCCAGTAAAGTTTCATTGCCAGATCAAGTGTATATTGGAAGATATTGAAGATTTTCGGTATTGGCAGCAGGGTACAAAAACTTTGAACTCAGTTTTGAAGGCTTTAGAGGCCCCGGATGAGGTCCAAAATTTGGGTGACGAGCGCTTGCGCCAGTCAAGCCTGTAGAGCGCTTCGTGGCATTTTTGAAATGGGTTTATAATAGCCGAGCGGGTCAACTGGTGATGACTTATGGTCTTCAGAAGTTGGGCCACCTGAAATGGCGGAAAATAATTTTCTTCAAAATTTCTGTTCGGGTTTCAAAGGTTATCTTGAGCCGACTATGATGTAATAAAATGTAAAATAAAATAATTCTAAGTTGGTCGGCCTTATTGGCTAAAATTCTGGAACCTTCCCAGGCGGTGGAAAATTGCCTATATAAGGAAGGCTGTATTATTGTCTTAGGCAGTTCAGAATAGTTCTGGGTAGTAGATCTGGGTATTGATTCGAGGCTTTGTCCTAAAGAATATTGTAAGGGAATGCCCATGTGGCTTTGCATATTGTAATTTTGAAAGTTTGTAATTCCACATTTGTGGAGATAATAAGAAGCCAATTTTCTGTTCTTGCATATTATTGTTGTTGTTTCTCTATTTCTGTTATGTGTTTGTGGCATTAAGGGGAGCACCCTTCATCAGGTGGTATCAGAGCAGGAGTTCTTGTGTGTAAACAGATCGTCGACTGTGAGGCAGTTTGCACCAGGACCGTGGCTAGGGTTTTAGCGCGCATCGCGAAAATGCCTCCACGAAGGGAACGGGGCGGAAGAGCTGGTGTTGTAACACCTGAGGTTAGAGAGCTGCAGAGACAAGTGCGAGCATTACAAGAAGAGATTCGTAGAGGAATGAATCTTAATATCAGAGACGAAAGCGAGGATGAAGCCGAAGAATAATATCAAGAAGGAGAAGCTGAAATTGTGAACCAGGAGGAAGAAAGACTTTTTCGGGCGATTTTCAAGATTGGAAAAAGACCTAAGATTGAGGTTCCTACATTTTCTGAAAATCTTAACCCAGAGGAATTGATCGACTAGATCAATGAATGTGAGGAATATTTTGAGTATGAAGATGTTGAGGATCCTGATAGGGTCAAATTTGCGAAGGCCAGACTGAAAGGTCATGCGAAAATTTGGTGGCAAGAAATTCAATTGGAGCGAAATAGAAGAGGGAAAGATAAAATCACAAGATGGGATCGGATGGTGGATAAATTGAAGTGACAGTTCATTCCTGTTGATTATGAGCTTGATCTACTAAAGAAAATGCAAAGTTTGAAGCAAGCAAGAAGATCTGTTCAGGAGTATACAAAGGAGTTCTATCGACTCCTCATCAGAACAGGCCATGCAGAAGCTGATAAGGAGAAAGTTGCCCGATACCTTAATGGGTTAAGGCCAAGCATTCAAGAGGAGTTGATTCTGGTTCGAATGAGCAGTATTGAGGAGGCATACCAATTTGCCCTAAAAGTGGAGGAAAAGCTGAACAAGAAGTTCGAGAGCAGACAAAACGGAAGAGGTCGCGATGGACGATCTGGTGGACGGTCATATGGTGGCCGAAATGAAGATCTGAAAAAGAAGGATGAGGCTAGTAGCAGTCAGGATCAACGTGAAAATAATTCCAATCGCTTCCAGGATCAGAATAATAGAGATCAGAGAGGAAAAGGAAGAGGACAAGGATCTGGAAGAGGAGGCTTCCGTGGAACATGTTTTCACTGTGGAGAAGAAGGTCATAGGGCATTTGAATGTCCTCAGCGCCAAGGCAGAACAGACAGAAGAAATGAAGGCTAGGCCAAAGTTGCACATGTAGATGAAGATGCCAGATCATCAAATTCTGAAGATGCTGAAAGAGGAGAAACGTTGATTAACAGAAGAGTCCTGTTGAGTGGTGAGAATGAACCTGAGCAAAAGAGGAGCCTGTTTCGCACCAGGTGCAAGTGTGAAGGTAAATGTTGTGATGTGATCATTGATAGTGGAAGCACTGACAATTTGGTGTCAGAAAAGATGGTGACAAAGTTGAAGCTCAAGAGACAGAAACACCCACATCCATATCAGATTGCCTGGGTACAGGATGACCACAAGGTCATGGTCAATGAACAATGCCTGGTGAAGTTCAAGATTGGCGGATACCAAGATGAGGTATTGTGTGATATCATATCTATGGATGCATGTCATATGTTGTTGGGTAGACCATGGCAATTTGACAGATGTGCTGTACATGATGGTCGTGCAAATACCTATTCCCTGACAAAGGATGGAGTGCGGCATAAGCTAAAACCATTGAAGGAGACTGAAGAAAAGGTATGTGGTAATGCAAGGATAACTTTTGTTGATGGAAGAAATTTCCTAGATGGTATGAGGCATGAGCATGTATGTTTTGCTTTAATTCCAAAAGCTGGTAAAGAGAAAGTAGAAGATGTTCCTGTAGAAGTTGCAGATTTGTTGAATGAGTTTCAGGATATTGTATCCGATAACGTGCCTGATGGATTACCACCGGTCAGGAAGATCAGTCATCAAATGGACTTGATCCCAAGAGGGAGTTTTCTGAATAATGCAGCACACAGAATGACACCTACAGAAAGTGAGGAGTTGAACAGACAAGTACATGAACTGTTACAGAAAGGATTGATCCGTGAGAGTCTGAGTCCCTCTGCTGTACTAGCGGTATTAGCACCAAATAAGAATGGAGAATGGAGGATGTGTAGAGATTCCAGAGCAATAAACAAGATCACAATAAAGTATAGGTTTCCATTGCCACGAATGGATGATATTATGGACTGTTTGAGTGGAGCTGTGTATTTCTCAAAGATAGATCTGAAGAGTGGATATCACCAGATTCAGATCAGAGAAGCAGATGAATGGAAGACTGCCTTCAAGACAAAGGAATGACTATATGAGTGGTTAGTCATGCCTTTTGGGCTAACCAATGCACCGAGCACTTTCATGCGGCTCATGAACGAGGTTCTAAAAGAATTTCTGGGTAAGTTTATCATTGTTTACCTAGATGATATTTTGATCTTTAGTAAGACATTGGATGAGCATATGATGCATATTCGTATGGTATTTAAGAAGTTGAGAGAAGAGAAATTGTTGATTAAATTGAAGAAGTGCAGTTTTGTGAAGAAAGAGTTAGTGTATTTGGGATTTGTAGTTTCAGCAGAAGGTCTAAAAATGGACCCAGAGAAGGTACAGGCTATCCTTGAATGGCCTACTCCAAGGAGTGCTACTGAGGTAAGATCTTTTCATGGTCTAGCTAGCTTTTACAGAAAGTTTATCAAAAATTTTAGCAGTATTTGTGGACCCTTGATTGAAACAATGAGAGGGGATAGAAAAGAGTTTAAGTGGACTAAAGGAGCAAAAAAGAGTTTTCAATTATTGAAACAAAAAGTTACAGAACAACCTGTTTTAGCACTTCCAGATTTCAATAAGGTGTTTCAAGTAGATTGTGATGCTAGTGGTACTGCAATAGGAGCTGTTATGAGCCAAGAAGGTAAACCTGTTGCTTATTTCAGTGAGAAGTTAAATGATGCCAAGAGGAAATATTCTGTTTATGATCAAGAATTTTATGCTATAGTTCAGGCATTAAAGAAGTGGAGACATTATCTACTTCCTAAGGAGTTTGTTTTGTATACTGATCATCAAGCTTTGCAATATTTGAATAGTCAAGGAAAATTGAATCAAAGACATTTGAAATGGGTCGAGTTTTTGCAGAGTTATACATTTGTTTTGAAACATAGGAGTGGAAAGTCTAATAGGGTTGCAGATGCTCTTAGCAGAAGGCAACTATTGCTGACAGAAATGCAGATTGAAGTGGTTGGGTTCAAGGAACTCAAGAATTTATATCCAGAGGATCTTGATTTTGGTGAAACTTGGAAAGCTTGTACAGAACCTGTTACTCTAGACAAGACGAAATGGTTGGATTTCATCATCCAGGATGATATGCTATTCAGAGGGAGTCAGTTGTGCATTCCACGAAGTTCTATGAGGGAGAATCTCATCAAGGAGAAGCATAGCGGAGGATTGGCTGGACATTTTGGTCACGACAAAACCCTTGGTTTTGTTAGTGAGAATTATTATTGGCCACAGTTGCAGCAAGATGTGAAGAAGTTTGTACAGAGTTGCAAAGTATGTCAGATGGCAAAAGGAGTGAAGCAGAATACAAAGTTGTATCAGCCATTATCTGTACCAGAGAAGCCTTGGGAGGATATCAGCATGGACTTTATTCTTGATTTACCGAGGACACAGCGGGGACACGATTCAATTTTTGTGGTAGTTGATAGATTTTCAAAGATGGCACATTTTATTCCCTGCAAGAAGACTAATGATGCTGTTCATGTAGCAGAATTATTTTTCAGAGAAGTAGTGAGACTTCATGGTTTGCCAAAGACCATAGTTTCAGATTGGGACACTAAGTTTGTTGGATATTTTTGGCGTACATTGTGGAAGAAGTTGAAGACAGATTTGAAGTTTAGTTCATCACATCATCCACAGACTGATGGACAGACAGAGGTGGTGAATAGGAGCTTGGGAAATTTGCTGAGATGTTTGGTTGGAGATAAGCCAACAGGATGGGATTTGATTTTATCACAGGTGAAATTTGCATACAATAATTCTGTCAATAGAAGCACTGGTAAATCACCATTCCCGATTGTATATGGAAGTAGTCCAAGAAATGCATCTGAATTGAGGAAGATAGATAAAGGAGAAATAAGTAGTGCTGAAGCTGAGGATTTTGCAGAACACTTGAAGAACATCCATGAGGAGGTGAGGAAGCATATTACCAAGATGAATGCATAGTATAAGGCTAAGGCAGATGAGAAAAGGAGGTATAAGGAATTTCAAGTTGGTGATGAAGTCATGGTTCATTTGCAGAAGGAGTGGTTTCCAGTTGGTACATATAACAAGCTGAAAATGAAGAAGTTTGGACCATGTAGGATACTGAAGAAACATGATTCAGGAAATGCATATGAGGTAGAATTACCTACTGAGCTAAATATTTCGCCAGTGTTTAAGATTTCAGATCTGACAGAGTATCATGAAGGATGTGTTGAAGATGAGATCACAGCAGCACAGTGGAGTATTCCAGCAACTAGTTTAGACACTAAGGAGATCGAAGATATACTGGACAGTCGTGTTGGCAGAAGCACAAGGAACATGACATATGAAGAATATCTGGTCAAATGGAAATGACGACCTATTGAAGATTCATCATGGCTGACAAAGGAGGAGGTTAGCCGTCTTAGTTTTCCTCTGCACACCTGAGTCGTGACAGGGTCACTTCTCAAATTACACCGGGTGTCTGATGCAGGAGCATCCTGGGTGTAAGAGCAATCTTGCATCACCCAAAAATATTTCTATTTTTGTATTCAATAAGGGCTATTTTGTGCAGAGCTGCTATTTATAGAAAGTTACTATTTTTGGTAATTTTTGTATGTGCTCAGAATGATCTTATTTCTTTCTTGGAGGTTCATTTTGGTCATATAAGTTTGCCAGTAAAGTTTCATTGCCAGATCAAGTGTATATTGAAAGATATTGAAGATTTTCTGTATTGGCAGCAGGGTACAGAAACTTTGAACTCAGTTTTGAAGGCTTTAGAGGCCCCGGATGAGGTCAAAAATTTGGGTGACGGGCGCTTTCGCCGGTCAAGCCTGTAGAGCGCATCGTGGCATTTCCGAAATGGGGTTATAATAGCCGAGCGGGTCAACTGGTGATGACTTATGGTCTTCAAAAGTTGGGCCACCTGAAATGGCGAAAAATAATTTTCTTCAAAATTTCTGTTCGGGTTTCAAAGGTTATCTTGAGCCGACTATGATGTAATAAAATGTAAAATAAAATAATTCTAAGTTGGTCAGCCTTATTGGCTAAAATTCTTGAACCTTCCTAGGCGGTGGAAAATTGCCTATATAAGGAAGGCTGTATTATTGTCTTAGGCAGTTCAGAATAGTTCTGGGTAGTAGATCTGGGTATTGATTCGAGGATTTGTCCTAAAGAATATTGTAAGGGAATGCCCATGTGGCTTTGCATATTGTAATTCTGAAAGTTTGTAATTCCACATTTGTGGAGATAATAAGAAGTCAATTTTTTATTCTTGCATATTATTGTTGTTGTTTCTCTATTTCTGTTATGTGTTTGTGGCATTAAGGGGAACACCCTTCATCAGTTGGTATCAGAGCAGGAGTTCTTGAGTGTGTAAACAGATCGCCGACTGTGAGGCAGTTTGCACCAGGACCGTGGCTAGGGTTTCAGCGCGCATCGCGAAAATACCTCCACGAAGGGAACGTGGAAGAAGAGCTGGTGTTGTAACACCTGAGGTTAGAGAGCTGCAGAGACAAGTGCGAGCATTACAAGAAGAGATTCGTAGAGGAATGAATCTTAATGTCAGAGACGAAAGCGAGGATGAAGCCGAAGAAGAATATCAAGAAGGAGAAGCTGAAATTGTGAAGCAAGAGGAAGAAAGACTTTTTCGGGCGATTTTCAAGATTGGGAAAAGACCTAAGATTGAGGTTCCTACATTTTCTGGAAATCTTAACCCAAAGGAATTGATCGACTGGATCAATGAATGTGATGAATATTTTGAGTATGAAGATGTTGAGGATCTTGATAGGGTCAAATTTGTGAAGGCCAGACTGAAAGGTCATGTGAAAATTTGGTGGCAAGAAATTCAATTGGAGGGAAATAGAAGAGGGAAAGATAAAATCACAAGATGGGATCGGATGGTGGATAAATTGAAGTGAAAGTTCATTCCTGTTGATTATGAGCTTGATCTACTAAAGAAAATGCAAAGTTTGAAGCAAGCAGGAAGATCTGTTCAGGAGTATACAGAGGAGTTCTATCGACTCCTCATCAGAATAGGCCATGCAGAAGCTGATAAGGAGAAAGTTGCCCGATACCTTAATGGGTTAAGGCCAAGCATTCAGAAGGAGTTGAATCTGGTTCGAATGAGCAGTATTGAGGAGGCATACCAATTTGTCCTAAAAGTGGAGGAAAAGCTGAACAAGAAGTTCGAGAGCAGACAAAACGGAAGAGGTCGCGGTGGACGATCTGGTGGAGGGTCATATGGTGGCTGAAATGAAGATCTGAAAAAGAATGATGAGGCTAGTAGCAGTCAGGATCAGCGTGGAAATAATTCCAATCACTTCCAGGATCAGAATAATAGAGATCAGAGAGGAAGAGGAAGAGGACAAGGATCTGGAAGAGGAGGCTTTCATGGAACATGTTTTCACTGTGGAGAAGAAGGTCATAGGGCATTTGAATGTCCTCAGCACCAAGGCAGAACAGACAGAAGAAATAAAGGCCAGGCTAGAGTTGCACAGGTAAATGAAGATGCCAGATCATCAAATTCTGAAGATGCTGAAAGAGGAGAAACGTTGATTAACAGAAGAGTCCTGTTGAGTGGTGAGAATGAACCTGAGCAAAGGAGGAGCCTATTTCGCATCAGGTGCAAGTGTGAAGGTAAATGTTGTGATGTGATCATTGATAGTGGAAGCACTGACAATTTGGTGTCAGAAGAGATGGTGACAAAGTTGAAGCTCAAGAGACAGAAACACCCACATCCATATCGGATTGCTTGGGTACAAGATGACCACAAGGTCATGGTCAATGAACAATGCCTGGTGAAGTTCAAGATTGGCGGATACCAAGATGAGGTATTGTGTGATATCATATCTATGGATGCATGTCATATGTTGTTGGGTAGACCATGGCAGTTTGACAGATGTGTTGTACATGATGGTCGTGCGAATACCTATACCCTGACAAAGGATGGAGTGCGGCATAAGCTAAAACCATTGAAGGAGACTGAAGAAAAGGTATGTGGTAATGCAAGGATAACTTTTGTTGATGGAAGAAATTTCCTAGATGGTATGAGGCATGAGCATGTATGTTTTGCTTTAATTCCAAAAGCTGGTAAAGAGAAAGTAGAAGATGTTCCTGTAGAAGTTGCAGATTTGTTGAATGAGTTTCAGGATATTGTATCTGATAACGTGCCTGATGAATTACCACAAGTCAGGAAGATCAGTTATCAGATGGACTTGATCCCAGGAGCGAGTTTGCCGAATAAGGCAGCACACAGAATGACACCTGCAGAAAGTGAGGAGTTGAACAGACAAGTACATGAACTGTTACAGAAAGGATTGATCCGTGAGAGTCTGAGTCCCTCTGCTGTACTAGCGGTATTAGCACCAAAGAAGAATGGAGAATGGAGGATGTGTACAGATTCCAGAGCAATAAACAAGATCACAATCAAGTATAGGTTTCCATTGCCATGAATGGATGATATTATAGACTGTTTGAGTGGAGCTGTATATTTCTCAAAGATAGATCTGAAGAGTGGATATTACTAGATTCGGATCAGAGAAGGAGATGAATGGAAGACTACCTTCAAGACAAAGGAAGGACTATATGAGTGGTTAGTCATGCTTTTTGGCTAACCAATGCACCGAGCACTTTCATGCGGCTCATGAACGAGGTTCTGAAAGAATTTTTGGGTAAGTTTGTCATTGTTTACCTAGATGATATTTTGAACTTTAGTAAGACATTGGATGAGCATATGATGCATATTTGTATGGTATTTGAGAAGTTGAGAGAAGAGAAATTGTTGATTAATTTGAAGAAGTGCAGTTTTGTGAAGAAAGAGTTAGTGTATTTGGGATTTGTAGTTTCAGCAGAAGGTCTAAAAATGGACCCAGAGAAGGTACAGGCTATCCTTGAATGGCCTACTCCAAGGAGTGCTACTGAGGTAAGATTTTTTCATGGTCTAGCTAGCTTTTACAGAAAGTTTATCAAAAATTTTAGCAGTATTTGTGGACCATTGACTGAAACAATGAGAGGGGATAGAAAAGAGTTTAAGTGGACTAAAGAAGCAGAAAAGAGTTTTCAATTATTGAAACAAAAAGTTACAGAACAACTTGTTTTAGCACTTTCAGATTTCAATAAGGTGTTTCAAGTAGATTGTGATGCTAGTGGTACTGCAATAGGAGCTGTTATGAGCCAAGAAGGTAAACCTGTTGATTATTTCAGTGAGAAGTTAAATGATGCCAAGAGGAAATATTCTGTTTATGATCAAGAATTTTATGCTATAGTTCAAGCATTAAAGAAGTGGAGACATTATCTACTTCCTAAAGAGTTTGTTTTGTATATTGATCATCAAGCTTTGCAATATTTGAATAGTCAAGGAAAATTGAATCAAAGGCATTTGAAATGGGTCGAGTTTTTGCAGAGTTATACATTTGTTTTGAAACACAGGAGTGGAAAGTCTAATAGGGTTGCAGATGCTCTTAGCAGAAGGCAACTATTACTGACAGAAATGCAGATTGAAGTGGTTGGGTTCAAGGAACTCAATAATTTATATCCAGAGGATCCTGATTTTGGTGAAGCTTAGAAAGCTTGTACAGAACCTGTTACTCTAGACAGGACGAAATGGTTGGATTTCATCATCCAGGATGATATGCTATTCAGAGGGAGTCAGTTGTGCATTCCACGAAGTTCTATGATGGAGAATCTCATCAAGGAGAAGCATAGCGGAGGATTGGCTGGACATTTTGGTCACGACAAAACCATTGGTTTGGTTAGTGAGAATTATTATTGGCCACAGTTGCAGCAAGATGTGAAGAAGTTTGTACAGAGTTGCAGAGTATGTCATATGGAAAAAGGAGTGAAGCAGAATACTGGATTGTATCAGCCATTATCTGTACCAGAGAAGCCTTGGGAGGATATCAGCATGGACTTTGTTCTTAATTTACCGAGGACACAGCGGGGACACGATTCAATTTTTGTGGTAGTTGATAGATTTTCAAAGATGGCACATTTTATTCCCTGCAAAAAGACTAATGATGCTGTTCATGTAGCAGAATTATTTTTCAGAGAAGTAGTGAGACTTTATGGTTTGCCAAAGACCATAGTTTCAGATCGGGAAACTAAGTTTGTTAAATATTTCTGGCGTACATTGTAGAAGAAGTTTAAGACAGATTTGAAGTTTAGTTCATCACATCATCCATAGACTGATGGACAGACAGAGGTGGTGAATAGGAGCTTGGGAAATTTACTGAGATGTTTGGTTGGAGATAAGCCAACAGGATGGGATTTGATTTTATCATAGGCGAAATTTGCATACAATAATTTTGTCAATAGAAGCACTGGTAAATCACCATTCCAGATTGTATATGGAAGTAGTCCAAGAAATGCAACTGAATTGAGGAAGATAGATAAAGGAGAAATAAGTAGTGCTGAAGCTGAGGATTTTGTAGAACACTTGAAGAATATCCATGAGGAGGTGAGAAAGCATATTACCAAGATGAATGCATAGTATAAGGCTAAGGCAGATGAGAAAAAGAGGTATAAAGAATTTCAGGTTGGTGATGAAGTCATGGTTCATTTGCGGAAGGAGCGGTTTCCAGTTGGTACATATAACAAGCTGAAAATGAAGAAGTTTGGACCATGTAGGATACTGAAGAAACATGATTCAGGAAATGCATATGAGGTAGAATTACCTACTGAGCTAAATATTTCTCCAGTGTTTAACATTTCAGATCTGACATAGTATCATGAAGGAGGTGTTGAAGATGAGATCACAGCAGCACAGTGGAGTATTCCAGCAACTAGTTTAGACACTAAGGAGATCGAAGATATACTAGACAGTCGTGTTGGCAGAAGCACAAGGAACATGACATATGAAGAATATCTGGTCAAATGGAAAGGATGACCTATTGAAGATTCATCATGGCTGACAAAAGAGGAGGTTAGCCGTCTTGGTTTTCCTCTGCACACCTGAGTCGTGACAGGGTCACTTCTCAAATTAACCTGGGTGTCTGATGCAGGAGCATCCTGGGTGTAAGAGCAATCTTGCATCACCCAAAAATATTTTTATTTTTGTATTCAATAAGGGCTATTTTGTGCAGAGCTACTATTTATAAAACGTTACTATTTTTTGTCATTTTCGTATGTGCTCAGAATGATCTTATTTCTTTCTTGGAGGTTCATTTTGGTCATATAAGTCTACCAATAAAGTTTCATTGCCAGATCAAGTGTATATTGGAAGATATTGAAGATTTTCGGTATTGGTAGCAGGGTACAGAAATTTTGAACTCAGTTTTGAAGGCTTTAGAGGCCCCGGATGAGGTCAAAAATTTGGTTGACAGGCGCTTGCACGGGTCAAGCTGTAGAGCGCTTCGTGGCGTTTCTAAAATGGGGTTATAATAGCCGAGCGGGTCAACTGGTGATGACTTATGGTATTCGGAAGTTGGGCCACCTGAAATGGCAGAAAATAATTTATTTCAAAATTTATGTTCGGGTTTCAAAGGTTATCTTGAGCCGACTATGATGTAATAAAATGTAAAATAAAATAATTCTAAGTTGGTCGGCCTTATTGGCTAAAATTCTGAAACCTTCCCAGGCGGTGGAAAATTGCCTATATAAGGAAGGCTGTATTATTGTCTTAGGCAGTTCAGAATAGTTCTAGGTAGTAGATCTGGGTATTGATTCAAGGCTTTGTCCTAAAGAATATTGTAAGGGAATGCCCATGTGGCTTTGCATATTGTAATTCTGAAAGTTTGTGATTCTACATTTGTGGAGATAATAAGAAGCCAATTTTCTGTTCTTGCATATTATTGTTGTTGTTTCTCTATTTCTGTTATGTGTTTGTGGCATTAAGGGGAGCACCCTTCATCAGGTGGTATCAGAGCAGAAGTTCTTGAGTGTGTAAAAAGATCGTCGACTATGAGGTAGTTTGCACCAGGACCGTGGCTAGGGTTTCAGCGCGCATCGCGAAAATGCCTCCACGAATGGAACGTGGGGGAAGAGCTGGTGTTGTAACACCTAACGTTAGAGAGCTGTAGAGACAAGTGCGAGCATTACAAGAAGAGATTCGTAGAGGAATGAATCTTAATGTCAGAGACGAAAGTGAGGATGAAGCCGAAGAAGAATATCAATAAGGAGAAGCTGAAATTGTGAACCAGGAGGAAGAAAGATTTTTTCGGGCGATTTCTAAGATTGGGAAAAGACCTAAGATTGAGGTTCCTCCATTTTTTGGAAATCTTAACCCAGAGGAATTGATCGACTGGATCAATGAATGTGATGAATATTTTGAGTATGAAGATGTTGAGGATCCTGATAGGGTCAAATTTGCGAAGGCCAGACTGAAAGGTTATGCAAAAATCTGGTGGCAAGAAATTCAATCGGAGCGAAATAGAAGAGGGAAAGATAAAATCATAAGATGGGATCGGATGGTGGATATATTGAAGCGACAGTTCATTCCTGTTGATTATGAGCTTGATCTACTAAAGAAAATGCAAAGTTTGAAGCAAGCAGGAAGATCTGTTCAGGAGTATACAAAGGAGTTCTATCGACTCCTCATTAGAACAGGCCATGCAGAAGCTGATAAGGAGAAAGTTGCCCGATACCTTAATGGGTTAAGGCCAAGCATTTAGGAGGAGTTGAATCTGGTTCGAATGAGCAGTATTGAGGAGGCATACCAATTTGCCCTAAAAGTGGAGGAAAAACTGAACAAGAAGTTCGAGAGCAGACAAAATGGAAGAGGTCACGGTGGACGATCTGGTGGAGGGTCATATGGTGGCCGAAATGAAGATCTGAAAAAGAAGGATGAGGCTAGTAGCAGTCAGGATCAGCGTGGAAATAATTTCAATCGCTTCCAGGATCAGAATAATAGAGATCAGAGAGGAAGAAGAAGAGGACAAGGATCTGGAAGAGGAGGCTTCCGTGGAACATGTTTTCACTGTGGAGAAGAAAGTCATAGGGCATTTGAATGTCCTCAGTGCCAAGGCAGAACAGACAGAAGAAATGAAGGCCAGGCCAGAGTTGCACATGTAGATGAAGATGCCAGATCATCAAATTCTGAAGATGCTGAAAGATGAGAAACGTTGATTAACAGAAGAGTCCTGTTGAGTGGTGAGAATGAACTTGAGCAAAGGAGGAGCCTGTTTCGCACCAGATGCAAGTGTGAAGGTAAATGTTGTGATGTGATCATTGATAGTGGAAGCACTGACAATTTGGTGTCAGAAGAGATGGTGACAAAGTTGAAGCTTAAGAGACAGAAACACCCACATCCATATCGGATTGCCTGGGTACAGGATGACCACAAGGTCATGGTCAATGAACAATGCCTGGTGAAGTTCAAGATTGGCGGATACCAAGATGAGGTATTGTGTGATATCATAGCTATGGATGCATGTCATATGTTGTTGGGTAGACCATGGCAGTTTGACAGATGTGCTGTACATGATGGTCGTGCGAATACCTATTCCCTGACAAAGGATGGAGTGCGGCATAAGCTAAAACCATTGAAAGAGACTGAAGAAAAGGTATGTGGTAATGCAAGGATAACTTTTGTTGATGGAAGAAATTTCCTAGATGGTATGAGGCATGAGCATGTATGTTTTGCTTTAATTCCAAAAGCTGGTAAAGAGAAAGTAGAAGATGTTCATGTAGAAGTTGCAGATTTGTTGAATGAGTTTCAGGATATTGTATCCGATAACGTGCCTGATGGATTACCACCGGTCAGGAAGATCAGTCATCAGATGGACTTGATCCCAGGAGGGAGTTTGCTGAATAAGGCAGCACAGAGAATGACACCTGCAGAAAGTGAGGAGTTGAACAGACAAGTACATGAACTGTTACAGAAAGGATTGATCTGTGAGAGTCTAAATCCCTGTGCTGTACCAGCGGTATTAGCACCAAAGAAGAATGGAGAATGGAATATGTGTACAGATTTCAGAGCAATAAACAAGATCACAATCAAGTATAGGTTTTCATTGCTACGAATGGATGATATTATGGACTGTTTGAGTGGAGCTGTGTATTTCTCAAAGATAGATCTGAAGAGTGGATATCACCAGATTCGGATCAGAGAAGTAGATGAATGGAAGACTGCCTTCAAGACAAAGGAAGGACTATATGAGTGGTTAGTCATGCCTTTTGGGCTAACCAATGCACCGAGCACTTTCATTCGGCTCATGAACGAGGTTCTGAAAGAATTTTTGGGTAAGTTTGTCATTGTTTACCTAGATGATATTTTAATCTTTACTAAGACATTGGATGAGCATATGATGCATATTCGTATGGTATTTGAGAAGTTGAGAGAAGAGAAATTGTTGATTAATTTGAAGAAGTGCAGTTTTGTGAAGAAAGAGTTAGTGTATTTGGGATTTGTAGTTTCAGCAGAAGGTCTAAAAATGGACCCAGAGAAGGTACAGGCTATCTTTGAATGGCCTACTCCAAGGAGTGCTACTGAGGTAAGATCTTTTCATGGTCTAGCTAGCTTTTACAGAAAGTTTATCAAAAATTTTAGCAGTATTTGTGGACCCTTGATTGAAACAATGAGAGGGGATAGAAAAGAGTTTAAGTGGACTAAAGGAGCAGAAAAGAGTTTTCAATTATTGAAACAAAAAGTTACAGAACAACCTGTTTTAGCACTTCCAGATTTCAATAAGGTGTTTCAAGTAGATTGTGATGCTAGTGGTACTGCAATAGGAGCTGTTATGAGCCAAGAAGGTAAACCTGTTGCTTATTTCAGTGAGAAGTTAAATGATGCCAAGAGGAAATATTCTGTTTATGATCAAGAATTTTATGCTATAGTTCAGGCATTAAAGAAAAGACATTATCTACTTCCTAAGGAGTTTGTTTTGTATACTGATCATCAAGCTTTGCAATATTTGAATAGTCAAGGAAAATTGAATCAAAGACATTTGAAATGGGTTGAGTTTTTACAGAGTTATACATTTGTTTTGAAACACAGGAGTGGAAAGTCTAATAGGGTTGCAGATGCTCTTAGCAGAAGGAAACTATTGCTGACAGAAATGCAGATTGAAGTGGTTGGGTTCAAGTAACTCAAGAATTTATATCCAGATGATCTTGATTTTGGTGAAGCTTGGAAAGCTTGTACAGAACCTGTTACTCTAGACAGGACGAAATGGTTGGATTTCATCATCCCAGATGATATGCTATTCAGAGGGAGTCAGTTGTACATTCCACGAAGTTCTATGAGGGAGAATCTCATCAAAGAGAAGCATAGCAGAGGATTGGCTGGACATTTTGGTCGCGACAAAACCATTGGTTTGGTTAGTGAGAGTTATTATTGGCCACAGTTGTAGCAAGATGTGAAAAAGTTTGTACAGAGTTGCAGAGTATGTCAGATGGCAAAAGGAGTGAAGCAGAATACAGTGTTGTATCAGCCATTATCTGTACCAGAGAAGCCTTGGGAGGATATCAGCATGGACTTTGTTCTTGGTTTACCGAGGACACAGCGGGGACACGATTCAATTTTTGTGGTAGTTGATAGATTTTCAAAGATGGCACATTTTATTCCCTGCAAGAAGACTAATGATGCTGTTCATGTAGCACAATTGTTTTTCAGAGAAGTAGTGAGACTTCATGGTTTGCCAAAGACCATAGTTTCAGATCGGGACACTAAGTTTGTTGGATATTTCTGGCATACATTCTGGAAGAAGTTGAAGATAGATTTGAAGTTTAGTTCATCACGTCATCCACAGACTGATGGACAGACAGAGGTGGTGAATAGGAGCTTGGAAAATTTGCTGAGATGTTTGGTTGGAGATAAGCCAACAGGATGGGATTTGATTTTATCACAGGCGAAATTTGCATACAATAATTCTGTCAATAGAAGCACTGGTAAATCACCATTCCAGATTGTATATGGAAGTAGTCCAAGAAATGCATCTGAATTGAGGAAGATAGATAAAAGAGAAATAAGTAGTGCTGAAGCTGAGGATTTTGCAGAACATTTGAAGAACATCCATGAGGAGGTGAGGAAGCATATTACCAAAATAAATGCACAGTATAAGGCTAAGGTAGATGAGAAAAGGAGGTATAAGAAATTTCAGGTTGGTGATGAAGTCATGGTTCATTTGCAGAAGGAGCGGTTTCCAGTTGGTACATATAACAAGCTGAAAATGAAGAAATTTGGACCATGTAGGATACTGAAGAAACATGATTCAAGAAATGCATATGAGGTAGAATTACCTACTGAGCTAAATATTTCACCAGTGCTTAACATTTCAGATCTGACAGAGTATCATGAAGGACGTGTTGAAGATGAGATCACAGTAGCACAGTGGAGTATTCCAACTAGTTTAGACACTAAGGAGATCGAAGATATACTAGACAGTCGTGTTGGCAGAAGCACAAGGAACATGACATATGAAGAATATCTGGTCAAATGGAAATGATGACCTATTGAAGATTCATCATGGCTGACAAAAGAGGAGGTTAGCCGTCTTGGTTTTCCTCTACACACCTGAGTCGTGACAGGGTCACTTCTCAAATTACCCCGGGTGTCTGATGTAGAGCATCCTGGGTGTAAGAGCAATTTTGCATCACCCAAAAATATTTCTATTTTTGTATTCAATAAGGGCTATTTTGTACAGAGCTGCTATTTATGGAAAGTTACTATTTTTGGTAATTTTCGTATGTGCTCAGAATGATCTTATTTCTTTCTTGGAGGTTCATTTTGGTCATATAAGTCTGCCAGTAAAGTTTCATTGCCAGATCAAGTGTATATTGGAAGATATTGAAGATTTTCGGTATTGGCAGCAGGGTACAGAAACTTTGAACTCAGTTTTGAAGGCTTTAGAGGCCCCGGATGAAGTCAAAAATTTGGGTGACGAGTGCTTGCGCAAGTCAATCCTGTAGAGCACTTTGTGGCATTTCCAAAATGGGGTTATAATAGCCGAGCGGGTCAATTGGTGATGACTTATGGTCTTCGGAAGTTGGGCCACCTGAAATGGCGGAAAATAATTTTCTTCAAAATTTTTGTTCGGGTTTCAAAGGTTATCTTGAGCCGACTATGATGTAATAAAATGTAAAATAAAATAATTCTAAGTTAGTCGGCCTTATTGGCTAAAATTCTGGAACCTTCCCAGGTGGTGGAAAATTGCCTATATAAGGAAGGCTATATTATTGTCTTAGGCAGTTCAGAATAGTTCTGGGTAGTAGATCTGGGTATTGATTCGAGGCTTTGTCCTAAAGAATATTGTAAGGGAATACCCATGTGGCTTTGCATATTATAATTCTGAAAGTTTGTAATTCCACATTTGTGGAGATAATAAGAAGCCAATTTTATGTTCTTGCATATTATTGTTGTTGTTTCTCTATTTCTGTTATGTGTTTGTGGCATTAAGGGGAGCACCCTTCATCAGGTGGTATCAGAGCAAGAGTTCTTGAGTGTGTAGACAGATCGCCGACTGTGAGGCAGTTTTCACCAGGACCGTGGCTAGGGTTTCAGCGCGCATCGTCAAAATGCCTCCACGAAGGGAACGTGGCGGAAGAGCTGGTGTTGTAACACTTGAGGTTAGAGAGCTGCAGAGACAAGTGCGAGCATTACAAGAAGAGATTTGTAGAGGAATGAATCTTAATGTCAGAGATGAAAGCGAGGATGAAGCCGAAGAAGAATATCAAGAAGGAGAAGTTGAAATTGTGAACCAAGAGGAAGAAAGACTTTTTCAGGCGATTTCCAAAATTGGGAAAAGACCTAAGATTGAGATTTCTACATTTTCTGGAAATCTTAACCCAGAGGAATTGATCGACTAGATCAATGAATGTGAGGAATATTTTGAGTATGAAGATGTTGAGGATCTTGATAGGGTCAAATTTGTGAAGGCCAGACTGAAAGGTCATGCGAAAATCTGGTGGCAAGAAATTCAATTGGAGGGAAATAGAAGAGGGAAAGATAAAATTAGAAGATGGGATCGGATGGTGGATAAATTGAAGCAACAGTTCATTCCTGTTGATTATGAGCTTGATCTACTAAAGAAAATGCAAAGTTTGAAGCAAGCAGGAAGATCTGTTCAGGAGTATACAGAGGACTTCTATCGACTCCTCATCAGAACAGGCCATGCAGAAGCTGATAAGGAGAAAGTTGCCCGATACCTTAATGGGTTAAGGCCAAGCATTCAGGAGGAGTTGAATCTGGTTCGAATGAGCAGTATTGAGGAGGCATACCAATTTGCCCTAAAAGTGGAGGAAATGCTGAACAAGAAGTTCGAGAGCAGATAAAACGGAAGAGGTCGCGGTGGACGATCTGGTGGACGGTCATATGGTGGCCGAAATGAAGATCTAAAAAAGAAGGATGAGGCTAGTAGCAGTCAGGATCAGTGTGGAAATAATTCCAATCGCTTACAGGATCAGAATAATAGAGATCAGAGAGGAAGACGAAGAGGACAAAGATCTGGAAGAGGAGGCTTCCGTGGAACATGTTTTCACTGTGGAGAAGAAGGTCATAGGGCATTTGAATGTCCTCAGGGCCAAGGCAGAACAGACAGAAGAAATAAAGGCCAGGCCAGAGTTGCACATGTAGATGAAGATGCCAGATCATCAAATTCTAAAGATGCTGAAAAAGGAGAAACGTTGATTAACAGAAGAGTCCTGTTGAGTGGTGAGAATGAACCTGAGCAAAGGAGGAGCCTGTTTCGCACCAGGTGCAAGTGTGAAGGTAAATGTTGTGATGTGATCATTGATAGTGGAAGCACTGACAATTTGGTGTCAGAAGAGATGGTGACAAAGTTGAAGCTCAAGAGACAGAAACACCCACATCCATATCGGATTGCCTGGGTACAGGATGACCACAAGGTCATGGTCAATGAACAATGCCTGGTGAAGTTCAAGATTGGCGGATACCAAGATGAGGTATTGTGTGATATCATATCTATGGATGCATGTCATATGTTGGTGGGTAGACCATGGCAATTTGACAGATGTGCTGTACATGATGGTCGTGCGAATACCTATTCCCTGACAAAGGATGGAGTGCGGCATAAGCTAAAACCATTGAAGGAGACTGAAGAAAAGGTATGTGGTAATGCAAGGATAACTTTTGTTGATGGAAGAAATTTCTTAGATGGTATGAGGCATGAGCATGTATGTTTTGCTTTAATTCCAAAAGCTGGTAAAGAGAAAGTAGAAGATGTTCCTGTAGAAGTTGCAGATTTGTTGAATGAGTTTCAGGATATTGTATCCGATAACATGCCTGATGGATTACCACCGGTCAGGAAGATCAGTCATCAAATGGACTTGATCCCAGGAGGGAGTTTTCTGAATAAGGCAGCACACAGAATGACACCTGCAGAAAGTGAGGAGTTGAACAGACAAGTACATGAACTATTACAGAAAAGATTGATCCGTGAGATTCTGAGTCCCTGTGCTGTACCAGCAGTATTAGCACCAAAGAAGAATGGAGAATGGAGGATGTGTATAGATTCCAGAGCAATAAACAAGATCACAATCAAGTATAGGTTTCCATTGCCACGAATGGATGATATTATGGACTGTTTGAGCGGAGCTGTCTATTTCTCAAAGATAGATCTGAAGAGGGGATATCACCAGATTCGAATCAGAGAAGCAGATGAATGGAAGACTGCCTTCAAGACAAAGGAAGGACTATATGAGTGGTTAGTCATGCCTTTTGGGCTAACCAATGCACCGAGCACTTTCATGCGGCTCATGGACAAGGTTCTGAAAGAATTTCTGGGTAAGTTTGTCATTGTTTACCTAGATGATATTTTGATCTTTAGTAAGACATTGGATGAGCATATGATGCATATTCGTATGGTATTTGAGAAGTTGAGAGAAGAGAAATTGTTGATTAATTTGAAGAAGTGCAGTTTTGTGAAGAAAGAGTTAGTGTATTTGGGATTTGTAGTTTTAGCAGAAGGTCTAAAAATGGACCCAGAGAAGGTACAGGCTATCCTTGAATGGCCTACTCCAAGGAGTGCTACTGAGGTAAGAACTTTTCATAGTCTAGCTAGCTTTTACAAAAAGTTTATCAAAAATTTTAGCAGTATTTGTGGACCCTTGACTGAAACAATGAGAGGGGATAGAAAAGAGTTTAAGTGGACTAAAGAAGCAGAAAAGAGTTTTCAATTATTGAAACAAAAAGTTACAGAACAACCTGTTTTAGCACTTCCAGATTTCAATAAGGTGTTTCAAGTAGATTGTGATGCTAGTGGTACTACAATAGGAGCTGTTATGAGCTAAGAAGGTAAACCTGTTGCTTATTTCAGTGAGAAGTTAAATGATGCCAAGAGGAAATATTCTATTTATGATCAAGAATTTTATGCTATAGTTCAGGCATTAAAGAAGTTGAGACGTTATCTACTTCCTAAAGAGTTTGTTTTGTATACTGATCATCAAGCTTTGCAATATTTGAATAGTCAAGGAAAATTGAATCAAAGGCATTTGAAATGGGTCGAGTTTTTGCAGAATTATATATTTATTTTGAAACACAGGAGTGGAAAGTCTAATAGGGTTGCAGATGCTCTTAGCAGAAGGCAACTATTGCTGACAGAAATGCAGATTGAAGTGGTTGGGTTCAAGGAACTCAAGAATTTATATCCAGAGGATCCTGATTTTGGTGAAGCTTGGAAAGCTTGTACAGAACCTGTTACTCTAGACAGGACGAAATGGTTGGATTTCATCATCCATGATGATATGCTATTCAGAGGGAGTCAGTTGTGCATTCCACGAAGTTCTATGAGGGAGAATCTCATCAAGGAGAAGCATAGCGGAGGATTGGCTGGACATTTTGGTCGCGAC
Organism: Chamaecyparis obtusa; assembly: GCA_027943335.1. Classification (NCBI taxonomy): domain Eukaryota; kingdom Viridiplantae; phylum Streptophyta; class Pinopsida; order Cupressales; family Cupressaceae; genus Chamaecyparis; species Chamaecyparis obtusa. The sequence continues at coordinate 2,159,006 of BSBK01000883.1, forward strand.
AAAACCCTTGGTTTGGTTAGTGAGAATTATTATTGGCCACAGTTGCAGCAAGATGTGAAGAAGTTTGTACAGAGTTGCAGAGTATGTCAGATGGCAAAAGGAGTGAAGCAGAATACAGGGTTGTATCAGCCATTATCTGTACCAGAGAAGCCTTGGGAGGATATCAGCATGGACTTTGTTCTTGGTTTACCGAGGACACAGCGGGGACACGATTCAATTTTTGTGGTAGTTGATAGATTTTCAAAGATGGCACATTTTATTCCCTGCAAGAAGACTAATGATGATGTTCATGTAGCAAAAAAAATTTTCAGAGAAATAGTGAGACTTCATGGTTTGCGAAAGACCATAGTTTCAGATCGGGACACTAAGTTTGTTGGATATTTCTGGCGTACATTGTGGAAGAAGTTGAAGACAGATTTGAAGTTTAGTTCATCACATCATCCACAGACTGATGGACAGATAGAGGTGGTGAATAGGAGCTTGGGAAATTTGCTGAGATGTTTGGTTGGAGATAAGCCAACAGGATGGGATGTGATTTTATCACAGGCGGAATTCGCATACAATAATTCTGTTAATAGAAGCACTGGTAAATCACCATTCCAGATTGTATATGGAAGTAGTCCAAGAAATGCATCTGAATTGAGGAAGATAGATAAAGGAGAAATAAGTAGTGCTGAAGCTGAGGATTTTGCAGAACACTTGAAGAACATCCATGAGGAGGTGAGGAAGCATATTACCAAGATGAATGCACAGTATAAGGCTAAGGCAGATGAGAAAAGGAGGTATAAGGAATTTCAGGTTGGTGATGAAGTCATGGTTCATTTGCGGAAGGAGCAGTTTCCAGTTGGTACATATAACAAGCTGAAAATGAAGAAGTTTGGACGATGTAGGATACTGAAGAAACATGATTCAGGAAATGCATATGAGGTAGAATTACCTACTGAGCTAAATATTTCTCCAGTGTTTAACATTTCATATCTGACAGAATATCATGAAGGAGGTGTTGAAGATGAGATCACAGCAGCACAGTGGAGTATTCCAGCAACTAGTTTAGACACTAAGGAGATCAAAGATATACTGGACAGTCGTGTTGGCAGAAGCACAAGGAACATGACATATGAAGAATATCTAGTCAAATGAAAAGGATGACCTATTGAAGATTCATCATGGCTGACAAAGGAGGAGGTTAGCCATCTTGGTTTTCCTCTGCACACCTGAGTTGTGACAGGGTCACTTCTCAAATTACCCCGGGTGTCTGATGCAGGAGCATCCTGGGTGTAAGAGCAATCTTGCATCACTCAAAAATATTTCTATTTTTGTATTCAATAAGGGCTATTTTGTGCAGAGCTGCTATTTATGGAAAGTTACTATTTTTGGTAATTTTCGTATGTGCTCAGAATGATCTTATTTCTTTCTTGGAGGTTCATTTTGGTCATATAAGTCTGCTAGTAAAGTTTCATTGCCAGATCAAGTGTATATTGGAAGATATTGAAGATTTTCGGTATTGGCAGCAGGGTACAGAAACTTTGAACTCAGTTTTGAAGGCTTTAGAGGCCCCGGATGAGGTCAAAAATTTGGGTGATGGGTGTTTGCGTTGGTTAAGCCTGTAGAGCACTTCGTGGCATTTCCGAAATGGGGTTATAATAGCCGATCGGGTCAACTGGTGATGACTTATGGTCTTCGAAAGTTGGGCCACCTGAAATGGCGGAAAATAATTTATTTCAAAATTTCTGTTCGGGTTTCAAAGGTTATCTTGAGCCGACTATGATGTAATAAAATGTAAAATAAAATAATTCTAAATTGGTCGGCCTTATTGGCTAAAATTCTGGAACCTTCCCAGGCGGTGGAAAATTGCCTATATAAGGAAGGCTGTATTATTGTCTTAGGCAGTTCAGAATAGTTCTGGGTAGTAGATCTGGGTATTTATTCGAGGCTTTGTCCTAAAGAATATTGTAAGGGAATGCCCATGTGGCTTTGCATATTGTAATTCTGAAAGTTTGTAATTCCACATTTGTGGAGATAATAAGAAGCCAATTTTCTGTTCTTGCATATTATTGTTGTTGTTTCTCTATTTCTGTTATGTGTTTGTGGCATTAAGGGGAGCACCCTTCATCATATTCAATATTTCTAAAGTTCTTCAAAAGTCTTAAACTCACCAAGACTCTTCACCAATACACCCCCCATCCCACCATCCACATCCATTCACTCATGTCAAGATCTTGTCCAAAATCATGTTGAATCCAAGAAAATGTAAGTCAATAACACCAAATATATCAATTAAACTCACAAGATCTTGACATGAGTGGATGGGTGTGGATGGTAGGATGGGGGGTGTATTGGTGTAGGGAACCTAGGCCATTCATTATATCTATTTTTTTTATATGGCCGTTGATGCCATTATTATCATGTAATTGCACTTCAAAGTTCAAAGATGTAAAATTGCATTTTTATGCAATTATGGCCTAAAGGGATTAATGAGGGTTTAGTAGAGGTTTAGGTAGTTTAGGGGATTAGGATAGGAACCTAAAAACTTTTGAAAGGTTAAAGATGATGCATTAAAGATTAAAGTGGTCAAAGTTGACAACTAGTTGTCAACTAGACAACAATGCAAACGAATAACTAACTATAACAGTCATATAACTGATTGTGTAGGTTAAGAAGAAGTTGAAAATTAGTTTGTAAGGGGATTTTGGTTGGTTTTGTATGTGATTTTTATGGGAGAGGAGTCTTAGAAGTTGTGGGGAGGTGTGTATGGTTGAAGAAGACAATGTAATGAACTACCAAGCAATACACTTTTAATTCTTTACAAACAGTCACTTCTCTGCTCGTGAAGACACAGTCTGGTGTTTATATTATTAAACTCTCTATTCAATGCAACATTGATAGGAAAATAATTCATTGATTGGTATTATAAGTTTTGATCATTCCATGTACTGATTATATTGTTTTGAAGTCTTAAAATCAAAGAATTTCAGTCCTTTTATTGGTTGTTCCTGTACAGTGCTTGGCGTGCAAACAATCTTTGTCTTGAAGAACCAATGATTTCCTAGGCTCTCCCACTTTTTGTGAATTTAATGTGACTTGTGGGAGAGGTCTTTCCTTGTATTACCTGGGCCTATAAGTGTTTATGCAGGGAAGGTGAAAGGAGGCAAGGAACAGTGACTGTCCTAGGTGAAAGACACAGGAAATGGTGCACTAGACAACACCAGTTATTGGCCTTGCCTTGTATTATTTGTCTTCCAACTTTTAAATTACATTTCTATTGCACTACTAATGTTGTTGAATATGAAACCTTCATTCCAAGTTTTAATTTAGTGTTAACAAGGGAAAATAGTAACTGCAACATCACTACCAAGATATTACAACAAACTAGCAATTTTTTTCAAGTATAGCTTACAAACATTAGAAGTCTTGTGAAGAGTCTTGGTTAGTTTAAGTGCCCTTTTTTCCATTTTCTGAATGAGCGATCAAATTTGGGGAAGAATCAATGTAGGCAAAGAGAAAGAGAACAAATGGTGCAGTATAATTTTAGGAACAAGTTGGCCCTTGGCCAAATCACTACTGCTCGCAATCTCATTGCCAAAGTGGCCAAAGACTATGTTAGGCTGATAAAATATGGGGATTCTCTTTACCACTGCAAGATCAGTAATTGTCTCAATAGGATTCATGTCGCAATGCCCAAGCTGCGAGATGGGAAAGAGAGGCCCCCTTGTAGGATTCATGTTGGAATTCCCAAGCAAGTTGCAATGACCAAGTAAGTTTGACAAGAACAAGGAATATGGCTTAAAAAGAATGGGAAGACATCTTTCTAGCCTGGGCCTCTAGATCATTCGACAATTAGCTTCATAATAAATGAAGTAGATGAGAGCTGAGCAATTGGCTTCCCAAGAAAAATCTCATAAATGAACTATGTGTACCCCAATTCATGTGCCCTCTATGTGTACCTAAATGATATATTTGAAACAAGGGTAAGGCTTAAAGAAGTTAATTTTGCATCACAGTCTGTAGTTGTTGCAACAGCAGAGCATCAGGTGCCACCTTTAGCACAATATGATCACTAGACAAGTCTGTATGTTTTATGAAGTTTGGTTGTTGTAGTTTCTATTCTTGTTTCCTTAGTACCTTTAGGGGTAAGTCATCTACTTCAAATTTGTACAATGACCATACTTCATAAAACATACAGACCTGTCTAGTGGTCATATTGTGTTGAAGGTGCCGCCTAATGCTTTGCTGCTGCAACAACTATAGACTGTGATGCAAAATTAACTTCTTTAAGCTTTACCTTTGTTTCAAATATATCATTTAGGTATGCATAGAGGGCACAAGAATTGAGGTACACATAGTTCATTTATGAGATTTTTCTTGGGAAGCTAATTGCTCAGCTCTCATCTACTTCATTTATTATGAAGCTAATTGTCGAAGGATCCAGGCCTAGGCTAGAAATATGTCTTCCCATTCTGTTGTGGATAGGTGTTTCATAAAACATACATACTTGTTGTACGTGCATTCTTGATTCAGAGTGGGAAAATATTATTTTGGATGAGAGGGAGAGAAGCCAAACACATAAAGAACATGCACATAAACACGACAGCTGAGAAAAATAAATGTAGATATCACAACAACTGAGAAACATAAATGTAGGCATCATGGTCACAAATTTTTGGAGACACAACATAATTGAATGGTATACCCAGACGATGCAACACAACTACTACTCCTTCGGTTCCAAGTTGACATTGCGGGATCCAAAAACCATAGATAAGGAATAAATTTAGAGAGTGGAGGAGGGCCGTAATGACCAAAATGATACAGGGTCCCTATATTATTTTGGTTGTTATGGCCCTCCTCCTCTGTTCTCTAAATTTATTCATTATCTATGGTTTTTGGATCTTGCAGTGTCGACTTGGAATTGGAGTAGTGGTTGCATTGCATTGTTTAGGTATACCACTCAATTATGTTGTGTTTCTAAAAAATTGTGACTATGATTCCTACATTTATGTTTCTCAGCTGTTATGTCCCAGGACCCCTTATGACCCTTTATGATCCCTAAGAATACATCTTAGAGGTCTTAAAATCTCGTAAATGATCATAAGAGGCTCCTAGGAGGGGCCATATGAGCTTCCGCCTTTACGTGGTTGGCCCTGTTAAGCAGAGAATGTTAAACTATTCTTGAAACAAAGAGAAGCTCAATAATTTAAGGATAATCTCTATAAAACCTTCACAAATATCCCTTCTTTGGCCTCCACTCATACCTCTTCTCAGAATTTAGAAACTTTGGATACTATTTCTCATCCATGCACGAAATGTGCTAGTGATCATTTGGTTAGTGCTTGATAACACATTTGACATCATACCTTTTTCTCCTTGCAAGTTTGGGATCATACAAGAGCATACTAGATCACACGAGCATACTAGATTTAATTCATAAATGCAAACTTCTAGAAAATAGAGTTGTTAATGTTTCACCTGCCTTTTTGAAAGTGTAAGCCCCAATGCTTGTATAAAAATCTCAATGATGATCAGAATCAATGATGGAGAGTTATCATGATGGCAATGGTTGGAGTACCTTGTATTCAATAGATGTTGGCAAGCGATCCTTCTTAGCTATTGTTGTTTTAGATTAAAATACATACCAACAACAACATCTAAGAAGGATCGCTTGCCAAAATTTATTTTGTATGTGAAATTTTGGGAGTTGCATCTGAAACTTATGCTAAATAATGTAAGTTGTAATTTTCAATTTTCATTACGATGTCTCTTTTTATTGTGTCAATTTTCAAATATATATATATATATATATATATATATATATATATATATATATATATATATATATATATATATATATATATATATATATATATATATATATATATATATATATATATATATATATATATTTTAAATAGTTAAATTAGACTTACTATCCAAATTGGACAAATTATTTTTGTTGTACATGGCACTTGGAGTCAAGTGTGTCTCTAAACATTGTGAGCTTTCCATATTCTTTAAGTGTTTTGTCACAATTATATTCATCAAAGATTGAATTAGGGATTAAGCATTTTCTATCACAATTTTATTTGTACATTGATGAGAATCAATGATGGAGAGTTTTTTAGATTATGAGAAGACGTATATGCAATGGAGGCCAGAAGGGATTTTTGTGGAGATTTTCTAGATGTGGAGATTTTCTAGAGTGGCTATATACATATGAGGGTTTCCAGATTAAGTACTAGTGCAAAGATGATGATTCAGTAACCTATGTCTATAAACCCTTCACAAATATCCCTTCTTTGGCCTCCACTCATACCTCTTCTCAGAATCTAGAAACTTTGGATACTATTTCTCATCCATGCATGCACGAAATGTGCTAGTGATTGAATACGAAGAACACTAGAAAAATTGAATCAGTAGAGGAGGAGAATGGCGAGGATATTGATGCTCCGCTTAGCCGTTACCTTAGAAAAATGAGAAAGAAACCAAAAAAGAAATGATTTTAATTAACATTTTTTGCTAATTAAAGAACATTGTCTTAATGGATGTAATTTTGTACTAGTAAATATTGATGAATGATGTGTTAATGAATTATTCATGAATATTGTGTGTTAATGAATTTTATGTGTTAATGAATTTTATCATGTGATTATAATGATTGAATGTTATTAGATGTTAATGGGGAATTTAGAGTGATGTTAGGGGGGGGAGGGGCCAAATGAGCTTCCACCTTCACGTGGTTGGACTTGTTAAGTAGAGAATATTAAACTATTCTCAAAACCAAGTGAAGCTCAAACTAAACCAATGACGTAGATTCAATGGTCAAAAACACCTACTTCTTATTCCATATTATTTCTCATTCACTTTAAGAAATATTTTACTTCTTAAACATGTTCTTCAACCAATCTGCATCACCATGTTCATCAAATTAGATTTATAGATAAAAGAGTGAATGGGGAATTTTTACAAAGTACTTACCTTTAAGCCTAAAAATCTAGATGAAAAAATTATTAGCTGCCTCTGAATGATTCATTCTCATGTTTCTTCCTACCCCTTTTACTTCCCTACTACCTTGTCTTAGGTAGCTTCCTTCTTATGAGTTTTTTAATTGATTATGAATGATGAAGTTTTATGGCTGCACTGTTATTGATAAGTTTTATTTAATGTGTTGTATAATGTGCAGGTGACAAGTTGATCTCACTCATTAAGGATAGAGATGCCCCATCTATATTTTCATTCATCACCTTCACATGTTAATATTGCATATAGGGAGTTAAAATTGTCTAAAAGTGTCACTCACTCTTGTCATGGATGTCCGCTCTTTATTCCTAGCATTTGGCTATCCTTGACTGTTATGATCTTGTTGATATCTATTTTTTTCACCATGACTACTCTCCTCTTAAACATATGTTTAGATCTATTTTTTGATAGAAATGAAAAGATCTCATATCTTTGAAATAGTGAGATTATCCCAAGGACAATGATGTCTAGTGTTAGAATAATGAACACCATGAATTGGTGAAAAACCCATTGAATGATTCTACTGTATGAAGAAAATTAATCTCTGTCTTAAAAAATGGGAGCTTAGAAAATAATCCTTATCTAAAGCATGAAGATCTTATAATAAAGGAAACCCCACCTCTTATCATGAAACTTGATGTTTCTCATATAAATCTTGATGTTTAGAACCATGATACCCACTTTTCTTTGATAAAACCCATTGTTCCACTTTTGAATACACTTCTTTATCATCCATCTGCTATTCTTAATGAGCAACTTTCTATTTATTGTTTTTTCTTGAATGAATGTCATTGCTTACTCATTATGGACTGCTATTTACTGATGAAAATCCTTTGTTCTTGTTTAGAAAATGCGTTTTCTACTTTAAAATGATGTATTAAACATAGCTTGTTGTTCATGAATTGCTTCACCGACATTTATGCTTTGATTGAAGGCGTTAAAGCTTAGGCACGATCATACATCCCTACTTCTTGAGAAGAATATTCAGCTCCAAAGGTAAAGGTTGTCCTTTGGTTCCTTGTCTTTGGATATGGGTCTCATAAGAAATTGTGCACATTATATATAATTTACTTTAATCAAGTTTTGGAGAAACCCATCTTGTGCTTTTTCTCTCTCTGCATTCTTCAGTTAACTGTGTTTCAAATAATTTTATCAACCATCTTGGAATGCTATTTTTGTTGTGTAGATTGATTCATTTGATTCTATAACACAATAACAAACATTCATTTTAACTATGTAGATGTTGTGTGTCAGGTATTTACTTTCAACTAATAAAAAGATATCCAACCATGACAAAGGTTAGTAACAATGTAAACCTTTTGTGAGTAGTTGTTTTATAATCTTTGCATGAATTTTTTTATACAGTTGATTTTATCATAGAACTAATTATTTTTCTCACCCATTAAAGGCTATGGGAAAGAAACCAAGACATTATCATTATGATTTGTTAGCAATATTTTTCATGCAACTCATAGATTTTTTCCCCATCAACATTTTTTACTCCATGATATGATGTGTGCATGTGTGCTAATTTAAAGTTTTAATTGTGTTTTTGTTCATCTTTAATGTTTAGTGTATCATTTTTTAGGGTTGTCTCTATTGAATAAAAACCACAAACTTTCTTAAGTATGCTCACCTCACAGGGTATTCTAAGCATGACTTGGTGATAAAATTTGAACTCCTCCTATTCCTTGTCCAACAAGTCTCAATACAGAAGATGAATGAGATAACTGGTGGCAATGATGGACCACGTTTGTTTGATTCTTCTCTTAATTCTTACGCCAAACTCAAATTAAGAAACAAAAATTCATGGATCAATTAAACTTTCTTCGAAGGCTGCAAAACATTAGTTTATTGCAATTTTTTCACTTAATGAGGATAAAATTCTAGTACTAGAAAATTTTCTATATATTTTGATTTGTTTTGAATTTCATATATTTAGATTTGAATTTTGTTTTGAACAAGTTATTATAACAAACTTATTCTTGCCATATCATAGTGGGGGCCTTCACCAAAAGGTGAGAGAAGGAAACTAGACATAGCAACTCTCCTAACAAAGATGATCCAACATGTCAAACAACAATCTACCTCAAGATGTAATAACTTCTTACTTCCAAAGCCCCCCTCAAGGACTCACCTTCTACGCTACCCCAAGTGCACCTAGTGCTTCCCAAACACCATATCTTCACCCAAGACTTCAACCTTATTTTCAACTTCATAAATCATCTCCTTATGGCCTATCTACCATGTTCCATCAACCAAATAAGTTTGGATAACCAATCCCTTACCCAACTCACACATTTAGCCCTTAAAGCTAGTAGCCCTTACCAATCATTAATTTGTCTTTTTCTCCAACATTCCCCAAACAACTAAGGAAAATAAAACATGATTTAGATACCATTTTGGGATCTTCAAAACCTCCCCAAGATTTAATATTGACTCCTTTGGATCATACCCAAGATCCAATACCCTTATAACCCCCAAACTATGCATAATTCTCCTCATTTACAAAGCAACCCCTAACTCCACTTACTTTCATGACTACAAAGGCTGAAATAGTCTTTCCTAGTGTTTCAAAACATGAGATTCTTGAATTTATAAGACTTTATCTCTTACCCATTTACCTAGCCACTAAACCCTCTATTTTAGGGTCACACCATGAGGGTTTGATAAAAAAGACTACTCCAATCCACTCCAGGCCAAACCAACTGCACAAACACTTCACTATGGACCCCTACATGAAGAATCCATCACCAAAACCTTCCATCTTTGAATCAATCCACTTCCCATTCGACTGGTGTCTATTCAGGGCATGTTCTCTATCAGCAACCACAACCACTTTGTGGTTCTTCAACTACATTCTCCAATCTCCTGAACAATATAGATATGAAACAAGGACTATCTTACATGATTGTACTCTCCCACCAAATATAGTAACCACAAAGGGTGGGAGAGTTACAATTTCATAAAGAAAACTTCAAATTACAAGACTGGCTATACACTACCAGACACTATCTCAAATGCACCACTCCAAAGTTCTTGAACTAAACCATGATAAAATGATAAAAATAATGCAAGGGAATGTGAAATACAACAAATGCAATATCCTAAATCATTCCTACACCAAGATCACACTCTAAACTAACATTAGAACTCATTGTTCTTGACTGTACCTGTGGAACAGAGAAAGGATTTGCAGAGAATAATTTAAGTTTTATTGATTTAAAACTTCTACAATGCTTTGTCTTCCATCACCCACTTTACATACTCAAATTACCTCATCAAGTGGAAGGAAGTTCTTGTTAAAATGTAATATTAGTATAAATAGTATAATATAATATAATATAATATAATATTAGTATATAATAGTATAGTATTATAAAATTACCTCATATAAATGTACTATAATATATTAATAGATTTGATAATATTTTTTTTAAAAAAATTGGATTTGGTGTCACTTTTTCAACGATCAAAGAATATACGTTCGATGAGAGTGCTATACAATCAACAAATATTCCGACCATAAATCGTCACTATTTTGACAACCACGTCGACTGAAATACCTTAATTTTGACCAACATTGGTCAAAGAGATAAAATGTATGCAGGATAATTCTTCCAGATTGAAGAGATTATTTCAACAGCGGATTAGTCGATACTTTGACGACTGTAGAGGTCGAATATTCGACAAACATAAAATGTGTTGAATAGTCAACAAATTTTTTTTGACAATAGTTATGGTCATTTGGTCGACCAATTGTCATCTAAAAATTGACTAATCATTGTCGAAAATCTAGCTAAAATTTACTAGTGATCTCCATCCACTTCAAAGGGAAAAGGGAAAGAATTTATTGAAAGTTCAAGTTCTTCAGAGGATTGGATTCTTGACTTGGGTACCACACATCATATGGGTGCTTCAAAGGGGCAATTTTTTTTATTGGATCCAAGGTACCTCACATCTTTGTAGGGAATGATACACAAGTGGAAGTTGAAGGGAAAGGACTAGTTGAGATGGAAAATGGAGAGTTCAAAGATGTTCTCTATGTTCCTAAACTTAGCACCAATCTCCTTTTAATTTACCAAATCAATCACTATGGAGGTGGACATAAAGTTGAGTTCCTTCTTGATTCAATCATGGTGCAAAATCTTAAGGATGATTCATTGATTGCAATGGGTAAAGATAATCATGACACAAGGCTTTATTCTTTCTCCCACTTTGTGCCTAAGTCTCATTCACATGCCTTTTTGACTCATACACAATCACAAAGTAAATTATGGCATGAGAGGTTTGGACATCTTGATTTTTGCTAAGTAACTCAAAACAAATGGTCAAATTTCTACCTACAATCAACTTTTCTAAGGGTGAATGTTCAACTTGTTCAATGGATATGCATCTTTAAGAGAAGTTTAAAAAAGGAAATTATTGGAGAGCATCAGTTGTTCTAGAGTTGGTTCACACTGTACTAGCAGGCCCCTTTCTAGTGACATCAGTCAACAAGGGTCATTATGTCCTTACTTTCATTGATGGCTTTTCCCGCTACACATGGGTCTACTTTCTTGGTCACAAGAATGAAGTGTTTGATAAATTTCTAACCTTCAAGAGTCATGTTGAGAAGCCATCAAGTAAATCCATCAAGGCTCTTCATGTAGACAGTGAAAGAGGATATGTGAACTCAAGACCTAGAGACTTTTGTGAACTTGAGGGTATTGATCTTCAGAATCTAGTTGGATTTTATGTGTATATGCTTAACACCTTCATAAAATTAGGATATTTAACTATCAAATCAAAGTAAATACAATATAAATTTAACTAAGAATTGAAACTAAAATCCATAACATCTCATGGTTCTCTAATAAGATGTGGTAAGTGAAGGTCTCAGCTCAATCTCCACTAGTGACACTTCTAAAATGAGAAAATATGATGCTACAATGCTTAATCTGGCTCACTAACTCTCAAATTGATACAAAGATAATTCAAATGCTCTCAAATGCTCTTGATTGCTATGAAATTGTCTATAATAAGGATGCTTTGCAAATGAATTTCTAAGATGATTATTGCTCTCAAAATGCCTCATACTTATAGTAAATTCTCAAGGGTAGGGGGTAGAGTGAATTAACCATGATTTACCTTTGGTTGAGTCAAAAACTTTGCAATGTTCATAAATGGGGGGACAATTTAAATGTTTGTCTCAAAGCTTTGGACAAAAGGACAAAATTGAGTGGATGAGATTGAAACTTTAAAATGAGTGATCAAGATTCATTTCTTTTGAGTGATTTGTGTCTCCTTGTCCTCAATTTTCATTGGTTGCTCAACTTTGTTGAAAGATATTAGAATTTATTAAATTCAATTAATTAATTAAATTTAGCCATGTAAGGAATAGGTTTGTTTTGATTTTTTATTTAACAACTATACAATTAATTGATTAAAATAAATTATGTAGTGCTTTTCACCCCTTTAAGCTTTGATTTAATTATTTAACATCAATATTTAATTTTTTTCCTTTGGTTTTATTGATTTTGTCCAATTTTATTTAATAAATGTCCATTTTGATGAGAATTAGTGCATTTTGATAATTTTGAGCCATTTTATTGATTTAAAAGCACATGTCCATTTTTTAGTGTCTACAAATGCCCCTATTTGAATTGATGTGCGAAGAACATTGATTCAAAGATTCTTTTAGTCTTGATCGCTTTTAGGTCCTGATTTACTGATTTTCTGATTTACCACTGATATGAATTTTTTTTTGATATGATGCCTAATATGATATGCCTCTAATCTATTTCGATAAAATGATATGCCACTGATAATAATTCCAAAAATTTTGATGCCCCAGATTCACTTGATGTTTGATGCCAATTTGATACTCTGATGCCCCCTCAGAAATAAAACATATTGACTGCTTGATTTGAAAATTTGTTTCATTGATTTATGATATTTGTAAGAATTTGAAAATAGCAAATATTGAACCAAGATCAAGAGGTTGAAGAAAAGCACAAGAGAGAGAAAATATGAATGCAAGGATGGATTGAATAGATCCAATGAATTAATGATCTTCAATATGATGATTGATTATGTAATAGGCCTCCTTATATAGGAAAGGCAATATGAGAGAATGATAAGGAGCTGATAAGCTATCACCTATGCTAGGTGTAATCACATGTCCACCAAATTTGGATCATCCTCCAATATGCAATAAAGTATGTGCATTGGATTAGGATGATAATGTGATAACAACACAAAAGGTGGATCTCACACACAACGAGGTATGTGATGACAACTATCACACCAAAAGTAGAATTTCTCCTACACCATGTGCTTAATAGATGTGCACACTCCTAGGTGTCTCAATCACAACTTACTATGCAATGCATTAACCTAAGTAAGATTAAGTAAAGTGTAATTATGAATAATTAATTACACCAACAGCCCCCCTTAAGTGCAACCTAGGGGAATGCACTTAAACTCACAATGCAAGATGGGTCCCGACAACTAGGCCATGTTAGGTACCCATGTACAAGATACATGAAATGCAAAACTCTCATAAAGTGGAGAAAGAGGGAAAACCTCATGGGAAAAACCCTCCCCCAAAAAGAGAGAAGAAAACAAGATGCATGGATGGAGTACTCAAGACCCCCCAATAACTACATACATCATGTATATAAAAAGAAGTATCCCCCCATAAGAAGGATAGTTGGAGACATGATATCCCCCCCATAATGTAGAAGCTCCCATGTTGATGAAGAGTACCTGCAAACAATAGTGCAACCAATGCTTACAAGAAACATGTCTCCCCTTAGGAAGAAATAGATACATCAAATGATGAAGAAGCCAATCCATGTGCAAATGGAATGAGGAAGAAGATGTAGGTCTCCATGGATGAATCTCTGAAGACTTATTAGGAATCTCCAAGCTCAAAGAATCTATCACCTCATGTGAAAAATCAAATGAAGAAGGAGAAAATTCAAGTACACCAATCTCCAAAGAAGGTGAAGAAGTATCCCCATCTATGATGAAACTATCATCAAGGGAAAGAGAAACCCCCTCATGTATGTCTTCCAAATTTGCATCATGAGAATCAACAAATGTTGAAGATGCATCCAAGTAGTCATCACATTTTGCAAGATCTGAAACACTATGATCATCCTGCTGAATAGTAGAGCCCATGTCTGAAGAAGCAGGAGATGGAGGAGTAGGAAGATCAACACTTGTCTCAACAAAAAAATGATTCAAGTGCCCAAAATTCTCCTCATAATTATCCCTTGGCAAAGGGATGGGTACATCATGTATATCATCATCATTATCAACAAAAGTGGAAAAAGAATACAAGCGGGATGTATGATCAACAACTCCCATAGCTATGACATCTCTAGTCTCCATGTCCCTAATGTAGACATAATCAGGAGTGAACTCAACAATTTTACCTTGTGCCCCATGTGTAATGCCCCATGTGTAATTTGGTAAATAGAAAGAAGATTAGTGGTCAAGGATGGTACACAAAGAACATCATTAAATGTCCCCTCTCCCATAGGAATAGAACCTTTCCCACAAACTCTCATGAATGTGTTGTTACCCATCAAAATATTAGGAGAATTACAAGGCTCAATAGAAGAAAACATATCCATAGAAGATGCCATATGATGTGATGCACCTGAATCAAGAAGCCATTTACCTTGCTCAGGATGTGTGGAAGCCATGAATGCTTGTCCTTTACCTTTATCTTTGGATGATGATGAAGATGTAGAAGCTGTCGATTGTGTAGAAGAAGGAGTAGACACTGATGAGGGCAACTTAATATTGTGTTTCTGAATAATGTGAGTTAGCTCATCAATCTTCTTTTGAAAACACTTATGCTCATCATGTCCTAACTTTTGACAATATGCACATTTATCTCTCTTTCTTCTAGATGATTCCTCTCTTGAAGAGGACTTGGATTCAGTACTTTTTGGTGAAGAGGATTCATTACCTTTGTCATGAGGCTTAGGATCCTTATTGTGTTTCTTTCCTTTACCATTAGAAGCCTTTAATGTAGACTCACTTGCAATCAATTCTTGATGTGTGGAAGGCTTCAATTGACCCATGTGTGCTAACTTTGCTTGTTACCTTGTGAGTTGCACTGTAAATTCATCAAGAGAGAGCAATTTGTATGCACTACCAAGAACATCCATAGTAGCATAGAATGTAGAAACAAAGATAGAATATTCAGGACCAAGCTTGGAAAGAATAGAAAAGATCAATTGTTCATCCCCTTTAACAATGCCACATGAAGAAAGCTCCAATCTAATAGTATTGAACTTAGAGAAAAAATCTTGAATATTATCAAAATCCCTAGGATTAAGACCTATGAGATCATTCTCTAATCTAAATTTTCTCATTCTATCAGGTTTACCAAAGAGTCCTTCCAATGTGATCCAAGCATCATGAGGATGTGTGCAAGATTCAATATGAAAGAGCATGTCACAAGAGATGGATGATCTAAGAGAGTGAAGTGCTTTATCTCTTATATCAAACCATTTTCTCCTTTCTACAGCACCTGTTTGAGGTTCTTGACCCTACCCAAGAGTCATTGTAAGCAATCCAAGACTCAACAAATGATCACTTAAAGAAACTTTCCATTCATGGTAGTTATATGGAGTGAGGATTTTAACCTTTGAATTATCCATATTGACACCAAATAATGACTGATAACTACTGATAACTCCTTCAAATGACTGATGCAAATCAGAAAACTAAAATCCAAGGATTAACCAAGTGCAATTATAGCCCCAAAATAGCCTATTGCTGAAAGTGATATTTCTACCAAAAATCACTCAAATCTAATTGTAGATCTGGAAAGTAGATGAAAAATTATGCACTTTCAAAAAAAATTTCACCTCAAAATGTTACCGTATGTGCCCAAATGAAGCCCTAGAAGTTGCAGAAATCAGGAACAGACAGGAACAGTCAACAAGATCTGCAATTTCTGACAAATGTGGCCACCAAAATGTAAAATCAACACCACCACTAGAAAAATCAGGAAATTCTACCCAATTTCAAAAAAAATGGCACCCGATTTGGAGCTTAGATGACCAAGTTAGGGCCTCTCAAAGTCAGACTGTCAAATCCAAAATGCAAATGGTGAAGGCAGAAAAATTTCCAAACCAAATGATGTCAGAAAAAAATGAGGTTAAATTTGATGGTTAGATGACCGTCAAAAAAACCTAATTTGCCCAGCTGCGATGGCTAGATGGCCGTCAAATTTAGCTTCGGGCACGAGATGATGTTAGCGAAAAATTGCCTCCATGGGCTGACGTGGCTGCTGATGTGTCAGGCTGTACCATTCCATATGGTGATATGGTAGTGAGGTGTCTGGGGGGCCATGTGAAGGTGTCCTAGCTTGCCACGTGGTGATCTACTAGGCATCCGTGTGGCTACTAATCTTGGCGGTTTGGAGGAGGCCCGATGATGGTCTTCGGTGATCGGGGGCGGTGTTGCACGGAGCGGTGGAGGAGCTTTGACGGTACACAACAGATGGGCCATGATTTGCACCATGGGGTGGTGATCAGCTGCAGGAGGAGTGGTGGTGCAGAGTAGCCCGCGACAATGAGTTGTTGGGCGCTGCAGAAGTCTACAGAGGAGGTGGCCGGTGGCGGGAGAAGCCACTGCCGCTGGCGGAGGTGGCTGGAATGAGTGGAGCGGGGCCGGAGTTTTATCCCACATGTGATGTGGGAAAGGGTTTTAAACCCTTTTTATTATGCAAACAGCGGATGGCAAAATAAAGTGAAGCCGTTGGTCTTGGTCTATGCACGCCTTTCATGCTGAGTGTGGTTCGTAGGCCCGCTGTCACTGTTGCGCAGGTACATAGAGAATATTCTCTATCACAGGGGCTGTACCAACCCTGATTTTTACAGAAATAAATTTTTTTGAAAATAGCAAGATAAAAAAAAATAAAATTTTTTAATAAAATTGTATCAAAAAGGCAGATTGGGCCAATGGTCCGATTTGCAAAATTTTTTTGCCTCAAATTGGACTTTTGCCAAATATGGGTGAGTTTATAGTTGATTTTAATGGAAACAGCCTCCCGGATGCAATGGTGAGGTTAGATCTACTCCAAGACACCTCTATCGCACGCTGGTTGCCAGATCTGAGATTTGGACCTTCAAACTTGCAAGATCTCTCCAAATCGGCTAATCAAAAAACACTCCAATGGCTCTGATACCATGTAAGAATTTGCAAATAGCAAATATTGAACCAAGATCAAGAGGTTGAAGAAAAGCACAAGAGAGAGAAAATATGAATGCAAGGATGGATTGAATAGATCCAATGAATTAATGATCTTCAATATGATGATTGATTACATAATAGGCCTCCTTATATAGGAAAGGCAATATGAGAGAATGATAAGGAGCTGATAAGCTATCACCTATGCTAGGTGTAATCACATGTCCACCAAATGTGGATCATCCTCCAATATGCAATAAAGTATGTGCATTGGATTAGGATGATAATGTGATAACAGCACAAAAGGTGGATCTCACACACAACGAGGTATGTGATGACAACTATCACACCAAAAGTGGAATTTCTCCTACACCATGTGCTTAATAGATGTGCACACTCCTAGGTGTCTCAATCACAACTTACTATGCAATGCATTAACCTAAGTAAGATTAAGTAAAGTGTAATTATGAATAATTAATTACACCAACAATATTGATTTCAATATGTTTTCAATCCTGAAAAACATTGATGATATGCCATGATTTAGCCATTTGCCCCGATTGATTGATAGGTTAATATAGGTCAAAGTCAAAATTAGCTTAAATAGGTTGAAAAACCTTGATTTACTATCCATTTTCACTTTTGACTTCTGAAATTTTGCTTTGGTCTTGCTTTGATTTTCACAATGGTTGTCCCTATCAGAGAGCATCGGTTTGAGAGGAGTCATCGGTATCAGAGACCACCTAACTATGGACCTCCAGTGAGTTATTGCTAACTTCCTTTTGCATTTATTGCTCGTTTATAGCATTTATTGCACTTTTTTCATGGTCTTGCATTTTTTAGTTTGCAAAATCATGCCTAGGAATAATTAAATGCCGCGTAGTCCTTTTAAGTGTTGCATCCGCACTTTTTACTCACGCCTCCATGTAGCAAAGTTTCGCTTAATCAATAATAACCTCTCGCTTGCTAAAAATCTTTTTCCACATAGCGGTAGAATTTTCATGCCAATTTCCATATAGTTTTTCGTGTAGGAAACCCTAGTTTTAAAATGATGCCTAGGCTCCTTAAAATTCCGCATAGCATTGTGAAGTGACGCATAAATAATGAAATGATGTGTAGTAAGAATAAAGTACCACGTTATAGATTTTCTGCACCACATAAGGTAAAATGCCACTTGGTAATGGACATGTCAATGATGTCTGCAAATTTTCAAAAAAATTTCAAATTTTTGACTTGATTTTTTGATTAAAAATTTGATGTCGTCTATTGATCATTTGAATTCCAAGATAGTTTAGGTCTATTATAGTTTAGCAAAACAATTGATTAGGATATCAGGATAGTGGTACCAATGAATGTTTAATTACGCTAATCTGGTAGGGTAAATCTGATAGTTAGGATACTGATAGGTAGGACTTGTTGCTTCATTCTCAGGATACAGAGACACGAACAAATGGTACTGGGTTTGATTACTTTTGATACTGATTTTGATTTTGATTGACTTAGGATAACTCATTGATATGGTATATTGATATGATTCCTTTGATTTGCAAAACATGCACATTCCCGTAGATTATATATACGGACCGTTGCTTCCTGGGTGATTGATTTAGGTCAGGCTTTGACTCCTACAGAGTATTAGGTTATTGAGATGTGTGGTCTTAGTTTCTTGCTTGACCTCCTGTGGTTTCAGCTAAACCGTGGTTTACTTACCATAGTGGCAGAGCGATGGCACTCTAACCACAACACATTCCACCTTCCCTTCAGAGAGATGACCATTACTCCAAAGGATGTATACAAATTGTTATAGATTCCTTTTCGTGGTGAGATTGTCTATTACGATTCTATCTATGATAGCACAATCTTTAGACGAGTGTTTGGAGACAACACTATTGATCATGATACTATTACTTAGGCTCAATTTACTTCTTTCCCCACATTGCCAGTGATACTTGGTGCTTTGATCGACGGTTTACTACTTCCCGACCATTGAGGTCATGGTTTCTTAGTTGGATGGGGTAGGATACTCGAGGATCTTCTTGCACAGCCTTAGAGATTTGATTGGGGCTCATGTGTGTTAGCACAACTTTACCATGATTTACATGAGGTTGTCTACAAGGAGAGTGCTTCATTATTTGCAGATGCAGTGATTTTGCAGTTATGGGTATGGGAGCATCTTCCCATCACTAGACCAATTTTTGATAGGATTCGGTGGCGTGGTTGTCCTTATGCCTTTTTGTATGGCAATATGGTTGTCCAACATCATCTGGGCAAGACTGAGTATTGGCACCGATAGATTGATGATCTTGATCAAGTTCAGTGGTGGCCATACATAGGATGTGAGCACTGGAGGGAGGATGATGATGAGCTCCCATATATGTTTGCACCTTGATGGATGATTGATAGGGCTATAACTATTATTGAGCATTTCTACTTTGGTCAAGTTTCTCGTCAGTATGATAGAATACAAGATATGCCTCAGGGTACAACACTATATGCTAGAGTCCAGGTGGAGAGATCCATGTGGGGTGCATAGATTGATTATCAGTTCACCTGTGATCAGATTGCTTGGTTGGCATACTACAGATGGGAGATTCTTGTAGGTGTTGTTGATGCTAGTGTGTCTCATGAGTTTCAAGACTGGTGAGCTTGGAATAGATTTCCTAGATTTACAGATCCAGCAGAGCCCATCCTAGGTCATTATGAGAGATTAGAGGGTGATGATGATGATGGAGATGATGATGAGGATGGTGGGGGTGGTGTTAGGAGGAGATGTTAGAGGCAATGAGCACAGAGAGGACATAGAGCTCCTTAGGTCATAGGGCAAGGATGAGATGGGCCACAGGTGAGAGGTGGTCATGCTAGGGATAGAGCTAGGGATTTCATGCAGTTGAGATTGTACATCCTAGAGCAGCAGTAGGTGATAGGCATCAGAGATGCCAGAGACATAAGAGAAAATAGAGACAGGTTCATGTAGAGGCAGCTAGATAGATTCTTGTTGGTTTGGATCCCTTGGTTTAGTTACAGTGGGTTGCCTTAGCACAACAAGATCAGGTTCTGGCACAACAAGTGCCTCCACAGGTTCATTAGTCACAGGATATGGGACAAGGTTCATAGTCTGCTCCTAGTATTGATAGTGTAGCATGGGATGTGCAGTCATTGAGGACAGATATATCTATTGTTGTGGGTAGACTGGATCAGGTAGCTCTATTGATGTGATAGTTTATGACTCATGTGATTCAGAGACCTAGTGTAGCGAGCACTTCTTAGGCTCCTCCCTCACAGGATAGACAGGATGACAGAGGTCCAGATGGATCAGGTGTTGGGGATGGATCGGGTGCTACTATGAGTTCTTGATGATTGGATGACTCATTGTATCATGTTTCATGTTATTGTTGATCAAAATATTTGATTTACCACTTTCATGATATTGTATCTTGATATACTGATGTACTAGATCATTTGATGTTGATGAACACTTATGATGATATACTTCCTTGATTCTCTTGAAGAGATTGTTATGAGATTATCTTTATATGCAGCTATATGATATTTATGATGCATTTTACTTTTGATTATGCTATGGATGCAACGTATCTTATTTATGACATAGATAGATGATTGCATTGATGAATGACTCTTTGATATGTTTTTTCTATTTTTCAATGTATGGATGCAAAATGTTTTATGAAAATGTGCATATGAATGCCCCTATGTTTTTAATTTTTTTAATGTATGCAGTTCTATCCTTAATTATATGTATGAAAATGATGGATGAGTAATGATCTTTTTCTTTTCTCTTTCTTTTTTTTCTATTATGAGTAACGATTAATGCTATGCATGAATGCAAAAGATAACCTCACTTTTTATTGATTGATATTCAAGGAAAAAGGCATTTGATTTGAACCTCCCATTTCTTTAATGTTTTGACTAACCAAGATTATTATTATATACCCCCTTGTCCTTGGAAAATAACCATAAATAAATGCAATTAATTTAACATGATAATGCAATTAATCTAACATGATAATGCAATGCAACTAAGTGTCACTAGCTTTTAGCAAAGAAATGTCATAGATATAAATTTTTATCATTGAGCAATTTGGGACCGGAAAGCAAGTACAACCATCATTGGCCACATCATGATGATATGAATACTACTTTTGTATCCCTTTTGGTAACCTCTTTGGAAATGAGTACAACCCTCACTAGTTGGATGACCAAACTATGGGAGTATGAATACCGGTTTCAATGGATTCAATGTTGCAAGTGGATTTTGGTATTAAGATATAGAAGATCTAAATAGCCAAGGTATCTGTTTGCGTAAACAAGCAAAGGTTAATCCTTCATCTTATGGGATAGTCCTTGATGGTTCTTTGATGACCATGTCATTAGATGAATTCTCATAGGTTGATGAATATTCCTTAAAACAGTCACTCAAAGTCAAGAAAATATCATGTCTTTATCATGGCCAATCTAGTCGAAACATCATCGATTAGCTAAAAGATGTAATAAAAGTAAATTCCATAAAGAATATAAAAAAGAAAGCTTCAAAGTGTTTTGCAATGTTTCATGATTTTCAAGTAGAATTTCCAAGTATATTGATCTTTAAAGTGTTTGTCAATTTTTAATCCTAAATAATAAAGTCAATGAAGGCTCAAGGATCAAGTTGTGGGATCAAATACTTGGGTGTGAATAATGATATCCATCAAAGGTTCACAAAACTCTCTCTTTTGAAGCTTTGAAAAATCTCTCTTTGATGTGACCGAATATAGCACTATTGAATCCATTTGGTACCAAATTTCCAATCCTCTCATCTGCCCCCAAGTGATAAATGTGATCGTGCGATGAACTTAGGGTAATGATGCGACTGAAGGCTTTATAATGACTATGCACAAATGACGGATGCAATGAAGGTTTACAAATGAAATGATAGAAATGCAGTATGGACACATGCAACTAGGAAATGACTTAAGGGAACAAAAGGCACTTGATTTCCAAGTTTTCACCTTTTGGGTCTTTTTCCTTTTTTTGCTACCAAGGCGCCTATTGCTAGGTTTTCACCAAGGAACTTTTTCTTTTTTAATTTTTTTGTATTTTATTTTTTTTTGTATTTTCAAGATCTCTTTGATTATGTACAATAAATATGATGCTCCTCATCTGATACTCTTTATACTCTTTCATCTACCTCATGTATAGAACCTCTTTAGATGTATACTATTGATAGGTTCTTGTAGCTCCTCTCCTTCACAATCTGTTAACTTATAGGTTCCAATTCCAAATGAAGACATGATGATGAATAGACCAAGCCAATTTGCCTCCCATTTTCCTTTCTTCTCTCTTTCAACTTGATTCTTTGGGTTTTCTCTTAACACTAAGTCTCCTACTTGAAAGACTCTCAGTTTTGATGAGGCATATTAATGTCTTGATTTTAATATAAGTTTTTATAATGTGGACACACTCTTTGTGCTTTGATAAAACATTCCTGAACACTTGTAATTATCTTGTGAACTTATGCCAGAAACAGCTAGAACCTACTAAACCTATGGGTAGTGTGTATGATATGTTTTGCTTAATACTATACATAGAATGCAGTATTTCATATAATTGTTTTAAGCTATGCTCTAATATTTGAGTAAAAGTAGGAATGTTATCTTGCATGTATATTCTGGATGTTGCTAACTTTTTAGAAAAATGAGGAGTGACGCAACGAGTGGTGATCACTGCATTCAAGGAAGAAGACAATGAAGACCGATCATGGTAGAGAAAGCGTAGATTCAGTTCCGTTGAATAAGCCGCACCTGCAAAGGAGTTTCAAAGAATATAGGGAATACAACTTGCTATATTTCTTGCAAGTTGTTATTCTGTTACTTGGCAGTAAATGTGTAATGTCATGGTTGTTCTTCCGCCTTCTTTTTTGGTGATGTTTTCTTAAAACTTTTATGAATGTTTTTAATAAGGATCCAATCCTATATATATCGGATCTTGGATTATCCTAGGAAGCTAATGAGAAAATAGATAGTGTTGATTTAGACTCAGAAGTTACTTTCCTATTCTTCATGGATTGTTCAGTTTTTATGTAATCAAAGAAGGATTTTAATGGAAGAAGGATTTTGAAGCATTTGTTGTGCTCTTAGTTAATTGAAACTGACCAAGGGGGCCCACTTGGAAGGTGGAATAGATTTAGGTAGGATAGATTCATTTCCTACAGTTTCCTATTTTCAGATAGATTTACTATATTAGTCTTGCAGCATTGTTACTGTGAAGTTCCTGCAGCACTTGCAAAAAATGATCATAATGGATGTTCTGAGTTGTTAATTAGTTTAAATTCATTCTTGAAGCTTCCTACAATTATCTGTTGTTAGCCAAGGTGTGTTTACTATTCTGTAGTAGCAGCATAGATTCTCCCAATGCATTTTTACTTTCCTGCAGCATAGGTCTTATGACTCCTAAAGGAACTTAGTGCACAAACTGTGCTGGCCCATTTCAAGTCCTACATCCCTGGGTTGACAATTCAAGTTTTTTTCATGATGGAATAGATAATCTTTAGAATAGATATATTATCTTAGAAGGAGAAGTAATGGTGTGATTATCTTCATCTATTGTGAAACCGTACATTTTTGGCGTCGCTACCGAGGATGGTGTCAAGCTAGGAACCTTCATGAGTCATTTATTTTCAGATTAGTTTGTTAGTTAGGAACTGCAAAGTTGTGAGCTTGCTTAACAAGTCACCAATTTCTTGCATGCATCAAAGAAGGAGAGATGTCCATGGTAGATTCCTTCCTAAGAAGCCTGTGAAAGAAAAAGAGGAATTTGAAGAACCTGAATTGCCATTTCTAGATGCAAGCCCAGAGTTTACTGCATCATCATCTTCAGTAGAAGAAGACATCCAGAAAATATTTGACCTCTATCCATTTGAGGAAATATTGGCTAGCTTCCATACTAACTCCACTTCAGGACCACCTGCTATTCAGAATCCTCCAACAATTACCAATTTTCAGCCACAGTTTCAATATCCTACAACTCCAGCTATGGCAGCTCCCACATTTCCATTTCCAATACCAAGTCTTGTCAATAATCCCAATCTAAAAAATATACCTGCATCAGCATTACCAAAGTTTTATGGTATGTTCACAGAGGATCCTGATACTCTCCTGTTTGAATTTGATATCCTGTGCCGGAGCTTTGACTATAATAATGATAGTCACAAGCTAAAATTATTCCCAGCCACACTAAAAGAGTCAGCTTTAAAATGGTTTATGGGCTTGGGGGCAAATGCAGTAGCAAATTGGGATGATATGAGACGCTTGTTTCTTACCAAGTATAAGGAATATTGTAGGGGAAATGATTAAAAAGGTGATGACATTTTTAAAATGTCACAACAGGAAGATGAAACGTTAGAAGATTATATATCTCACTTCCTATTCAACTTGCAGAAGAACCCTCAACACACCCTGTAGGAGGAGTCCCAGAAGCTGATTTTTCTTAGAGGAGTAAATGAGAATTGTCTTGAAGCATTGGATTTGATGGTAGGAGGAG
Organism: Chamaecyparis obtusa; assembly: GCA_027943335.1. NCBI lineage: Eukaryota > Viridiplantae > Streptophyta > Pinopsida > Cupressales > Cupressaceae > Chamaecyparis > Chamaecyparis obtusa. Next base: position 2,183,756 of record BSBK01000883.1, read on the forward strand.
ATATATCCCAATCTTCATGGGATGACCTTCAGAAGATTTTCCAAAACTACTCTAGGTCAGTAGTAAAGAAAGGAAGGGGGTTTCACTCAGCAATAGCCAAAGGAAGTGGCTCTGGTATTTCAAAGATGGAAATTTCAAATTTTTTGTCTGATTTCAAACAGGACATCATCAATGATGTCACCACACATTTGGATACAATGGCTGCTAAGAAGAAACATGCAGAAGTTGAGGAGAAGTTAGCTAAATACTGTCCACACTGTTGGAAGCAGAAGAAAGATTGTCATTGCAAATTGGTCGCTAATGTGGAAAACTAGCATCTCCCAACTGAGTACCTAAAGATAGAAGGAGAAGATGAGCAAGTATTCTTCATTGCTCAATGTTGGCCATGGGCCCCACGTCAAGGTATGCCACAAGATCCTTTACAAAATTCAAATTCATATAGTAATCAATGGCAAAACCGTAGTGTCCAAGGTCCTCCACAATATAATCAACCTAGTTGGAACAATGCTTGGCAAAATAATCCACAAAGTCAATGGTATCCTCCACAGTTCCAAAACCAATGGCCACAATTCCAAAACCAATGGAAACCACCCCAAGGGAATTGGCAGTCTACAAACCAATGGAGAGGACCTTAGCAATGGTCTAACAATACTGGATACCCACCTTTACCACCTCCAACAAATACACCTGCAATAATGCCACCTCCTACAAATTCTGGACCTCAAAAACAAACTCAGTTGCCTACACAACCTCAGCCAAATCCAAATAACCAATAGCCACAACAACCAATGTATGTTGTTGATGCTCAACAATATCCTGCTTATGCTCTAAATGTTACAGATATACATTTGAGATCTGGTACAACCTTACCAGCACCTAAACCACCTTTAATAACTAAAATACTAGATCCTCCTGCAGCATCAGCACCAGCAACTTCTCTGTCGCAAGTGGTTGACCCAGCAAATGTAACTAGTACAGTTCAAACTCAAACTGTAGTTGAACCTCCTTTTCCACAAAAGCTTATACAAAGTAAACCTACACAAACAAAGGAGCAATCTTTTGACATTATTGACCAATTGAAGAACATGCATGTCCAGATTCCTTTGTTCCAAGCTATTAAAGATGTTCCACTTTATGGCAAAGAAATCAGAGAAGCCTGTCTTAAAAAGCCTGGGAGGAAGAAAAAGGACAACCACAGTCCATGTAATAGGACAATTGGCTGACATTATGTTAGGAAAATTGTTTATTCCTAAATATTTTGATCCAGGAAGTCCAGTTGTGAATGTGATTATAAATGGTCAGTTAGTCAAAAATGCCTTGATTGATCTTGGTGCTGCTATAAATATAATGACCAAGGATACTATGAAAAAGTTGAACATATAAGGAATATGGGCTACCCCAACAATTTTACAACTTGCTGATAGTTCTACTGTCACTCCTGATGGAATGATAGAAGACATAGTAGTAGCCCTAGATTCTCTAGAGTACCCTGCAGATTTTATGATTCTATCTCCAAAAGTCAACTTAGTTGGTTACCCTATCATTTTAGGATGACCATGGTTAGCTACAGTTGATGCAAATATAAGTTGTAGGTCAGGAAATATGACCATATCAGATGGACAAGCAACAAATAAATTTGTCCTGTATCCTCCAGCACAACCCCAACTAGATTTAAGCACACCTGTATGGCTAGATTTAGGAGATGGAGAGGAAGAGTTAAACTCTGTAGTATAGCTTATGATGTTACATAGACAGTCCTTTCTCAAGTTGTAGGAGGAAGATTCAGTAATTCAGAGTATTCTTAATAATACTTGTGTGGTAGAAAAGGATATATCTGACAGCTCTGTGTTGGAACTAACTACATATCAAGAACATACTGAGAACTATTTTTTGCCTAAGGAACCAAATATTATCCATCAGCTTTTACCATGTGAACTACATACAAGTCCAATCTCTGAAGTTGCTATGGTTAATCTTACAACTACTGTTGAGTTGTCAAAAGGTCATAATCTCCATGTCAATAACAAACTGCCTCCCAAACAATTGGAACAGTTAACAAAACTTCTCCAAAAACATGAAAAGGATTTTGCATGGGATTATGGAGATATGAAAGGATTAAGCCCCACATTATGCACTCATAGAATATATATCAATGAAGGGTGTTTGCCACTTTGTCAACCCTAGAGGCAGATTAATCCAGCACTCAGGGAAATAGTTAAAACTAAACTACAAAAATTGCTTGATGCTGGTTTCATATACCCCATATTTGATAGCTGGTGGGTCTCACCTCTGGTTATAGTACCTAAAAAGGGAGGGAAATGGTGGATTTGTGTAGATTACAAAGAATTGAATAAGGCAACAAAGAAGGATCATTTTCCTTTACCATTTATTGATCAAGTTCTGGATACTCTGGCTGATAAGAAATAATTTTCTTTTCTTGATGGATACAATGGTTATAATCAAATCAGTATAGCTCCAGAGGATCAGGATAAAACTATATTTACATGCCCATGGGGTACTTTTGCATATTATGTATTACCATTTGGCTTGTGTAATGCTCTAGCAACATTTCAAAGAGCTGTAATAAGTATTTTTGTTGACATCTCACATGCTTGTATGGAAATATACATGGATGATTTTATAGTGTTTGGAGTAACCTTTGAGGAGGCTTTGAAAAATATTGAAAAGGTTCTTGTCCGATGCAAAGAACATAACCTATCACTTAATAGTGAGAAATGTTTCATGCTCATGTAGGAAGGAGTAGTGCTTGGTCATTTTATATCAGCAGCAGGAATACAAGTGGACCCAGCCAAGATCGAGGTAATCCTAACATTGCCCATACCTACTAAACCAAAGGATGTAAGATCTTTTTTAGGTCATGCTGGCTATTATAGGCATTTCATTCAAAATTTTAGTCACATAGCTAGTCCTTTATATACGCTACTGACTAAAGAAGCTGAGCTCATTTGGACACCAGAATGTAATGAATCATTCTTGTAGCTTAAGAATCTCCTCACCACAACACCAGTTCTTAAGGGACCAAATTGGTCTATTCCATTTCATATCCATACTGATGCATCAGACTATGTTGTAGGTGTTGTATTAGGAGAAAAGCCTGCTAACCTTGAATATGCAATCTATTATATTAGCAAAAGTCTCCATGGTCCTGAACTAAACTACACAGTAACTGAGAAGGAACTTTTAGCTGTAGTTTATGAACTGAATAAATTCAGACACTATGTCACTGGCTATCCTATTTTTGTTCATACTGACCACTCAGCTATAAAGTACTTGATGAATAAACCTACTGTAACTAGCCGATTAGCAAGATGGCTATTGTTATTATAGGAGTTTGATATTACCATTGTTGATAAGCTAGGAAAGGCCAATGTAGTTGCTGACTATTTGTCCAGACTTCAACATGCTGATGAAGATCCAATTCCAATTGAAGATACATTTCCAGATGAGCATTTATTCCATATAGAAACCCATACACCATGGTATGTAGATATAGCAAATTATCTTGCTGCAAACAAAATGCCACCACACTTCTCCCAAAAAGATAAGAAGAAGCTTGCAGAGAAAAGTTTTCATTATTTATGGATTGATAACAATCTCTTCTATACTAGACCAGATCAAATCATGAGGAGATGTGTCAGGGAAGATGAAATATATGACATACTACATGCCTATCATGATGAACCATGTGGAGGCCATTTTACAGGAAAAAGAACAACATTAAAGATACTTACCACTAGATATTACTGGCCAACACTACACAAGGATGCAACAACTTATCCCACTAAGTGTGACAAATGCTAGAGAATGGGCCGGCCAACAAGATCATATGAGATGCCACTCAATCCACAGGTTTTTGTAACACCCTTTGACAAGTGGGGTATGGATTTCATAGGGTCAATTGACCCACCATCAAATGGTAAATCCTACATCTTAGTATGTACAGATTATTTAACAAAATGGGTTGAAGTCAGGGCGATGAAAAATGCAAGAGATGAGAAAGTAGCTAAATTCTTATATGAAGAAATATTCACACACTATGGAGTTCCCAGAGAAATTGTCACAGACCAAGGAGCCCAGTTCACATCAAATTTGATAACAAAACTTATGAAAGAATACAACATAAGGCACTAGAAATCCAATCCTTATCACCCTCAGGCAAATGGGCAAGCAGAAGTCACCAACAGGGAAATTGAAGCTATTCTAACAAAGACAGTGCAACTACATAGAAGGGATTGGAGCAGCAGATTAATTGAAGTCGTTTGGGCTTATAGAACAACATGGAAGACAACAACTGGATTTACCCCATTTGAACTTGTGTATGGAAAAGCAACAATGTTTCCCATTGAATTTGAACATAAAACATTACACACTGCTCTAAAATTAAACATCAGTCTTCCTACAGCACAAGAAGAGAGACTTCTCCACTTAAACTCACTAGATGAGATGCAAAAGATAACTTTGGAAAGAACAGAGATTATCCTGAAACAATGAATGAAATGGCATGATGCACATATTAGGAATAAACAATTCCAAGTAGGAGATTGGGCTCTACTATATGATTCCCGATACAAGGAGACACCAGGAAAATTGCAGACTCGGTGGTTAGGACCTTATGAAATTCAGCATGTATTCGACAATGGAGCCATTTAGCTGACAACCATTGATCCAGTCCAGTTCAAGCTACTTGCAAATGGCCACTGATTGTGACTCTATCATAAAGCACAGACCAAAGATGAGTTCCTGCAGCAGTTCCAACCAAGAAATTTACCAACTCTAATGGATACAATTCCTGCAGCGGAAGGTGCAAGCTTTCTTCCAGCAGCCAAACCATAGCAAGCCTTCGATGCATAGCACATAATAAAACCTCATTCCATATGAGGTCCATTCTTTCACTCACTTTTCATTCTCTTCTTATCAATTCATCTCATTCCTTTGTCTACCATCCACTCACCCTCCACGTCACCCACAAATTATGTTTTTAATGCTTTCAATAAAACATGTCGTCAGCAACTTTTCAGCAATCACCAGACTTTTCCAACTCATCAACTTGCATGTGGATAAGAGATTTAATAGTTCAAGGTACACATTTTTACTTTCTTCTCATTTTTAGTGCATAGGTTTCAATAATTATATATAATACTGCATTAAATGTATAGTATAAGCCTAAAGCTAGTTTCCCAATCCTGTGCAAATTTTTTAAGTGTGGACACTTGGCAAAATTTCATGGGGGGAAAGGGAAAGTGTATTTATTTCCAAATGTCATTTCCACATCACCCTAGTCATGTCCACATTATATGTTTTACTTTGGCTGTGGTCTGTTTTAATTTTTAAATCTTTATTGTATCTACCGTACCTTGTCATTCCGATTTTGGGAAAAGATCTCCTTTGTTTGACATGACTTAAAAGGACTATCATTTATGCAAAGAACACTCCTAGTTAAAACATTGATGTCCTTCATAATTATTTTGCATGCCAAACATAACGGAGCTATGTTAAGAGAATGTGGTATCGACATTTCTTAGAAAAATCATTTTGAATTCTGAGAAGGTATTTGCAAAGTGTTATCAGGGTGGTGGAAATAGAGAAATTTAAAACTAGGCATTTTGAGGATGGGAAGTCAATTGCAGAGACATGAGCCAATTAACCATGGTACTCTACTAGTGGATGTGGAAGCAATCCATACTTTCAATGCCTGTGGATGGCTTGGCTACTTCCTGTAGTTAACAGAATACAATGACGAAGTAGCAATGGAGTTTATGAGGACATTTGATGAAGGAGAAGCCACAGCATGGGGATTGAAAGTGGTTGCTACTGAGGAGCGGATAGCTTAAGTCACATGACTACCAATTAGTGGAGAGCATTACCCAAATGAACATGATGCCAGGTCATTGCGGGCACAATTTTCTCAGCCGGGTGACCCTCCATTGGAAATATCAAAGAAAGGGTGTAAGAGACTCTCTCTTCCAAAGCCGTATTCAGAATTGGCAAACCATATCATCAGGTATTTGACCTACGAAGGAAAATTTTTGAACTGACATGCTCATCATTTTAAGCTGCTTAGTTATGTAAGGCATAACATTCAAGTTAATGTTCCAAATTTCCTTTACAATATGTTGTGTATAAGTGGTGAGAAAACTCAAAAAGGAAGTGAAAACTTTATTTCTCATCATGCCCTAGTTAAAATTTTAGTTGAAAGGTCTCTTCAGGATTCTTCCCCTGTATCATGGGTGGAATTTGTTGAATCTAAAACCTTGTAGCCTCACACCAACCCTGTCCAACAAAATTTAGGGAATGAGGAAGAAATTGAGAGGCCTACTCAGAATCCTGCTGAAACAAACAAAGAACCAGTATTACCTCCTAATGATAAAATTGTTGAGCCTATTTTAGAAGATGATATACCTAGCTCTACCATAGATAAAGGAAAACATAAGGTTGATGAAGGAAGCCCTATTTTTAAGAAGAAGGACAAAAACCCTACTATTCAAGTGACAAAGAGAAAGAGGTCTATTCTTGTAGCAACTAATCCTGCAGCATCTACCCCAGTACCATCTAGACCAAAATGGGCCCACAAAATAGTATAGGTTAAAGAGGTTCTTGTACATCGAAGCCCTCACATGCGAGGTCAAGTCTCAAAACCTCATATAGAACAGTAGGTCAAGAATATTCTAGATGACTCTCATGTACAGTTAGAACCCCAAAATGAGGAGGCATGTGAAAATAAGCTTGACAATGAAATAATCAAGAAATGTGTTAGCCAAATCCTGCTATAGTTCCAGAAAATGCCCCTGAAAGTGTTCAACCTATTTCTCCACCAGTCCATGTATACACTAATGTTTCTATTATACCTTCTAAATCCTCCTAGTACACTCGTTATTTCTAGCAAGTTCTTAAGGAGCAAAAGAAGAAAGCCATGGCTCAAGAATTTCCTCCATCTACAATTCAATCTGTATTATTTGGTTTGTATAATCATTTCATCTTTCAAAAGACCTTGTGGAAACAAGAGAGAGACCAAATAAAGAAAGTAATATCTGATAAAGATGAGGAAATTGAATCCCTCAAGGAACAACTTGAAAAATAGAAACAAAAGATGAATAAGGTTCTGAAGATAACTAGCCAAGTGATGACCTGTAGATCACCACCAAGGATGTATTCTATTTGTCTCAAGGAACAGTTTCTGTTATTTCAATTAATGATGATAATCAAGGATATTGACTATGAATTTAAAATTGCTCAAGATTTCTATAATGTGTATCAAACTTTTCCCACATGGAAAAAGAATTTGTTGTGTGAATTCTATTTGCATAATTTCATAATTCCACATGAAACAGAGTGGAATCCTCTACTTTACATAGGAGATTTTCACCTTAGGGCTTTAATGTCTTGGATGCACAATGAGACAAACTATGACCAATAGTTAAATGCCTACAGGGATCTTGAAAATTTTGAACCTTTACCACTACAGGCTGAATCGCATAAGCCTGACGATCTTTTAAGAGATTGGTTCAGATTAACCTATGGGAAGCCAAAACCAAAAATCAGGGCTAAAGTGTTTGTAGAAAGAGAAAAGGTTTATAGAGATTACCAGACACTCCCAAATTTCACATAGAAAAGAGCTTTTTCAGGAATTAGGAACAGGTGGGGCCGATTGCCAGATGCCTTTAGAAAGGCAGAACCACATAGTCCTATCAATTATGAGGTAGCTATTCATAGGGTGGCTAAATATATACAACTGGGATGATAGGTCAGAAAGGAACTATGGATGCCCTTATCCTTTCAGCCTCCTACTCTTCTTTGGCCTCTTTATGATACTAGTACTACTAGACTGAACATGTTGGTTGAGGAGCACATAGGTGATCACTGGGAGTGCAGTAGAGGATTCTACTACACCTTCAGAAGTGGGAAAAAGGGGAGAACCTCAGTTGGAGACTTCAGAGAAATGGCAAGGAAGTATAATTCTTGAGGACAAGCATTTGGATAGTGGGGGGCAGATGATGAGGGATATTAATGTCTTGATTTTAATATAAGTTTTTATAATGTGGACACACTCTTTGTGCTTTGATAAATCATTCCTGAACACTTGTTGTAATTATCTTGTGAACTTATGCCAGAAACAGCTAGAACCTACTAAACCTATGGGTAGTGTGTATGACATGTTTTGCTTAATACTATACATAGAATGCAGTATTTCATATAATTGTTTTAAGCTATGCTCTAATATTTGAGTAAAAGTAGGAATGTTATCTTGCATGTATATTTTGAATGTTTCTAACTTTTTAGGAAAATGAGGAGCGACGCAAGGAGTGGTGATCACTGCATTCAAGGAAGAAGACAATGAAGACCGATCATGGTAGAGAAAGCACAGATTCAGTTCCATTGAATAAGCCGCACCTACAAAGCAGTTTCAAAGAATATAGGGAATACAACTTGCTATATTTCTTGCAAGTTGTTATTCTGTTACTTGGCAGTAAATGTGTTATGTCATTGTTGTTCTTCCGCCTTCTTTTCTGGCGATGTTTGCTTAAAAATTTTATGAATGTTTTTAATAAGGATCCAATCCTATATATATCGGATCTTGGATTATCCCGGGAAGATAATGAGAAAATAGATAGTGTTGATTTAGACTTAGAAGTTACTTTCTTGTTCTTCATGGATTGTTCAGTTTTTATGTAATCAAAGAAGGATTTTAATGGAAGAAGGATTTTGAAGCATTTGTTGTGCTCTTAGTTAATTGAAACCGACCAAGGGGGCCCACTTGGAAGGTGGAATAGATTTAGGTAGGATAGATTCATTTCCTGTAGTTTCCTATTTTTAGATAGATTTATTGTATTAGTCCTGTAACATTGTTACTATGAAGTTCCTGCAGCACTTGTAGAAAATGATCATAGTGGATGTTCTAAGTTGTTAATTAGTTTAAATTCATTCTTGAAGCTTCTTGCAATTATCTATTGTTAGCCAAGGTGTGTTTACTGTTCTGTAGTAGCAGCATAGATTCTCCCAATGCATTTTTACTTTCCTATAGCATAGGTGTTATGACTCCTAAAGGAACTTAGTGCACAAATTGTGCTGGCCCATTTCAAGTCCTACGTCCCTGAGTTGACAATTCAAGTGTATTTCATGATGGAATAGATAATCTTTAGAATAGATATATTATCTTAGAAGGAGAAGTAATGGTGTGATTATCTTCATCTATTGTGAAACCATGTAGGTTTGATATGCTTATTGTAGTTCCTTGAGATTCTGTTCTGATATACTTTCAGGTGTTCATAGGCTTGTGTTTGGTGTTCTTCTAGCAACTCTAATTTTTTAAGTCTAGCGACTCTATAGTCTTCATCTATTATCAACCCTTGCAATGACACTCGTAAAGATGGGATTTTAACCTCTAATTGTAGAATGGCTTCGGCTCCATAAACTAGTGAAAATGGCATAGCTCCCATAGGTGTTCGAATGCTTGTTCTATAGGCCCATAATGCTAGATTGATTTACACATGCCAATCTCTTCCTAAATTATTTACTGATCTCTTCAAGATTTTCAAAATATTCTTGTTTGTAGCTTCAGCTTGTCCATTTCCTTGAGGATAATAAATGGATGAAGAGTGATGTGTGATATGAAATATGGCACAAAGTTCATCCACATCTTTGTTTTTGACTTGCTTTCCATTTTCAGAGATTATGGCATGAGGGATACCATATCTGCAAATGATGAAGTTCAAGATGAACATGGAAATTTGTTTCCCCGTAGCCATGATCAAAGGAACCACTTCTACCCACTTAGTGAAATACTCTATTGCGCTTATGATGTACTTGTGCCCATTGGAAGATGGTGGATATATGATGCTAATCAAGTCAAATCCCCATTGATAGAATGGCCATGGTGTAACAAATGGGTGCAATTATTGTGCCGGTGCATGTATCATGTTGCCATGGTATTAACATTTGCTGCATATTTTGACGAAGTGACAAGCATCTTTCTCTAAGGTTTTCTAGATATACCCTGAGCGAAGGATTTTCTTGGCTAGGTTTAAACTACTTGAATGCGACCCGCAAATGCCCTCGTGAACCTCACTTAAAGCTAACTTAGAATCCTATTCCTCTAGACATCTAAATAATGTCCCGTCAAGACCCTTACAATACAATGTTTCAGAAAGGATTATGTAACGGGTTGATTGGCATATAAAATTTCATTTTTGGGCTCGAGATTGGTCTAAAGGTAACACTTGGTCTTTAAGATAAGTATATATAGGGCCGTACCAACGTGAGTCATGTCCATGAAGTAGGGAAAAAATTTGGGTTTCAAGAAGACCAAATGTCAGTTGTGCTAACTCTTCCACCAAGAATTCATACTTCTCATTTTGATCTAGTTTTTGAAGGAAGCCAAGGTTACCATTGCATCAGCTACTCTGTTCTTCTCTTGGAATTTGCTCAAATGTTATCAAAGCAAAGTACTTTTTCCAAGCATCAATCATAGCCTTGTATGGCATTAATTTTTCATCTTTGGTATTGTATTCATCATTGACTTGATTGATTATTAGTTGAGAATCTCCATATACTTGTAACTCAGTGATGTTCCACTCTAAAGCCATCTTAATGCCAATGACCAAAGCCTCATATTCTGCTATATTGTTTGTGCATGGGAGAAAAAGTTTGTAGGACTTGGGAATGGTGTTCCCTTGATGGGTAATCAATAATATACCGACCCCAAAACCTCCTTGTGTATATGAGCCATCAAAGTACAACTTCCATGTCTTTGCTTCTATGTTTACAATTGCGGAATTCAGAAATTCCACTTGAATGGTTTGTGTAGAAATCAATGGATTTTCAGCTAAGTGATCTGCTATCACTTGTCCTTTTATTGCATTCCTATCCACATACTCAATGTCAAACTCACTTAATATCATGACCCATTTTGCTATCCTACCCGTTAAGGTAGTTTTTCTTAGCAAATACTTTAGAGGATCAATTTTGGCAATTAGCTTCACCTTGTGCATCAACATATAATGTCTCAATTTTTGAGATGCAAAGACAACCGCTAGACAATCCCTTTCCATAAATGTATAGTTAAGTTCGTATTTGATCAATGTCCTACTCAAATAGTAGATTGCTCTTTCTTTTCCTTGCTCATCTTCTTATGCCAAAAGCACTCCTAGAGACCTTTCGGTAGTAGATATGTACAGCAAAAATGGCTTTCCCTTGATTGGTGGCATTAGGATTGGTGGATTTATTAGATAAGTCTTCAATAAAGTGAAGACTTGGTCACATTCTTCATCCCACATGAAAATAGTATCTTTGTGTAGCAGCCTTGTGAATGAATGACATTTTTCAGCCAATTGAGAAATGAACCTTCTTATGGATTGTATTTTGCCTTGGAGAGACCTCATTTGACTTATGTTCTTTGGAATTTCCATATCCATTATTGCTTGTAATTTTTCTGGATCCACCTCAATCCCTTTTGTTGAAACTATATAGCCTAACATTTTGCCGGATTGGACACCAAAGGAGCATTTTTTTGGATTAAGCCTTACTTTAAATTGTTCCAACCGGGTAAATATCTTTTTCAGAATTTATAGGTGATCTTCTCTTTTGTGTGACTTTGCCAATATGTCATCCACATAATCTCCCAAAAATGTGTGCATCATATCGTGGAAGATAGTGGTCATTTCCCTTTGATATGTGGCTCCAACATTTTTAAGGCCGAAGGGCATGACGTTCCAATAAAATGTGCCCCAAGGGCATGTAAAGGTTGTCTTCTCTTGATCTTCGGGTGTAATTTTTATCTGATTATATTCGCTGAAACCATCCATCAATGAGTACATGGAGTGACCCGTTGTTAAGTGAACTATTGCATCTATGCTTAGAAGTGGGAAGTCATCCTTAGGACATGCAAGATTCAAGTCTCTAAAATCCATGCATATCTGAATGGATTTGACATGCTTGGTGACTGGTACAATATTAGATATCCATTCAGCATAGGCTATTGCTATTATAAATCCCACCTTCAACAATTTTTTCTAATTTCGCCTTGACTAGGAGAGCCACATGTGGGTGCATCTTTCTCAACTTTTGTTTGACAGGCTTAACCCTTGGTTTAACATTCAAATGGTGCATAATGAAATCAGGATCCAATCTGGGCATGTCGGCATAGGACCATGCAAAGTTCACTTGTTGTTCTTGGAAGAACTTGATAAAATCCTTTCTTTCCAAAGGTGTAAGTGATGCGGCCAAGTGTATAAATTTTGGATCCAATTCTGTCCCAATGTTGACCTTTTTTGTTGGCTCTATGAGAATAGGTGACCTTTCTTCCTCATGTTCAAGTAGGGTATCCAACCTCTCTTTCTTTGGTGCTACAGTTGGGTTTTCACCATAGGAAACATCCTTTATCTTTACTTTTTTTGGTTCTAGTGCTGCCACATAGTGGTTTTCATCACTAGAACTTTTCATTTTTTTTTTGGACTAAGAGATTGGACCCCTACTGCTTCTATCATGTTCGGTTCAAATTCATTGGTGAAAGAGGTCTCAACTACATTAAGGTATTGGTTCATTGCTTGATCATTTGAGAAATAAAGTAGGTCACTTGGTTCATTTAGGTCCCAGACAATAAGGTTGGGGTTTATCAAGGATAAGGTTTCATTTGGGAAAGTATCATCAATTGGGTTTATGGACATGACTTCATTGGAGGGTTCGTACATTGTATCATTTAGATCTATAACGTGAGCTTCCTCGAGATGGTCCATGGAAGAAGGATCAAAGTCCTCTTCACTTAAGTCCTCAATGACTTCTATGGGAAATAGCATGGGAAATACAACCCACGGATTAATCCTAACATTCGAATCATCTTCCTCTAAGAGATCCCAAAATTCCTCTATCCATGGTCGATTAACAGGTGCTTGTCCTATGTTAAGTTCTTGTATGATAGGCTCTTCACACCTTGGAGTTTGTTGCTTTGGAACCTTAGCATAAGTATGTATGGTGACTACCTCTTTATCATGACATGACTCATTGGATAAAGTATCCCATTCATAGTCCTGGGAGTCATCACTATCCACATCAGATTCCAACGTATTCACTTGAGGATAGAAATCAAGCATGGGGCTGGAGCTTTCTCCTTTGTATTGGTAGCCTACCCCTGATTTTTCCTCTTTTGACCTCCAAGAAGGTTCAATAGGCTCTAGCAAGCCCCTATTTCTTTTGCCTAAGGGTCCTCTTCCCTTATATCTCATTTTGTGCATTATCTCAAATCCTTTCCCATATTGATTGATTTGAATATTAATATGCTAAATTCTTTCTATGGGAGTACTTGAGGTATCACCTTCATCATGATAAAGCCATTGAAGGACTTCATCTTCCTCTTTTTCAAATGCTGCTTTGTCACTTTCTCTCATGAAGTAAGAGTTATACTTATGAGGGAGATGTTCTTTTGATGGTTTCCCATGTGTTCTTGGAGATGTGGGCATGTCGAATAGAGAAATAGAATATTCCCCTACTCCCTTGGAACTAATTTTACATTGTTTGTCAAATGCATCCATCATCTCACTCATTTTTTTGTAGTTGTCCTTTTTAGCTTTATCCTTTTTTTCTCTGGTGGGTTTATAAAGTACTCTCTTTGATTTAGGTGCTTGATTTGAATCTTCACTTAGAGTTGGACCCTCGTAACTCACGTTTTCCTTTCCCTTAGTTGATGTCATTGAGCTAACTTGAGGAGGGTTTGAAGTAGTACTTAAGGTTAACATAGGATCATCCATTTTGATATCTTCAATGGTGTCTCTTTGGATAATTCCTTCTCTATTATGGGGAATAAATAGCTCATGAAGGGGTTTAAGTGCATTACAATATTGGAATGAATTTGAGTCCCCTCCAACTGTGATTTCCTTGCCCATATATGGAAATTTTATACATTGATGATAAGTGGATGGAACCACTTGCATCTTGTGGATCCATGGTCTCCCCAATAATATATTATAAGTTAGTTTCATGTCCAATGCTTGGAAATTTATGTCCTTTTTGATAGGTCCCACTTGAATGGGCAATACAATCATTCCTTTTGAGGCTCTTTCAATTTCATCATAGGCCTTTATGGTGATTCTTTTCATAGGATCAATGCATGACTCGGATAATCCTAGGGATTTAACAAGGCTCAATGTGCAGATGTTAAGACCAGCTCCCCCATCTATGAGAGCTCTTTTGACTCTATGTTTGTCAATCAAGACCTCTATATGCAAGGGTAGATTTTGGGGATGGGTAATAGAAATGTCATCCTGGTCTGAAAATGAAAGGCAATGAGGTGCAAAGAGGTGCCCTACCATGTTCTAAAACTTCTCCTCTTCTAAGTTAGTAGTAACATTAGTCTCTATTAGAGCTTTCTCTAAAATTTCCTTGTGATTGGGAGATAGCTTTAATAGCTCCAAAATAGAGATTTGTGCTGGAGTCCTTTGTAGCTGATCTACCAAGCTATATGGTTTTACTGCTATAGAAGATTGCTTGATCATAATGTTGGATTGCGGAGGGACAATATGTTTAGGATAAACCCCTTGTAGGGTAATCCTTGAAGTCTGCCCCCTAGTGATAACATTAGATGTCTCTTTTTGGAGCTATTCTTTGATCACTATAGCATTCACAACATTATCATAGGGTGGCACAAAATTGATGTTATTGCTACTTTGTTTCTTTCCATTGGATGATTCACCTTTGTCATGTTTATAGAAGGGTTGTTTGAAAGCCATGTGGTCTTCATTACTTTGAGGTCCATTAATGGTGATCATACCATTATCAATCAAGTCTTGCACCACATTCTTTAGCTGCAAGCAATCATTTTCCATGTGCCCTCGAATTCTATGGTATTCACAATGGCTATTTTCACTCCACCAGCTAGGCTTGTTGTGCGGCTCATAAGGTTGAATGCTAGGTAGATTAATGATGTTGTTAGCTATGAGGGTTTTTAATGCTTTTTCGAGGGGTTCACCCAAAGGTGTGAAGTTCCTCTGAGGAGTTGGTAACAAGAATTTATCAGATTTGTGTTAGAATAACTAAGAGGGGGGTGAATCAGTTATCCAGTGTCCCAAAACAAAATGTATAATTCAAAACTATTTTTTTCAATTTTTTCTCATTGGTAAACAATAATAACTTTCATTGTCTGTGCTCTTACCGATTACCAATCAAATACTATAACAGTTACCAATCAAATCTAACATGTAACATGTAAAGAATGATAACAAACAAATATCACAATCAACACATAACACAAGAGATTTAACGTGGAAACCCTGTAAAGGGAAAAACCACCTAGGACAGGCAACCCAAAATTGTTCACTCTTCTGAAGTGAGGTCAGTTAAGACCCAACCCTGTTAAAGGTTTACAAACACACTGTCAGGTGTGACCTTGTTAGAGGATTTTAGACTAGAAATTATTGTCCAACTAGCATTCACTATGGGGTTGACAGGATAACAAAGTTCATTTTATGAATGAAACATCATAAGACTTTCAGAGTCCACTCAGTTAATAGATTTTGACTGTATACAATGGTTAAATATGTAACAGTAAATGATCTACCTTAATACAACTTCAATTGTAGATTACATATCAATATTCAGTCCATACAAATCCTTCTAATCAATATTTCACTTCAGATTCAATACTATATCAACTTACTGTCCGTTGATAATTGCTCTCTATAGCTCAGTAATTGTTTTGTAGCTCAGTTCTTACTAACCAGTATGATCAGAATGCATGAAAACCTTGTTCACGCGATATTCCTACAGCTTCTACTTCTTCTGACATCCTTTCATAAAGAAATTATGTTCTCTTATATAAACAGATAAATCATTTTCTTCTCCACCATCAGATTTTGCCACTTAACCACATTCATAGATTTTGCCACTTCAAACTTTCTCAGCTGATGTGTCAATAACACATTTCAATTTGCTCCGTTAGATCTTCCTTTAATTTTGTTAGTCGTCGATCTATGTAACAAACATTATCCGTTACCTTGATGTTATACTCTTGCCAGCTCATCAATCTTATCGGCTAAACTAATCATTTAATTCATTCTATTTTGCTTGGTTAACAAAGAAATGCATCGGTGAACACTGCTTAGTTAATACTGTGATCGGTATACACTACACTCCATTGGTGTATACTAGAATTGCTTCATTTACCGACAACACTGCTTTGTGTCTTTCAGCTCTATACTTCATCATAGATGAATGCAACATAATAAAGTTAATATCATCAAGTCATAGACTGATCAACAAGTTACTCAATGTGTTCCTTATCCTCATCTATCATGTACATCTTGTGGATCCAACATTCCTTCGTACTTTTCATACTTGGGAAACACTACATTGATCAGGAATGGTGCCATTACTAGAATTTTATCAAACGGGAATGGACACAATGCTTCAATAGAAAAGGGTTTAGGAGCCCCACTTTCCTTGATTGTATCTAGTTGCATTTGAAATATCTTAAACTGCTTGTTCATGATGTCAATGGTACTCTCTTCAACCTCTAGTAGTTTAAGTTGATTAATGTCATAGTCACGAGGAAGTTTAAGTCCTTTTCGGACTAGATCCATAAAGTGTTTTTCTTTACCTCTTTCTATCGCTTTCTCCATAAGCTTTAATAAATAAGGACTTTGTATGGCCTCATTAACCCTTTCATTGGTGGCATCTTCGGCAGTTGGTTTGTTATTAATCTTAGGATTAGTGTTATCAACTCCTTGAGTGTTCGCATCTATTCCTCCATTGTTTGTGTTACCTTGATTATTTGGGTCTATACCACTATTATTTGGATCACCCTAATTGTTTGGATCAATGCCACTATTTTTGTTATTACCCAAGCCACCATAGTACATCATGTTGTCTTCCATTTCTTGTTCGGGTGATTTTTGGGGTACTCTTGGAGTGGTAGAAGTGTCACCTGGGTAAGGAAGCTCTTGTCTCAAGTAAGTTTCATTTTCTTGCAAGGTTTTCTTGACGTAGTAGGATCTAGTAAAAGTAGGCATGAACAACCCACTTGGAAAACAAGATTCAATCGTGCCCGTGGTTAAATCCTTGTGAAATTTTCAAAACTTGTGTAAAAATAGGATTTTCGACTGGGCAAGATGTTGGAACAGTAAGAACATGGAAAAGGGTATCTAAATATGTGATCAAAAATTTTCGAACCCCTTAGTAAGTACTCACTATTTTCCCTTTTATGTTTCTGGGTGTCACTTTCTTGAGTGTAGGCATGACTTAAACTATTATATGCGTGAATTGGAATTGCGTTAGGTGGCACACTGCAGGTGTGCATGTGACACTTTACTATTGATAGGCATTTTTCTAGTGTTTGCAAGTGTCACTTAATATATCTGAGGTGTGACTTCATGGTTAATACACATTTTTTGAACAGTCACAAGCGTGACTTTACTGCTAAAAGGCATTATTTCTTTGTGCACAGGTGGCACTTTACTGACTAGGTTGTAAATTTTGAATTTTAAAAATTGCAAGATCAGTTTTCTGGAATTCTCTCATTTGAAAATGGAAGATAATCGCAGCACACACATCAATTTTTAATCGTGTCCCTAAAACACACTAAAGTGTATATTCTCAATCATTTTCCACAAGTATTGCACAAGAAAGAATTCCAAGCAGTCTACCTATAGTCAAATTTGGCTTTTAACATTTTGGCTCTATGAGGTAGCTTGCTACTTATCAGGTTTTTATTGAACAACTCCGTTCTAAACTATGCCAAGTTCTTATACCCACTTGTGGGCTTCCCACACACACAAAAGCACTATTTGGTGCAATCCATGAGGACTACTAGAGGAAGTGAAGACACTTGTACACAATCTAGCCACTTCCCTTTTAAGGAAAAGTGTATTTTTATTATAGTGGGTTGGATATTACCATGACAAAGGTGGTTGTCTCCCACTTGGGTCATTCCCTCTCACCATCCTCGTAAGGAAAATCTCAGGAGGTAGGCCCCCTATTGCTCTATTTTAACTAGCATGTTCATATAAAGCAAGGAAATGAAATTAAGAGCAAGTTTTTGGGAGTTTGGTTCACCTAAAAGGTGAAGAGCATATCCCTAACTTTCTCTTAGTTTTCCAAACACTCACGCAACAATGTTCTTTTTCAATCTCCTAACAAAGAGATTCTTATAATTGAGGTGTTTGGTCAATTCCTTATTTTAATTAAGCTAGATTCAATGAATGCCACAATTTAAGAAAGTGCAAGCTTGATTCGATGAATACCTTTTCCTTTGTAGCTAGCAATGGCTAGGCACTTTTTTGTGATTTTTGCCTTTTATCTTGCTTTTACTAACCTAGTGACGATCATTCCCGCTCCCTCCTCCAACAAGTTAGTCCAACACAGCCATTCAAAATGAGGGGAAACCAAAAGAATAAAATGAAATTTCAATTAAGTGCTATTGATAAGATTTTTCAATGAAAACTTTAACAACTTAAGGTAACAAATTTCAACTTAGAGTAGGAAATTTAAGCTTGTAAGTCTCTATAACTTTGATGTAATGAGCATATAATTTTTCTTCCAAGCCTAAACTCTCTAAAACTAAAGCACTATGCAATTCCTTCTCACGTTTAACTTGTAATCTTACCTCTTTGCTTGGTTGTGTAATTCTGCTCTCTGACTTTTGCACTTTTTTGTGTCTGCTCATTTACAGTAAAAACATACAGACAGAGAGTAAGATAATTGAATTTATCAATCTAACAGCAAATTAAAACAACAGAAAGTAGGTGTCATTATCTAGCTAATACACGTAATTAAACTGTTAGTAGGCGTAACTTTAACAATAGAAAGCATCACTTTCCAGCGGCTCAAGCATTATTTAAAGTTACTCAGGCGTGACAATTTATTTACTATGCGTGATAATGAATGTAAAATGCATTAGATAAGCTATTAAAAGTGGCAGTTCACAAAAATTAAGCGTCGGTTAGAAGATACTAGGCGTGACTTTCTGTGCAAATTGCATCGTAAAAGCTATGACAGGCGATAGAAGTTAGCTAACATGTGGCACTTCTTTGGTAGTAGGTGTTTCTTTGCAGTCCCGAGCATGACAATTTATCTCCCAGGCGCAACAATTTATCTAGCAGGCATCAGATAATTGCTATGAAGCGGTAAAACAGTAGGCACATGCATCCGTTAATTCTTTGTAGGCGTCATTTTACCTATTTTCTACAAAAAATTCACGTAAAAGTGAAGATACAACACAAAAAAAAATGATAGAAATGTTAGAAATGAGGATTAGAGCCCCACGGTGGGTGCCATTTGTGTGTGTATGCTTAACACCTTCATGAAATTAGGATATTTAACTATCAAATCAAAGTAAATACAATACAAATTTAACTAAGAATTGAAACTAAAATCCATAACATCTCATGGTTCTCTAATCAGATGTGGTAAGTGAAGCTCTCAGCTCAAACTCCACTAGTGACAATTCTAAAATGAGAAAATATGATGCTACAATGCTTAATCTAGCTCACTAACTCTCAAATTGATACAAAGATAATTCAAATGCTCTCAAATGCTCTTGATTGCTATGAAATTGTCTATAATAAGGATGCTTTGCAAATGAATTTCTAAGATGATTATTTCTCTCAAAATGCCTCATACTTATAGTAAATTCTCAAGGGTAGGGGGTAGAGTGAATTAACCATGATTTACCTTTGGTTGAGTCAAAAACTTTGCAATGTTCATAAATGGGGGGACAATTTAAATGTTTGTCTCAAAGCTTTCGACAAAAGGACAAAATTGAGTGGATGAGATTGAAACTTTAAAATGAGTGATCAAGATTCATTTCTTTTGAGTGATTTGTGTCTCCTTGTCCTCAAATTTTATTGGTTGCTCAACTTTGTTGAAAGATATTAGGATTTATTAAATTCAATTAATTAATTAAATTTAGCCATGTAAGGAATAGGTTCATTTTGATTTTTGATTTAACAACTATACAATTAATTGATTAGAATCAATTATGTAGTGCTTTTCACCCCTTTAAGCTTTGATTTAATTATTTAACATCATTATTTAATTTTTTTCCTTTGATTTTGTCCAATTTTATTTAATAAATGTCTATTTTGATGAGAATTAGTGCATTTTGATCATTTTGAGCCATTTTATTGTAAGGAAACTCAGGTATGAAAATAGCTTCCTACGCTAATCTCTATAGGAGAGTATTGTGCAAATTCTTATAAATCCTTACAATTTCAAATTTGTTAACTACTTTAACAAAGATATTGCAACCACATACCATATATACAGAAAAATAGAGAATGACACAATGATATACCCTGGGGAAAACCTTTCGGTAAAAAACCCCAGCACTCCAAAACCTGCACAATGTATTATCTTCAACACAAAGATTACAATACACTTGCAATGCAAGTTCTTTCAGGAAATGAGAGACAAAGCCAACAAGACTTAAATTTTTGTTATATCTATCCCATAGAAGCAGCATCATATATATAGACTCCTTTGGACCCAAAAATAGGCACAACCACCAATACCCATGCACAAAGCCACATGTACATAGTTGTTACATGCAATCCCAAGAATAGGCATCCATCCCTAGAATAGACTATGACAACTTGTCATAGAATCCACCAAAAATAACGGTCATAAGAGAAGTGTAAGAGAATCTATCATACCAACCTATTTTTGGCATATTCTCTTACACACACCAACCACTTCTTCTTGGGCACCCAAATAGGCCCAAGTCATAAGATGCTCTTACACCTATCATAGCACATTCCTTAAATAGTTCTTACGCATCATAGGAATCCATCATGACTATTTCAGTCATGATCTCCTTACGCACAAGATGCCGACACATCAAGTGGAGTGACACATCAACATGCCAACTAGACATGTACACTCACACTTAATTACATTATTTGCAAAAAATACATTTACAAAACAAATAATAAGAATAGGAATTATCCAAGGTTGAGACACCTTATTCCTAACATTCTCCCACTTGTCGAACACCTTGTAAGAGCAACAGGAACATAACAGGAACTTTAACCGCTATAGGCCAAAAGGCTCATAGACTCCGAACACCATCTGAACTTCTCAGTGCCCACTGGTTTCGTTAATGCATCTGCAACATTCTTCACAGTATCTACCTTCTCCAAATTTACCTTTCCATCTTCCACCATATCTCTCACAAAGTGAAATTGCACATCAATGTACTTCGTTCTGGCATGGAAAGTTGGATTCTTTGCAAGGAAAATAGTGCTCTAACTGTCACACCAAATAGTAATCTATTTTGCATCAACACCAACATCAGAACACAATCTTCTAAGCCAAATGGCTTCTTTACAAGCATGAGTAGCAGCCATGTACTCAGCTTTTGTAGTGGACAAAGCAACCACAGGTTGTCACTTACTCATCCAACTGATGGCACCACCAAACATAGTGAACACATAAGCACTGGTGGATCTCCTGCTGTCAATATCACCTGCCCAATCTGAATCCACAAACCCACGAATACAAACTGAATGCAGAGATCCAGAAGAGTTACCATGATAACATATGGAGTAATCTGATGTACCCCTCAAATATTTGAATACTCGCTTAACTGCATCCCAATGTACCCATCCAAGATTAGCCATAAACTAACTCAGGACTCCCACTGCTTGGGCAATGTCTGATCTAGTACAGACCATAGCATACATAAGACTACCAACTGCACTAGCATAAGGTAATCTACTCATGTCCTCCACCTCACTAGGAGATTTTGGACAATCATCTACAGATAACTTTGTTCCCACAGAAATAGGAACACATAGTGGTCTACAATCTGCCATGCTGAACCTGTCCAATACAGACTTCACATACTTACTCTGACTCAACCAAAGTTTTTTGTTAGACCTTTCTCTACTGATTTCCATACCCAAGATGTACCTAGCTGTCCCAAGATCTTTCATCTCAAACTGTGCTGAAAACTGAGATTTAAAATCAAAAATCATACCCTTACCCTTCCCAAACAGCAACATATCATCAACATATAATGCAACAATAAGAAGGCGATCATTTTCAACTCTGAAATAAACACAATGATCTGATTTTGATCTTACAAATCCAATTGACAACACAAAGGCATCAAAATTAAGGTACCACATCCTAGGAGATTGCTTCAAACCATATAGAGATTTCTTTAATCTGCAAACTAAGGATTCTTTACCTTTAACAATGTAGTGCTCAAGCTGTGACATATAAATCTCTTCCTCCAAATCACCATGAAGGAAAGTTGTCTTCACATCCATCTGTTCTATCTCTAAATCATATGATGCAGCAAGAGATAACAGAAATCTAATGGATGTCAACTTTGCAACAGGAGAGAATATTTTACCATAATCTATTCCCTCTACCTGTGAATACCCCTTTGCAACCAATCTAGCTTTATACCTTTTAACACTGCCATCTGCACAAAATTTCTTCTTGAACACCCATTTACAGCCAACAGATTTTCTCCCTTTAGGCAAAGGTACAAGGTCCCAAGTTTTGTTTTTCTCCAATGAAGCCATCTCATCATCCATAGCCTCAATCCAGGAACCTGCATCTTCCATGCCCAAAGCCTCTTTCACAGATCTAGGCTCATCAGTGTTAGTAATCAAAGCAAAGGCACAACTGGAATCTAACATAGAATAACCAAACCTTTCTTGTTGCTTTCTTTCTCTTATGGATCTCCTCAAGGGCTGAGGTTGAGGTTGTTCTTCCTCTTCTTCTGAACTATCAGAGCTGCTAGAGCTTTCCTCATCATTAGACCCAACATGGTCTCTGTGTTCAGTCTTCTCAGGGGTAGGAGGCAACTGAACAACATCTTTTTCCTTTTCTTTTTCATCTAGTTGTAGCACAATAGGAGAAGATGTTAGCTCTCTGAAAATAACATTTCTACTATACAACACCTTACTAGTCACAGGATCCCAAAGCTTGTATCCTTTCACACCAGCACTATATCTAATGAAAATACATTTAACGGCTTTGTTTTCCAACTTAGATCTTTTCTCCTTTGGAACATGTGCATAAGCTTCACAACCAAAAACATGAAGATGTCTAATTGAAGGCTTCTTACCAGACCACACCTCCATGGGTGTCTTACCAACAAGGGCTGATGTAGGAGATCTGTTAACCAGATAGCAAGCAGTGGCCACAGCTTCGGCCCAAAACCTTTGTTCTAAACCAGCTCCACTAAGCATACTCCTAGCCTTCTCCATTAGTGTCCTATTCATTCTCTCTACAAATCCATTTTTCTGTGGGGTATAAGGAGTTGTCTTATGCCTCTCGATACCTTGTTCTTTACAGAACTGTTCAAACTTTGCTGAGCCAAACTCACCACCATTGTCAGTTCTCACACACTTAATCTTCTTACTAGTCTGATTCTCTACAAGAACTTTAAATTCCTTGAACTGACTAAAGACTTGTGTCTTACTTTTAAGGAAATAAATCCACATCCTTCTACTATAATCATCTATGAAAGATACAAAAAATACAGACTTGGAGATTGAAGGAACTTTTACAGGACCAAATACATCAAAATGAATAAGATCCAAAACATCAAAAAATTTGTGAGAACTAGAGTAAAACTGAACATGATTTTGTTTACCATAGACACAGTGTTTGCAGAAGTCGAACTTGAGATTGCAATCATTTAACCCCTCAATGAGATTTTTATTTTTTAAGGTTCTGAGACCCTTTTCACCAATGTGGCCAAATCTCATATGCCACAACATTGTCTTTTCTGCAGGAAGCTTACCTTCCAAAGTATTTGCACTACCATCAGAACCAATAGCTACAAACTTCTTCACTACTTGTTCAGATGGTGAGGATGAAGAACTATTACATAGAGGAATACATGCATCTAGCTGAAATAAGGTACCTCTCCTAGTACCCCTTGCAAGCACTATCGATCCTCTTATCATCTTGCATCCTTCTTTCAAAAAAACAACTTGCACACCTACATCATTTAGCATACTTACAGATAATAGGTTTCGTGCCAAACCCAGAATGTGCATAACTCTGTTGATTCCCTTTACTCATCCATCAGGAAATTTGATAGTGACCCTTCCACGTCCAACTATCTTTAGGTGAGAATCATCACCCAAGTACACCTTTCCACCATCGAACTCTTCATATTTTGAGAACCAGTTTCGATGAGAGGTCATGTGAAAAGATGCACCCAAGTCAACCAACCACACATCATCAGATGCATGGGCTGCCAAAGCTACGATGAATGCATTGCCATCTTCTTGAGATCTTTCTGAAGCTGAATCTGAACCTTTCTTCTTCTTCTTCGGCTCTTTTCAGTCTTTACAAAAGTGCCCAGATTTATCACTGTTCCAACATTTTGCCTTGGACTTATTGGAAGTCTTTGACTTCCCACGGGATTTGGATCTACCCTTATTGTCAGACTTATTGTCATTTTTCTTCCCTCTTTCAGTGGATCTCCCACGAACAGCAAGGGCTTCTTTTTTCGAAATGAAAGCCTTTCTCTGCATCTCCTCTGATAGCAGCGAAGACACCACATCATCCATTTTGAAGGTGACTAAAGTGCTTTCGAGAGCCATCACAAGATGGTCCCATGAATCCGGTAAAGAACACAAAAGTGTGTAGCAATGATCCTCCTCCTCTAACTTGACACCAGCTGATGTCAATTGTGCAGCCAGCAGATGAAATGCATTTAAATGATCCATTAAGGATCCACCTTCCTCCATTCATAGAGAGTACAACTTCTTCCTCAGGAACAACTTGTTCACTAGAGATTTAGCCTGATACACGACCGCAAGTCTTTCCCACAAACTATTTGTAGTTTTCTCATCTAGAACATTCAGAAGAACTACATCGGTTAAACAGAGTCTTATGAGACCCTTAGCTTTACGGTCTTTGATATCCCAATCTGCTTGAGCTATAGTTGCTGGTCTTGTAGCATTTGAAGTCACTTCCCATAGGTCATGATCTTCCAACATGTCTTCCATCTTGAGTTTCCACAACTCAAAATTAGTGCCATTAAATTTCTCCACCTCCATTCTTCCATATGATGAACTTGCCATCTCAATCTGCAAATAAGATTCAGAATGCTTTGCAAAAAACTCCCACTCAAACTTGAGATTAGCTCAAAAAACCCTACCCAACAACTAGGATCAAAAGTTGATCAAGCTCTGATACCACTTGTAAGGAAACTCAGGTGCGGAAATAGCTTCCTACACTAATCTCTATAGGAGAGTATTGTGCAAATTCTTATAAATCCTTACAATTTTAGATTCGTTAACTACTTTAACAAAGATATTGCAACCACATACCATACATACAGAAAAATAGAGAATGACACAATGATATACCCTGGGGAAAACCTTTTGGTAAAAAACCCTAGCACTCCAAAACCTACACAATGTATTATCTTCAACACAAAGATTACAATACACTTGCAATGCAAGTTCTTTCAGGAAATGAGAGACAAAGCCAACAAGACTTAAATTTTTGTTATACCTCTCCCATAGGAGCAGCATCATATAAATAGACTCCTCTGGACCCAAAAATAGGCACAACCACCAAGACCCATGCACAAAGCCACATGTACACAGTTGTTACATGCAATCCCAAGAATAGGCATCCATCCCTAGAATAGACTATGACAGCTTGTCATAGAATCCGCCAAAAATAACGGTCACAAGAGAAGTGTAAGAGAATCTATCATACCAACCTATTTTTGGCATATTCTCTTACACACACCAACCACTTCTTCTTGGGCGCCCAAATAGGCCCAAGTCATAAGATGCTCTTACACCTATCATAGCACATTCCTTAAATAGTTCTTACGCATCATAGGAATCCATCATGACTGTTTCAGTCATGATCTCCTTACGCACAAGATGCCGACACATCAAGTGGAGTGACACATCAACATGCCAACTAGACATGTACACTCACACTTAATTACATTATTTGCAAAAAATACATTTACAAAACAAATAATAAGAATAGGAATTATCCAAGGTTGAGACACCTTATTCCTAACATTTATTGATTTAAAAGCACTTGTCCATTTTTTAGTGTCTACAGATTTAGTCCACAACAGACAAGAGTTGCAAAAATGAAGATTAGAACTCTTAAGGAAATGGAAAGTTTCATGATTGACACCAAGTCTCTTGATCCATCACTTGTGGTAGAAGTTATATGTTGTGCCAACCACATCCTTAATAGATCTCCTCATAATTCCTTAGATGGAATGACTCCTTTTGAGGCATGTTGTAGAAGAAAACCGGTTGTGAAACACTTAAGAGTATTTGGTTGTCTAGCATGGACACACATATCTTCACAGAAATGCAAGGCACCTCCACGAAGGCCTTGCACATTCATTGGATATGAATAAATTATTAAGGCATATGGACTTATGGATCCCGAGACTCATGAGATATTCATAGAGAGGAATGTTCACTTTGAGGAAAGTTCACCTAGCTTATCCTCTACTCCTCTCCATACTTCAGATATTATGGAAACTGATAGTGACAATAGTGGTAGTGATTCAAATGGTTCATCTACCTCAACCCCTACACATAGGATTACACCTTTTGGTCAACTTAAGGTTGAGGATAATCCATCATCATCTTCCACTAGACCTTGTTGGATTAGAAAAACACTTGATTCATCAATTTCACTTGTGGGGGATCCTTCAGATAGCCGCAGGACAAGGTCACAACATCAACACATTTCACATGCATACATTGCTACAGTGATAGGTCCATATGATTCAACACAGTAGGGAACACCTTGTCTTCCAGTTATAGCATCATGTTTGTTTGTGAAGTCCTACATTGCCGAAATGGGAGACATCATTGATGATATAAATCTTCTCTTTAATGGGGAAGATCCTTCTGTAGTTGTTGCGAGGGCACACTCTGACCCTCTTATCAATTCTCTACATGATCATTCTTTTGAGGTTGATGTGATTGTGGATCTTTATGTACAACAATTGTAGGAGGTCTCTTTATCATTAGGGAAGACACTTGGTTCTTTGGAATATGTTCTAAATCCATCCTTGTTTGATCATGACTTGTTCTTTTTAGCATTTTTGGAAGGGGAAACCTTCAACATCGACATAGGGACAGTTTAGCAATTTTCAGAGATATCATTCATCTTGAGGTTTCTTCCTACAGATTGGGGAGACATCTCATATACACCTATGGCATTGTTTCTTCCTAAGGAGAGGAACATTTTTTGACATTCATGGACCGACTTCTACATTCATCCTGGAGAAGCTATCATTGATGGGAATTCTACATTGAGGGGGGCTATATTATCTCCCTTCTTCTACTAATTCTCTCTTATGGGGGGACTTCTTCCTCTTATGGGCTTTTGTCCTTCTCATATTTCTCTATTGTATATACATGATGTATGTCATAATGGGGGGGTCTTGATTACTCCATCCATCCATGCATCTTGTTTTTCATCTCTCTTTTTGGGGGAGGGTTTTTCCCATGAGATTTTATCTCTTTCTCCACTTTATGAGAGATTGCATTGCATTGCTCTTGCATATTGTACATGGGTACCTAACATGGCCTAGTAGTTGGGACCCATCATGCATTGTCATCTAGCATTGTGAGCTTAAGTGTATTACCCTAAGTTTCACTTAAAGGGGGGGGGGCGTGTTGTTGTAATTAATTATTCACTAATTACACTTTACTTAAGTTTACTTAGGATAATGCATTTGAATATTAGTTTTCATTGAGACACCTAGGAGTTTGCATTTCATTTTAGCACATGGTGTAGGATAAATTCTACTTTAGGTGGTGATAGTTGTCATCTTATACCTCTTTGTGTGTGAGATTTACCTTTAGTGCTCTTATCACATTATCATCCTCTCATTGTTGCACATGTTGCACATACTTTGATGTACAATGGAGGATGATCCACCTTTGGTGGCCATGTGATTACACCTAGTGTGGTTGATATCTTATCATCCCCTTATCATGTATTCTTATCACATTGCCTATATATTCAGGCACTCCTACTTTGTATTTATTCGTAACCATTTTGATTATTGATCATCATTGAATCCAGTCATTTGAGGATCATATCATTTTGTCTCTCTTGATGTGATATCTATTGAGCTTCTAGATCTTGGCATTTTATTCTTTGCCTTAGGCAAATTCTTACAAAAAGGCCATACTTGCAACTTCCAAGTGAAAATGGGTACATGCTTTTGACAAAAGAAACTAATATTTTTGGTTAATAAATAGTTAACTTATAATTTTGGCTTCACAAGGAAAAAATCAATGAAGAAACAAGAGGCAAAGTAGATAATATGATTTGTTTAACTTTTGATTATTTTCCTTCTTCACGTAGGAACAAAAATCATGTCTCTAAACCCACAAAATAATGAAAAATAACACATATATCACTTTAATAGTGAAGAAAAAAAGTACCAAAGTAAACATCAAGGTATGAAATGGATAAACTTGACAATGAAACAACAAAAACCATTCCCAATACCTAAAATCTAGCTCCAGAATCTTGTTCACAAACCCTACTCTGCCTTTTCCTTTCTGCTTACCAAAAAAATGAAACAAAACCAATGAGAGCTGGGAAAAATTACACCACATTTACAAATATGAAAAGGACAAAGTAATGTCCAACCAATAACCAAAGTAATGGTTCAAGCTTGGACCATTTCCTTGTTTCTTTACATTGCATGTCTTATCTGTTACATGCCTTGTAATTCAAAATGTTCATTCACATTTTTCCTACTAGCATGTTAATTTTTCAAACACAAAGAAAAAATTATAGTCAAAAGATATAGTTTTTGTTGGAATATTGCTGGTATATCATGCATATATGTTCTAAGATTGATGTTTTATCATTTATATCAACATATTTATATTGTTTGAGGTAGTGTTCCTTTGATTTTCATATATATTTTTGGTTTGGTATGACTATTATATTGAAGATCAGATGTTGCAAATGTATTATTGGTTTTTGGGATGTCTCTAGTTGAGTCATTTCAATTTAGTCTATGAGTTGGTACACATATTCTGAGATGTTTAGTGGTGACAATGTGACATGTTTTGGTTCAACGAGGTTTGACATTGTAATATTTTGGTCTATGGACCTAGTGGCATGCTTAAGACATGTATGTGTGTCCTCAACTCACATGGTTCATGATTTGGAGGATCGCAAGCTATTTTTCTTGATTGATAGAGGTTCCTATTTTGTTATTGACGTTAAGTTCAAAATCGTTGATGATTTCTGAGATTAGATTTGTTGAGGATGTTATTGATACATTTTATGGTGCTTGCTGATGTTTCTAGATTGTTTTCTATTCATGTTGATGGATCACATTGATCGGTGTGATCACATGTGGTGGTTATTGGTTGGTGAGATTATTTCTTCATGTTCTTGGCCTACATGATGGTGTATCATGTTGCAAAGGATCAAGGCATAATTATTGAAGTGTTTGCATGCTCAAGGTTGAAGATTTGGATCATTTCTATGTCTTAGCCAACATACATTTGATTTCATTTAATGATGCATTGTAATTGATTAAATATTTTAATTAGGTGTTAAGGGTTTAGCCAACCTTGTTTATTTCCTCAAGGTTGATGAATTATATAAATCTAATTATAATCTTTTGTGGATCGTGTGTATGGGTGTATATGCATGTTACAAGTAGTGGTTATCATTGCACCTAAAGATTGACCTGTTAATGCCCAATAAAACCACTAGACTTATAGAAGACACAAGAGGCGGTTAAACCATGTCACAAATCCTGAGGGGAGCACTGGCCATTTTTCCAACAATCTCCCCCTCAGTGTTACCTGAGGGGATTCAAACCTGTGACCAAGCTCTGATACCACTTGTTACAAGTAGTGGTTGTCGTTGCACCAAAAGATCAACCTGTTAATGTCTGATACAACCACTAGACTTATAGAAGACACAGGAGGTGGTTAAACCATGTCATGAATCTCGAGGGGAGCATTGGCCATTTTTCCAATAATGCGAAGGTGTGAAAAGAGGTATGAGTGGAATCTACAATTGAGGTAGATATCAAATGTGTATGTACTTCATTGGAATTGAATGGGAATAGTGAAGATGCTATCAGAAAATCCATGATTTGTAGATTGTTGTCCACAGTGGATTGTAGTCCATGAGATTATTGTAAGGTAGTGATCCTTCCTTTGGTTTGTAGCCCTTGTTGTATTTGAGCAGTGAGCTCTAGGTAGTGTGTCTGAATGCATGTGCATCCCATTGTAATACTCCTAATAGGATTTAATTATTTTAACATAGTACATCTTCTTGTGGGTTCCATCCCCACAATGCTTTTTCCCCTAACCGGGTAAATCCATGAAAAAATATTGGTGTTATATGTTTATGTGTTGTTGTGGATCATTGATTTCATGCTTAATTATTAGATTTATGGTTTAAGGTTCAGTTTATGCTAAGTTGATTTATGTTTATGAGTTTTGGACATAACTAATTCAAACCCCCCTCTCAGTTGTGTGGTGTTATCTTATTTTTATTAATTGGTATTAGAGAAAGTTCATATTTGAGAAGCTTAATTTCTTGAGGTGATTCATGATGGAAGATTTTAAGAAGGATAGTTTGATATTTGGTGGCACTAACTATTCATTTTGGAAAGGAAAAATGAGGACCCATTTTAGATGCATCAAAGAAGAACTTTGGAAAGTCACAGAGAAAGATTATAATCTTTATGTAAATATTGCTACTTCTACTCCTGATGAAGAGAAGAAAGCTGAATTTCACACCAGAGAAATGGAAGCATTTTTTAGTGTCTTGACTAATTTAGAATATTCATGTGTCATGGATTTGGAGTTTGCATATGATATTTGGACAAAGCTAGAGACCTTGCATGAAGGTGAGCCCCAATTGAAGATGTCTAAGTTGCAGACCCTGAAATGAAAGTATGAATCTTTGAAGATGAGTGAAGATGAGAATGTTACTTCCTACTTTTAGAAGGTGAATGAACTAGTTTGCGCTATCATATGTGCTGGTGGTACTTTTGAAGAAGAGGAGATTGTTGCTAAGATTTTGAGGTCTTTGCCTTCTGCCTACAATCACATGGTTGTCGCTATTAAGGAGATCATGATAGTGACTACTATGACAAGAGACATGTTGATTGGTAAGCTGACTACTTTTGAGTTGAGAGAATTTGGTGATAACCTTCCTAAATTTGAATATGCATTTAAAGATACTATTTCTAAGGATAAGAAAAAATATGACCCTAGAGAAAGTTCATTGAAGTATCTATCTAAATATGCTAAGGAGTTGGAAAAAATTGAAGAAGGAGAGAGAAATATTGAAGAACTTGAAACCCTCATTGCTCAGAGATTTCCTAAAGGAGTTGGTAAGTATGAAGGGAAGTTACCTCTAAATTTTTTTTCCTACAATAAGATTGGTCATTTTGATTCAAGGTGTCCTAAAAGAGTTCCAATGGATAAACCTAAGAAATTTCCTCCTAGATATTACAAGAAATGCTACTATACTATTGATGAAGGTGTAACAAATGATGAATATGAGAAAGGTAGTAAAAGTGATATAAATGGGTGTTCATTGATATCAAGGAAGAAGATGTGATTCCTAATGAGACTACTAGTTTCATGAATGTGGAAAGAACCCTTGCTACACATGTTGAAGAAAATGATGAATGGGTTATTGATAGTGGATGTTCACATCATATGATTGGAGATAAGAGTAAATTTGTCAGCTTGGAAACATATGATGGTGGCTTTGTTAGATTCGTTGACAACAATACTTGTCTGATTTGTGGTAGAGGTTCCATCACTCTTGATGGTAAGAATAATATTGATGATGTTTTATATGTTAAAGGACTAAAGAATAACTTGTTGAGTGTTGGAAAGTTATTTGAAAAAGGTTATAATCTACAATTCAAGAATGTAAAATGTAGAATTTTGGGAAGTCTAGGTGTTAAGATTACATTAGGCACTAAGACCCAAGGTAATATATTTCATTTGAACAATGCAGTGAAAAGATGTTTGATTGCTAAAATTGATGATAGTTGGTTATGGCATAAGAAGTTGTGTCATGTGAATTTTGATAGCATTTTGGAAATAAGTGCTACACAAGATATAAGAGATCTACCAAAATTGTTGATGCTTGCTAATGCAATGTGTAAGGAATGTCACTTGGGTAAGCTAACTAAATCTACTTTCAAAAGAAAAACTTATTCTTCAAAAGGAATGTTGGATCTTGTTCTACTTAACTGGTGTGGGGAGTGTGTTGATAACTGCAATTTTTGTAGGGTCAACCTGAATTCTGAAAGATGAAAGGTAGTGTCCTAGGACTACTCCTTCCTCCATCATCTATAACACTTCTCACTGTTAAGACAGAGATTGTAATCTTGACATCTCTTAAGAACCTTTTCCAAGTTTTCTTGTGCTTCTTCAAATGTTGTGCCATGAGTTGTAAAGTCATCCATATAGATTTCAACACACTCAAGAGCTATGTCAGAGAAAATACCAAGCACTGCTCTCTAGAAAGTAGCAGGAGCATTACATAATCCAAATGGAAAGACTAAATTAGCAAAAGTTCCCCAAGGATAGGTAAATGTTGTCTTGTCCTAGTCTTCTGGTGATATTTGTATCTGATTATACCCACTAAAGCCATCTAGAAATGAAAAGTACTTCTTACCCATAAGATTGTCAAGTACTTGGTCAATGAAAGGTAGTGGAAAGTGATCCTTCTTAGTGGCTTTATTAAGTTCTCTGTAGTCAACACAAACTCTCCACTTTCCTCCTTTCTTTGGAACAATTACAAGAGGAGAAACCCACTGACTGTCAGAAATAGGATAAATGAAACCTGCACTAAGAAGCTTCTACAACTCGGTCTTAACTATATCTCTTAAAGCAGGGTTTATTCTTCTTTGAGCTTGTCTCACTGGCTTGTATTGTGGGCTTATGTATATTCTATGAGTGCAGAGTTTGGGATCCAGGCCTTTCATGTCAGTGTAATCCCATGCAAAGGCTTGCTGACTATCCTGTAAAAGCTTGATAAGACTAGACATCTGGGATTCTGTGAGGTTTTTATTAACATTCAGCTCCTTTCCTGAAGCAATCTCAACTTTCTTAATTGTTTCTAACATCTAAATTTCTGCTATGGATGGAGACTTTATCTCATGGGGTAGCAAGGTATGGAGATAATCAGGTGCTGCTGGAAGCTGAGATGTGGGTTGCTTGGGTAGTATTGTTTGAAGGCAACAATTTGGATCATCACAAGATGACTCCTCTGAACCATATTGGTTGGTAAGGATTTCTGCTAGTATATCATCTTCTTCTTGTGATACCATGAATGGATTTCTATCAATGACCATGAGTTTTTGCACAAATTTTACTTCAAGGGAAGCATCTCCTAAGTTTGGCCAGACAATTTGATCAAGTTCACTTTGGGGTTTTGCAGGAGAATACAGAGTTAAATTTTTGGTATTTATTCCATCTGATATGGTCATCTTCCTTGAACGACATGCAATGCAAGCATCAACTGTGGCTAACCAAGGCCATCCTAGGATTAGTGGATATCCTCCTAGGGTGGCTTTGGGTGACATGACTATAAAATCAGAAGGGTAGTCTAAGGAATCCAAAGTAACAATAATATCCTCAACCATACCATCAGGCTTAACTATGGAATTATCAACTAACTACAATATTGTTGGTGTGTCCCACAAACCGATGATACTAAGTTTCAGCAGAACTTCTCTAGTCATAACATTAATTGATGCTCCCGAGTCAATGAGAACATTCTGAATTTGGGTACCATTAATGAAGATGGTTACCAATGGACTTCCTAGATCTGAATACTTGGGCATGACAACTTTTCTTAGCATGAGATCAGAGAGCTGGCCTAAGAAATGGACATTATCAGGGTCTTTCTTTTTCCTTCCAGGTTGTTTGATACAGGCTTCTTTAATTACTTTGGTATAAACTGGAATTTCTTTAAGTGCATCCAACAAGGGAATCTGCACTATCATTTGCTTGAGTTGATCAATCAAATCAATGGCTACATGATTCTCTTTTGGAGGAACAACCTGAGATAGTCTTTGTGGATAAGGAGGATTCTTAGGCACTGGTGCAGTTTGAGCAACATGTGGAACATCAACAGGCTTGTTCATGGGTATGTCTTCAGCATTAGCAACTTCAGTGATTATTGGCTCCTTGGGTGTAGGCATTGTAGTTCCTGATCTAAGATGGATATCATTTACGTGCAAAGAATAAGCTTGTTGCTTATTATTAGGATTTGGAGTTGGCTGAGCTGGAAGTTGAGTTGGCTTTTGAGGATTGCTATTTGCTACAGGAGGTGGCGGCATAATAGCTTGCTGTTGAGGTGGAGGCATTAGTACTTGTTGCTGATTAGGCTGATTGGGTCCCCACTGAGGTTGTGGTTGCCAGCTACCCTGAGGTGGCCATTGGCTATTCTGTTGTGGCTGCTGATAAGAGTTATACTAATGTTGGTATGGGTTAAATGGTGGTTGTTGTGGATAGGCTTGGTTATAGTATGGTTGTTGATTGGACCAGTTATGATTCCAATTTTGATCCTGAGGAGCAAAATTTTGGGGGTTTTGGTTTGGCCAATAGCTATTATTATTATTATAACCAAAATTATTCAGTGGGTCCAGAGGCATACCTTGTCTCTGAGCCCATGGACGCCTTTGAGCAACATCAAAAACTTCTCCATTCTCATCATCTATGGCTTTGAACTCAGTGGGCATTGGGCTCACATCCACAGATGCAACCGTCTTACATTTTCAATTTCTTTTCTTCTCTCTACAATGAGAACAGAACTCAGCAAGCACAACATCTACCTCTTCTTTCTTCCTCCTTGCCTGCATACTATCCAGCTAGGTGGCAACATCATTAATGATGTCTTTCTTGAAGTCAGATAGAAAATTAGACAACTCCACTTTGGATACTCTTGAACCACCATTGGACTTATATGGTAGGTCTCTAAGTCCCCTACCCTTCATCATAGTGGCCGTTGAATAATTTTGACATATATTCTTTATGTCAACCCAGCCTTTTTGTGTGATATCTCCTCCTGCCATCAAGTCTAGAGCCTCTATACTTCCATCATTCACACCTTTTAGGAAGAGGTGTTTCTGAGATGCCTCATTTAGCTGGTGTTGTGTATTACACTACAGGTTGAACATAAATCTGGATACATAATCCTCCAATGTTTCATCCTCCTTCTGAGACATTTTAAAAATTTCATCACCTTTCAAATCTTGACCTCTACAGTACTCTTTGTACTTTGTAAGAAACATTGTGCGCATGGCATTCCAATTTGCTACAGCATTGGCACCTAACCCCATGAACCATCTCAAAGCAGCTTCTTTTAGATTTGATGGGAACAACTTCAGCTTGTGGGCATCAATGGTATAGTCATAACTCTGGCAAAGAATATCAAATTCAAAGAGGAAGGTCTTAGGGTCCTCTGTAAGGAGGCCATAAAATTTAGGAAGTGTAGCAGTAGGTATATTTTTCAAATTTTGGTTGCCTTGTTGTTGAGGTATAGGAAAGGGAAAGGGAACCTGAGTAGCCATTCTGGGAGGAGGACCTTGTGGTGGTGGCTGATATACAACAAGAGCAAGCAGATTATCTTGATATTTAGGTTCAGTAAATAGGTCATTTAAATGCAATGATTCCTCAGATGATGAAGAGGATATGTGTTCTTGAGCATCAGCAAATGAATTTTCAAAGGGTTCTTCTTCTTCATTCTCACTTTGTGGCTCTTCAACTTGAGGATTAAATAAATCAAATGGCTCTCCTTGGTAGTTATGGGGAAGAAATCTCCCAAGGTGATCTCTCCTATGCATAAAAATGCTTACTTAAGTACTAGATTAAAACTGAGATTGTAACTACAAGGAATAGTTTGAATTAACACCATCCCTGACAATGACACCAAAAATGCTTGGCAAAACAATAGTATCAGAAACCTAGAGCAATGGACTGCCTATTTCAGGATTGGACACCCCAAATGATTCCTAAATGCATTATTTGATTTCATTTAATTATTGACCAGGGACGTAAACTTGGAATGGTATCTGCAAAGTATATGCTTCAAACCTCCTCTTCTAAGTCTATCTAAGGAATTCAAATGCTTATGCTTCAGGAAAACTATACTAAAACTGGTAAGCAAATGTATTCTAATAAAAGTGGGAAATCATAGTTAGGAACTACTCCAACTGACTGTGCTATAGGAACAGGCTACTGATTCTGGTATCAATAGTTGCAGGAACAACAGAGTTCTAAAACATATAAATGAATAGGAAAATGAACTCTATACTAACAAAGTGATTCACTCATCAAGTGGGCCCCCTTGAATGAGTGAATGAGAAGTACAATCAAGATGAAAGTTGCAAACTTGAACTGAACATTCTATTCATCCATAAAATGATTACACTTAATTGAAACAGTATGCAAAAGCTCTATTAAAAACTAGTTTGTTCGACTAACTCCAAAAGAGTCACAACAGTCGATTATTTAAAAGAAAGCAACAACTAACTCCTAAATCTACGATCACTTTGTAATTGAGGATCGGTTACAACTCACAAAGTTTCATAACAAAAACATTATTGACTATAAACATTCCCAGAATATAGCGCACACTAAATCTACGCATTGCATGCAACGGAAAGTATTGACTTGCTTGCGAAGATTCTACAATTTGCGGTTGGCTTTGATGTCTCCCACGCCAGTATGCTGGTCTTTGAATATCCACAGTCAACTCCTGCAAAAATAATCAATGCGCACATATCCAAGCATATACATATATATCCACATCATCAATATTAGGAAAAGGTGTAAGTCTTAATTATCACTCTTGCAAATCCTATGGCTACAGGAGGTAACTACCCAAAACATAGCTTAGGAGAGAAATCATCCATTAACATGTATAACTATTATATTCACCATTCCTGTCCATGAATTTAAGTAGATATTATGTCTTTAGAGGTATCTGCATTTCCAACTTATGTTCACACACACATATATAACATATACATAGAAACCATAAGTTCATATGCTTAAAACCATCAATTCATGTCTATGTGCAATCAACTTGTTCTAGAGAGAGCATAAAAAGTAGTGAAAAAGATGGCTATTTAGGAGCCCATCAATTTGTCTTACAATACTTAATTCAAATTAAATTACAACCACCAATGGAGAAATTAATATGTTTCCCTATATAGAAAAGAAAGTGCCACAACATGTTAACAAAATATATGAGTTGGGAATATATCAATAAGGGGTAAAAATGTAGTTAGTAAAGGTAACTAATCTTCTACTTGAGTATATTAATCATAAATGGATAAACATATAAGCATTATAATCCTTTGTAAAACTTATAGCTACTTTGACCTTTTTTTCCTAGATAATATAATGTATAACTATTCTTTCTGTTTAAACTTGGAAGCTATAATATATTAATTATCACTCCTCTATTATTAAATTGCTCTTTCCATCTCCTTGTATTATTGTTTCTTATGTTGGAGCACCCTCTCAAATGATAGAAAAGTCTACTTAAATTTTAATTCATTCTATTTTACATATTCCAAGACATTAGTACAAATGTGGTTGAGTATTGATATGTCTGTAATTGTAGTCTAATATAGGTAATTTTATATCTTGTAATCCTGTTCTATATGAATCCATAACTTTGAGTTCACTTTTCTATTGAAATTCTCTTGATTTGTTTAGATTTATATATGCTATTAAAAACTTATGATCCTATTGGTTCATACCTCCCTTCTCAAAGGACAATTTTGTTCAAAAAATCTTAGATTAAAGTTGTTAGAAAGTTTCTCCTATTGGTGAGATTTGTAGGTGTATCCACTTGTGATGAAACTTCAACTCTCGTTATGCTTAAAGGATGATGCATTGATTGCTATACCAAGTAGTATAATTTCTACATGCTAGAATGAATTAAATTTTCACATAAGACATATAAATGAACACAACACACAAAGTACAAGCCCATAGTGATGGTCATACCTAACCATACATTCCTTATCCCTTACTTGTACTATGGAATAAAATTACACCTTTGCCTTCTTATATTCATTGTTTTTCCTTGCTTACTCTCAAGAAGAAGAAGAAATTTATTCCCAAAGATATTTATTTTCTTTGAAACCAATCCATGAATTTCTCAAAGACCTGTAAGCTTCTTCATAGATTATATCATAGTTATTATTTTCAACCTAAAAAATCCAATATTAATTAAGACTATGGTTATAGACACAAACTCTACTCGTTACCAAAATTTATTTAAATTCAAAAAAAATTGCTACTATAATACCAATTGATTTTGAATTTATCAAAACCTATGCTTATAGATACTAATAAACCAATAATTTATATT
Source organism: Chamaecyparis obtusa (assembly GCA_027943335.1). Classification (NCBI taxonomy): domain Eukaryota; kingdom Viridiplantae; phylum Streptophyta; class Pinopsida; order Cupressales; family Cupressaceae; genus Chamaecyparis; species Chamaecyparis obtusa. The sequence continues at coordinate 2,222,141 of BSBK01000883.1, forward strand.
CTTATACTGATTTAGAATAAAATACAACCATTAATAGATAAATTAATATCCTACTAGATACACAAAAAAAGATGTTGCAAAACAAAACATTATATAAGTGGGAAAACTCCAATAAGGGTAAAACATATAGTTGGTAGAGGTAATTTTTCTTTTACTTGGGTATGTTACTTACAATGGGAAAATAAAAAGATAATTCAATCCCTTGTCAAATCGATGGCTACTTTAGCCTTTATTTATGAATGTTATTATTGGCACCCTATTTTTTGGTATCTCATTTATTCTTTACTCTATTCGAAAGGTTGTGTAGTTAACCTTATCCATCTTTTGTTAATAATTAACCTAAGAAATATTAAATGGGCTCTCTAATTCTCAAATGGTGCAAAGTATCATAAATATCCTCAACATGTTCTTTCTCCATTCCCCCCTTTATTTTCATGCTTTCTTGAAGTTTTAGGGTTTGTAGGGCATCTATGATTACACACCCTTCCTATTGATCCTGAAACCACACCTATAACATTTATTAAAATTTTTAATTCCTTTTCTTGGGTTTTTAAGTTTTCCCTTACTTTTCTCTATGTTTCCTTATTACCTTTCTTGCTCAATATCGATCTTTTATTCTCAAAAGTGTGCTAATTGTTTAATTTTTTTATACTTATAATTAATTTTTTACCCCTATCCTAGATATGGATAGAAGGGGTCCGATACCTAGTGGGATGTCCATCTAACATGTTTGAAGGATAATTTTTACAATAAAGTGTTGGTAGGTGATTATGTTGGGTAATTGAGGTGATATGTCATTTCTTCCCTTTCAAACACATTAGAAGAAATGTTATGTTTTTTAGGTATTAAGACACATCTTCCTCATCCCTTAGTAAGTAGGTTAAAGATGGTTTATTGAACTGAAAGAGAAGGGAATTGTGTGAAGTTTTTGGAAGATATTTAATATGGTTTTGAAACCACCATATATTCTCGACAAGAGACTAAGTCCTAACCAACAATTAGTGATTTAACATTTTGTAGATTTTTAAGTTGGTTCTATAGTTGGATTGACTTCTCTGCAAACATAAAGTTCTCAATGAAGGCCTAGTTCCTGAATACAATATAAATGCCAAAGTAGTTCTATGATGATTGCTTCAAAGAGTTTCAATAATGTAGAAAATCTTTAACATATAGGGAATCGCTAAATAAGTGTTTGACATGGTTACAAAAACTAGTCATATCATTGATATAGAGATGTGAAGAGATCTTGAAGTTGTTAGAGCATTCTATAAAACTAGTAACTTTATGTTCTAGATCTTTGTTCCCATTTTGAGCTTCCTCATTAACTGATGAAGGGTGCTCCCCTTAATACCACAAACACATAACAGAAATAGAGAAACAACAACAATATGCAAGAACAGAAAATTGGCTTCTTATTATCTCCACAAATGTGGAATTACAAACTTTCAGAATTACAATATGCAAAGCCACATGGGCATTCCCTTACAATATTCTGTAGGACAAAGCCTCGAACTATTACCCAGATCTACTACCCAGAACTATTCTGAACTGCCTAAGACAATAATACAGCCTTCCTTATATAGGCAATTTTCCACCACCTGGAAGGTTCCAGAATTTTAGCCAATAAGGCCGACCAAACTTAGAATTATTTTATTTTACATTTTATTACATCATAGTCGGCTCAAGATAACCTTTGAAACCCGAACAGAAATTTTGAAGAAAATTATTTTTCGCCATTTCGGGTGGCCCAACTTCCGAAGACCATAAGTCATCACCAGTTGACCCGATCGGCTATTATAACCCCATTTCAGAAATGCCACGAAGCACTCTACAGGCTTGACCCACACAAGCGCTCGTCACCCAAATTTTTGACCTCATCTGGGGCCTCTAAAGCCTTCAAAACCGAGTTCAAAGTTTCTGTACCTTGCTGCCAATACCGAAAATCTTCAATATCTTCCAATATACACTTGATCTGGCAATGAAACTTTACTGGCAGGCTTATATGACCAAAATGAACCTCCAAGAAAGAAATCAGATCATTCTGAGCACATACGAAAATTACCAAAAATAGTAACTTTCCATAAATAGCAGCTCTGCACAAAATAGCCCTTATTGAATATAAAAATAGAAATATTTTTGGGTGATGCAAGATTGCTCTTACACCCAGGATGCTCCTGCATCATTGACATAGGCTTGGTTCCTACCAAATGCTTCCCAATTTTTTTGTGGACCTTGGGTCTTGATAGAATTTTTAGACTTAAGATTTGGGTTCCTTTTTTCCTTTCCTTCTCACCTTCCATTTACCACTTTACCTTTACTTTGATTTTGACATTGACCTTGTAAATTTTTTCATACATGGAACTTTATTTTTTAGATCTATGTTACCTCCTAGTTTCATTGCATCCATTCCCTTTCAGACCAAAGGTTCCAATAGGTACTCAGAATAATGGGTTTTTAGTCTGCATTTCCTCTTAGAGCTCATGCCTTGGCATATGCTCTAAATCCATTCCTTTTAGAATTTGGGCCATAATTGGAACTTGAAACCTCATGTTCCAATAATATTTTCCTTCCCCTTATCAACATTTTTAGTACCCAAGTGAACTTCAAACTCCATTTGGAACTTGGAATTTTAGATTCTAAAGTTATCATTTTGACTTGAGACCTAACAATTACTAGTATTGGGTTCCATTTACAATGTATTCAATTTTATTGACACCCAAATGATGATTTCTATGCATTTTAAATTTTTTTATTCATTTGTTAATCCTACAAGATTTCTAAACTTTCATACGAACTACATAATGCTTTTCCAAGTTTATGACTTTTATTAAGCACTATGACATGGTTACTAATGGAATGATGAATACTTACATGCATGTGTGTGTTTGTTGGTAAAAAAATTGAAATGTTATGATTATCTTGATTAAGATATTTGTAAATGATAAAATGGTTTGCAACAAGAAACCTTCAAGGAAATAATGGTGCAAACTTCTTGTAGTCAAACAAAGTAAAGAGGAAGCGATGTTATTGTAGTCAAGAAGGTTATGGGCTTGTAACAACAAAAGTGATGAATGTTGAATTGGACATTGAAGAAAACATAAAAGAATCATATTATTAAGAAATGATTTCAACATTAGGAACTCTTTTGCTGCAACTATTATTATTTTTGTTTTATTGTGCACTTGTCTTCATCATCAAGTCCTCTTTTATGATGCTTAATAGAATTCTAATAGGACCTTATTTTCATCCTTTAACTAGTTCCTTCTAGAAAATAAACCTTTCCCTTATTTATAGGGATGATTGACAAGTTAGCCCACACTGTTAGAGTAGTTAAGATTATATATATGATGTAAAGAAATAATGATTCAAATCCATCATCTTGTGTAATTTCTTCTTTTATTACCAGTAATTGAATTTTTGCAAGTATCAAATTCTATGAATGATTTTTCATGAAGCATTAGTGAAACAATATCTATATTTGTATTATTCAACCTTGCAAGAACACTTGCCCAAGTTGGGGCCCACTTGAGGTAAGGTGTTACTAATAGTTAATTTGTTAAGATTACTTAAATTTGATTATTATTTAGTATTTGATAATATGAGCTTATTTTTTTTGTAGAAATTAGTTAATGTGCACCTTACGTTTGTCTTTAGGTAAAATTTTCATTTATCTTTTTTTGAAAGTGTTTTTTACCTCTTGTCACAACTGCCATTAATTTTATACCTTAAACTTTATTTACTCATAACTGAAAGTTGTAGCTTAGCAATAGTGTTATTCCATGTAGTCATTTACTAGCCTAGTTTAAACTTGGACTAATGAGTTCCTTGATTTCTAAATGATAGATAAAACTCAAATAAATCCTAGAGTACATATAGTAAGGTTTCATCTTTAGTTTGTCTTTGGTCAATAATTTAATGTACCATGTAATTTAACTAATGGTTTCTTAGCATAGGATAGCTATATCCCTAAGTTGTAGGGAAAGAACATAGCTCCAAATTTTTATTTTACTATAGAACATCATACATTTTTGGTTTTGTTGTATGAGACGATGCCAAAATATGAGTGTTCAAGTTTTTAAATTTATTTCTTTTTTCATAGATATAATAATTCTTATTTTTAACACTTTAGACTAGTAACTTTTTCATCAAATACCAAATCATCTACTAACGCATGCAAGAAAGATGAGCAGTGATCTATGCCTATTGTATATAGAGAAGAAGATATCCCATTGGAATATTTCTTTTAAACTAATACCACTAGAAAGAACAATTCAGTTGTAGTGGAAAAAATAAGAGAATGATAACCAAGTGGGTTACACCAATCTAAAGATAGTTCAACTTATCAATCTAAACCACCAACTTCTAAATCTACTTCAAATTCTACTACCATATTCCCAACTTCTCAATCATCTACTAGATCTTGTCATACAATTGCAGATCTAGGAATTGAAGACTAAGATAACAAAATTGCTACATTCCTCTTTCCCACTATTAACCAAGTGAGGACTGTTGTAATGAAAAACATACCTCCCTCAACTCTTCCAAATTTAGATGGGCTTGTGAAAAGATATCTTGATACATACCCCTTTAAGTTTTATGACCTTTTTATAATTTATGATTATAATACAAATGCACTTTGATTGAAACTATTTCCAACTACATTGAAAGACTCGACATTAAGGTGATCCATGGAATAAGGAAAAGATTTGGTGGATAGATGGGATACCACAAGGGATGATTTTTTGAAAAATTGTAAGGACTATTAGAGAGGAGGATACACGAGAGGTGATAAAAAATTTAGAAGAGCTAAAGGGAAGACGAGCCTCTAAAAGACTATGTTGAAAGGTTCTTGTTTTGTCTGAAAAAATTCAAGAAAAATCTATTAACAAGGGACACATTGAAGTCAATCTAACTGAGGGGATTGAGAAGAGTGTTTGGATACCTTTTACCTTATTGGATAAGGTGGCATATCTCAAATTCCTTGTGAGTATGTTTCCTAGCTCAACAAAAATTACTCAAGGGCCACAATGAAGAAAAATCATAGCTTGAGAGCAATGGTCACAAAAATGGTTGTAGCACTTTCAAGGATGGAACTTAGTAAATTTTTGAAAGACATGAAGTAGCATATCATAAATCATATGGAAACTAGATCTGATATACTACATGCCAAAAATAAGTAGGAATATGCATAATCCATGTTGACAAAATATTGTCCATACTACTGTAGGAAGAAAAGAGAACTTGAGTGCAAGCCAGTGACATGAATTGAAGATATATGTGAATGAAAAGGATTCTAGGTATTTTTGGATGAAGATGGCCAAGTAATTTACCTATCCCAATGAAAACCATGAAGACAAAGGTAGTACTCCTTAGGATTGATTTACTTATAATGATTTTGTAGAGGAGGAAAATCAAGCCACTAAAAAAGGTGGTCAAAACCCTCAAGGACTTAAACTCCAACTCTACGCTTGGAAAGAACCTTTGGGGTAATACGACCTTTGAGTTTGTTCACTATAAAAGGAAAAATTGTTTATTTAACTAATATAAACTAACCAATTAAAATTTTTAATTCATGTAAGGAAAAGTATAGCTTAGTGAGACCTTCTAGACAACTCTATGAGCTCTCTATCTAGTACACACATGTGGGTCAAGGATGAAACAACAACATGCATAAATCCTATATGGAAAAAACAAAGAGTCATACTAAGAAGCAAAAATAACATGCACAATGTCTTTTGAACTAAACATAATGAAAATAGTAAAACACAAATTGCAAAAATAAAATAAAATTATAGAAACACTACGAGGAAGTAAATGAATACTTATAATGATCCATGAAATGAAACTCCAACTCAAGTTATGTCCTCCTCCACTAGAACATACACACAAAAGAGCACTAAAAAATTTATGGGCCAGATGTATTTAGAGGTTTACCATTGTAAGAATGCCTCTTTCATGCTTCCACCTCCATGGACAACCTATAGATAATATTGTGATAACAAAATAGATTGATATTAAAAAGAAGAAGATAATAGATGATATGCTAATTCCAATACAAAAAATAAAGTAAAAAACTTAGAGATTTACCCTCCCTTCAAGACCATAAGCAACGTAGATTTTTGGAATGAGGAATGAAAATGACCTCCTAGCTAGACAGAGCTTCACTGGACAACAATGGAGGTTAGCAAAGAAAATAAACAATGGAGGTTGTGCAAAATATACAAAATAGTGTAGAGAAATCAAGAGAGATTAAAAATGTGATAGGGAGTGATTAGAAAACCTAACAAAGATGAAATGAGACACAAATGGAAAGTTATAAAGGGGTGGTAGTTGTCTTGATGTTGGTACAAACTCAGAGGGGCATTACACTGTGAAAGATAGGAAGTGCAACATCTCAAAAACCAACTTGGCCATAGATATACACATGATGATAGCACAATCCATGAAAATCTTTATGGCATGTAGACATATAAGTGCAATCTAGGCATAACAGCTGGGAAACCATGCATGAAAGGTGGCAAGGAAGGTCTGCATATTGGTAATATTATCTACAATGGAAAGCTTATGTGATGTGAAATTGCACAATATTTAATTTACGATGTTACATTTTGCCTCCACTTTAGCGAGCATATAAAAAAAGAGGTGAGCTAAAGTGAAGAGAAAGGTTTCTAGGTGATGTAACCAAGATACAAAGGGGAAGAAAAATATTCTATTTGTGTGGAGTTGACCCCAAGGAAGAGGCCTGAGTTAATCCTTCATGAAAAGATGCTAAGTTGTATCATTACAAACATCTTAGATGAAAAAGAAAAAAATAGATACAAAAATTGATCATAGACATTAGATAATGATTATAGACATTCAATAATGTCAATATATATGGGTGGAAAGTTGTGTTATACTAGGGATCATATGATCATGTAATCAACTTGTGACTGCTACAAACTACATTGTAGGATCACAAAAACATATATAGACATAGATGATCATAAGAAAAATTGAAATGGATGACCTCCATGCTAGTTGACATGCATATTTTAAAAATAATTATGAGACAAGAAATATGATGAAATATATATGAATAAGATCATGATTATGAAAGCTCTATTAGAATTATATGTGATAGATAGTGGGGAGAACATGTCATTATAAGAAGAGGAGATGTTGTGTCATGAAAAAATAATGAGATTTATCCATAGAATGCTACCTTGAAATAGATAGCACATAGCACCCACAACACTGACAAAAACACAAGAATAGGGGAACCTTATTATTTAGGCTAAGTAGAACAAATAAATGTAACATCAAGACATAAATTTTAGTTGCATATAAATATTGATCATGTTCCCATGTTGGCTTGTGGTGACTGATCAAGAAAGTACTATACACTTTTCATTCATCGTGGGGTTGGGGGCATCACCCTGGAAAAAAAAAATGGGGCTATTTTTTGGCTAATTTTTAATGTATGACTATTTTTTTGGCCGACATGTTGTAATCGATTCTAACCCTAAAGTGAAAAAAACTTGTATAAAATGGCTTAGGGTTAGGGATTTCATATGTATGTTTTAGTAGCTTCTTGTGGCGGTATTGAGTTGTAAGGGATTTCAGATTGTAATCAGGTTGTAATCACTAGATAATAAGAATAGTGGACTCTCTGTTTGGTGGATGTAGCCCAGGGATTGGGTGAACCACGTTAAATATTTGGGTCTTGTTAATCCTAACAAGTGGTATTAGAGTGAGGTTGTTTTTCAGTTATCCTCTGCAAGGTCTAACGGTTTAGTGGGAGTCTCATAGTTGAGTGGGAGCAATGATAGAAGAGGGTAAGATGAAGGTTGAGAAGTTTAATGGGAAGAACTTTCACTTATGGAAAATGCAAATGGAGTACTATCTCTATTTGAAGGATCTATGGATGCCATTGGAAGGAAAATATAAGAAACCGTCAACAATGATTGATGAGGACTGGGATATTCTTGACAGAAAGGCACTTGGAAGTATTCGATTATGCCTGGCACAATTAGTGGATTTTAATATTATGGAAGTGAAGACAACTGAAGAGTTGATGGAAACCCTAGAAAGGTTGTATGAAAATCCCTCTACTTCAAACAAGGTATTTTTCATGAAGCATTTGTTTAATATGAACATGACAGAAGGTGGATATGTTACTAATTATTTGAATGAGTTTAATATAGTTACCAGTCAATTATCTTTTGTAAATGTTATTTTTTATGAAAAAATTAGGGCTCTCTTGATTTTGTATTCTTTTCTTGAAAGATGGAATGGTTTGGTAATGGTTGTTAGTAACTCTATTTCTGGTTCTAATACCCTAAAATTTGATAATGTTATTGGTGTGATTCTGAGTGAGGAAACTCATAGGAAAAGCTCAGGTGGATCTACATCTAAAAGTACCTTGAACGCACAAAGCAGAGGCAGAACGAATGAGAGAGGAAATAGTTCTAGAAATTGTGGGAAATCAAGAGGAAAATCAAAGGGAAAGAGGTTTGAATCCAAAGGACCAAAAGATTGTTGGTACGGTGGAAAACCAGGTCATAAGAAGAAAGATTGCTAGTCTCAGAAGAATAAAGAAGCAGACAAACAAGAAGGTAACAAGGAGGAAAATGTGGTAAGTAATAAATCCGAAGAGGATGCTTTTCTTCTTTCTTTAGAAAGTGTTGTTGATTTATGGGTTTTAGATTCTGGGGCTTCATTTCATGCTACACCCCATAGAGGTAATTTTCTTGATTATGTCCAAGGGGATTTTGGGCTAGTTTATTTGGGAGGTAATGAACTCTGTCAGATTATTGGGAAGGGGAAAATTAAGATTAAGTTGCAAAATGGGAATCATTGGCTACTACAAGAGGTAAGCCATGTTTCAAGGCTAAGTAGGAATTTAATTTCAGCAGAGCAACTAGGTGATGAGGGTTGCACAATTACTTTTAATGATAGAAATTTGAAGGTTTCAAAAGGTTCCTTAGTAGAGGCAAAAGGTGTGAAAGTAGGCACCTTATATCTTTGTACAGGTCATACTGTTCCTTCTACTTTAATTGTTTCAAAGAAAAATGAATGTTCAAGAACAATTCTTGTTGTCAAGCAGGAAGAACATCAAACAATTGTTGTAGATTCTGACACAAAACTTTGGTACAACAGACTTGGGCACATGAGTGAAAAAGGTATGAAATTACTTCATTCAAAGAAATTTTTACCTAGTCTAAAATGTGTCAATATGGATTTCTGTGAAAGTTTTGTGTATGGAAAACAAAAGAGAGTTAGTTTTGTGAAGAGTGGGAAGGAAAAGAAAAATGAGAAATTAAAGATTGTGCACACAGATGTATGGGGACCAACTCAGGTATCTTCCCTTGGTGGCTCTTTGTATTATGTTACATTTATAGACAATGCAACAAGAAAAGTATGGATTTATTTCCTTAGATAGAAATCTGATGTATTTCAAACTTTTAAGAAATGAAAATGCTTGGTTGAGAATGAGACTGGTAAAAGGATAAAATGTCTCAGATATGATAATGGTGGTGAGTATTGTAGCACATAATTTGAAGGTTATTGTTCCTCTAATGGTATTTGTAGGCAGAAAACTATACCAAGGACTCCACAAGAAAATGGAGTGGTTGAACGCATGAATAGGACAATAATGGAGTGTGCAAGGAGTATGAGGTTGCATGTTAGGCTTCCCTTAAACATGTGGGTGAAGTTTGTTAATACAACTATATATTTAATCAATAGAGGTCCCTCTACTCCTTTGGGATGTGGTATTCTAGAGGAAGCATGAACTAGTAAGAAGGTGAGTTATTTTTTTCTCAAAATCTTTGGGTGAAGCATTTGCACATATAGATTCTGAAAATAGAACCAAGCTAGAAGATAAGTCAAAGAAATGTGTATTTTTTGGATATGGCATTGATGAATTTGGTTATAGGCTTTTGGATTTTGAAAATCATAAAATTGTAAGAAGTAGGGATGTCATATTCAATGAGAAAGTGTTGTACAAAGATATGTTGCAGTAGCATGAGAAGAAAGAAAATGATTATGTAGTACTAGATGATGTTCTAGTAGTTCCTTATGCTCCACAACAAAAAAAAAAAACAAATACCATAAACCCCTTTGAATGTTAGATGGTCAACAAGGCTAAGTAGACCTCCAGAAAGATTTTCTCCCTCTTTGTATTCTATTTTATTAACAGATGCTGGTGAACCTGAATGTTATAATGAAGCTATGCAGGTGGATACAAAGCTTTAGTGGGAGTCTTCCATGACAAAATAAATGGACTCCTTGCTGAAAAATCAAACTTGGGATTTATGTAAATTACTTGCAAGTAAAAGGGCTTTACAAAATAAATGGGTTTACAGGCTGAAAGAAG